>JAQPPZ010017188.1:4347500-4947500 GCA_028583015.1 Wollemia nobilis | reverse complement strand
CATGGTCTTCATACTTTTGTGGATTATCTTTTGAAACCAATACATTGTTAGTCATTTCATATTTAACTATATTTTTTATATTATATTCTTGAAGAAAATTGACTAACTCATCAAAATATGTATCTTTCCTTAGGATTTGTAGAAATGTAACTAAATGCTTGTAGCTATTGAGAAGTGCTCTTAGGGTTAATTGAACAAGAAACTTGTCTTCTACCTATTCTACTAAGGTTAAAAATTTCCCTTTTATATCTACTAATTTCCTTAGGAATAGTTCAATACTTTCACCACTATTCACTTTCAAAGAATGCAATTGAGTTTGAATATTTAAGATAATGGTTTTATTCTTTCCTTAAATTTTTTGGCTAAGGTTTTTCAAGCTTCTGTAGATGTTGCTTCTGAACTAATGTAAGGTTTATTTTATCTGTAATAGTAAAAGTTATTATCATTAGTGCTTTTGCTTTATTTTCTTCAAATTTTTGAATCTCACTATCACTAGTAGTAGGTTTAATTGTTGTTCCTTTTTCAATCTCCCAAAGTTTTTCAACTATCAGAATTACCCGCACTTTATTTTTCCATGATGAGTAATTTGGACCTTTAAGAAGTTGGGATTCAATGAGAATGAATTTGTTTGTTGTCATTATGGTCCTTGTAGGCTACGTTATATATCCCTAGTGATCAAGCTTGATAAAAATTTATCAAATATTAGGTTTTGTAGAATTCCTTATATCTCCCAAGTGATTGAAATTATGGTCTTGATTAAGTGCTTGATTTAAATTTCTTTTTGAGTTGACTCTCTAATGTTTTACCCAACTCCTATTTTTTCTTATTTCTCCTTTTTTATATTTGCACTTTAAATTTGATGAAGTTATTTACTTTTCAAGAATCTATGGTTGGATTCCTTTTATCCCTTTAATTTGTATATGAAACAAGTATAAGCAATAAATTCCAATTTTAACACAATCAATGATTTTGCTTTTTTTTTTATCCTTAACTTTCAATGGTTCAATTTTTTTGAATTCCAATGATCTAAAATTTGATGTAGTACTCCTTATATCTTCCTAATTTGGAAATTTATAAAATGATAATATTTGCAAAATAATATTTCAAATTTTCAATGGTAGAAAAATTTATATCTCCTAGTTTAATATTTTGCAAATACTATGATATTTGATTCTCAATCTAATGCAATTTGAATATTCTCTTAATGATATAATATCATTTTAAAGTGATTTCTAATCAACTAAGGTTGTAATTTCTCAATGCAATAATAAAAAAACTCAACCTTATATCATGCACCTTATAACTCATACTTAACAAAAGCATGTATTAAATCATGTAAAAACTACACCTTCCTTGCAATGTAAAATGTGCATGCTGATTGGATTATTGTTGACTCCTTTATTCAAGATTTGGGTACTATATCTATTCCAGTCTACAACGTATGATGCTACGCATTAAATGAGATGTGTTCTCTAGCATGCCTTGGACTGTATTATCTCCTCTTTTAATACTATTGTTCTCTACGAAAGCTCTCTCTTCACACTCTTCTTGTGTAGTGGTTAATTAATACCTTTGTCCTTCTTGAAGGATATGCCAAGTGGAACCTCCATTACCTCAAGCTTGGACTTCTTGCTAGGTGGTGTGAATGTTAGATGATGTTATACTAGTGGAGGTGTTTTGATAACATAGACATTATATTAGGTCTTGAATAATGACTAAGTATTACTTTAGTATGAGTGCTCTTTTATTTGAGAAGATGTTAAATTACAGAGGTATTTTTGTTTATATGAAGATGCTCTTATCCATTTTTCCAAGTGGTATGATATTCCTTTTCTTGAGGTGGCAAGTGGAAGGTATTTACATTACATGTAACCATGCTTTCAACATCTTATTTCTTCAATAATCTTGACAACTATTGCAAGTTGTTTTGGCTTACAACGTGCTTTCTCCAGTGAATGGTGGTGCTCTTATCTCATGAAGATGATTCTACTTTAGTGATGGTGGATCTAATATGCTTTAATATTGTTATCTAGGTGGCAGTTTCATCCAAGTTATTATCACTATTTTCTTGGGTAACATGCCTTACTGCTTACACCTTGCTTTTTATGCTATTCCGTAACACTATTCTTCTTGCAACTAGTGATGTTTTTTTTTGGTAAATAAAAGTCTTAATTAATTACCGGGTTTTGCAGGTTAACCCAAAACCTATTACAATATCCAACTTTCTATTGAGATTGTAGATCCTAGTCATCCTTGAAACTTTCTTACCAGAAATTGTGTTGAATCCCCTACAACACCTTACTAACAAAGCACACCCATACTTAAACATAACTGTAAACATTACTTACATTGATAGGAATTGAAGTTTGGAATTTTGCACTTGTGAAACCTGTTGCTTGCCCATTTCCTATTCTCTGTCGGAATCTTCCAAGGCTTACACCCTGTTACCTTCATTTCCAATTTGGTATGATTTAGAGAGAAACCCCATAGTTATTACCAGCTCCATGGGGAAAGAACACCCATTCATATTTCTCCTTAACGGGTAGGTTTCTTTTCATGACTAATAATTTTTTCCACTTCATGTGGCACACCTTGTGTCCATGTCACAAAACTACCAACATCAACACCTATGTTGGCTAAATTTTTAGCTGACCTGTTGGCCTCACGGTACATGTGACGAGCCCTCCTGTATTGCTGCAAAAAGGATCCTCACTAATGCTATTATGCTACCTAACTTGGTATCTTCTCTATTGTATGTTATTATTGCCACTTGAGTGTTTCTTTCATGAGAGCTATGGTACTAAATATAGTGTCTTTAGAAACCTTGAAAACTATGCTATTAAGCCCTTAGTTAGCTATCTTCCTCCTCTTAGAAGTTTACTCTTCAAACTTGATGATTCAACCACTTGAATATTGTAGTATACTATTGTTTGAGTGTTTTAGAACACTTCAACTTTTATCCTCATTTTTTATATTGGAAAGGACAAGACCGGTGTAATTTTGTAATGTAAATAATGTTGTAATAATTAAATTAAGATATCTTATTTTTCACCTTCACTTTGAGACCTTTAAGTCTTCTTTTTGAAGCTTTATTTCTTCCTTAATATGGCCACATCTTCTCTATCCTTTGATAATATAATTTTGCCTTATACTACTAGACAAATCACTCCTCTAATTCCTTTCCTTGGTTAACTTGTAATAATGAATCCAAGCTTTTCAATCATGCAAGTAACATGTCCTTTTATATGGCTTAAATTTGCACTCTAATATATGCAATCTATGCTTTTAGAATAGTATCTTATTTGCTTTCAATAGAAGGTAGGATATTGATATTTTCTTTCTTTCAAAATATATCTAACTTCTCTTTCTTATGTGTAGGTTTTAACCTTGTAATAACTATCTTCTACACTTCCTTGAAGACTTAAATATGAACCCTTCTAATTTACAACTTTAAATTAACTCTAATTTTGTGCTTAATGAAACTTAATAATGAACTCAATATAAGTGTTCAAATAATGAATATTTTGCATCTAAGTTGCATACCTTTTTAACCTTCATAGATGATGTAATTCTTGGTGATTTGAATCACCTAATTTCTGCCCTTTGTTAGATGAAATTGCAGATCTTTCTTTTCTATCCAAAATAGTTTTTTAACTCACCAATTTACAGATTTGAAACTCCTTTAACTTGTTGCCTGAAAATGTAGTTTGATGACTTTAAATCTCCTTCAGAATGCTCCCTTGAACTCAAAAACTTAGTAGCTATTGATGCTACCCTTTTTTGTCCTCAAATCTAAAATTTTTATATTGTAATGTAGTCAATGTATTATTCGACATGATATCCTTGAATCTCTCAAATTTGGTAGGAAATTCCTCAAAATCACAATTGAGACTTATCTCCTAGAGACCTTGAATTTTTTGTTGTAAAATAAAAAAACTCCTTTCTCTAAAATAGCCTTCAATGGCAATCACCAAATCTCTCATATTTTGTGGATTCTTCTAAATCTTGTCTTCTTTAGCCTCCTTGTACAATTTTGACTTCAAACTTAGCCTTTTTAGTGGTATTATTCTCAAGAATTTGAATGTCTTGAGATATTAACTATTCTCCTCCAAAATTTGACTAGCTCCTTGCCAAATATGTCTCTTTTTTGGGCTTGTTTATGGATGGCGATAATTATCCCAAATTCTATTCTATCAGGAACTTCTCCTTGCTAGGTATCTTCTCCAATGAGTTCTCCTAGAAAATTCCCCAATTGCCTTCTCTAAATATCCTTCAATGGCCTTCTTCAAAACTTGCAATGAGGTTTTCCTAGCCTTCTCCTTATTTCTCCTTTCAATCCTTCCTTGAGATCTCTTCTATTAGGTCTCTAATTTTTGTAGCTTCTTTAGTCTTCTCAAAACTTCAATGATACCTTCCCTTGTTATCTTCAATATTTCAACTATAAAGTTTTCAATGAGATATATTTCTTGGATCTTTAAAATCTATTGGTTCTGAAATCTACAGTAGGATTTTTACTAGTCCTTCTCTATATTCAACCTTTCAATCCTTTATTTTATCCTTCTCTCACTCTACAATCTGCAGTACTTTATATTCAATGAATATCTCCAATATTCAATATATTCCTAGACTCTTTTCTTTGAGTCTCTTCTTTCTTCAATGGGGTCTTCTTTCTTGGACCTATTTCTTGATCTATAATTTTCAATGTGGCTTGTTTGGACTCCTCCTTTCTTCTTAATATTCAACTATGGAGTCTTCAATTTGTAAGAAGGTTCCTTTGGCCTTTTTCTTTCTTTTGCAATCTGCAAGTTTGCAATTCTTGTAGTGGGACCTTTTACTTAAGGTCTCCAAATATTCAATCTCCAAATTGTTGCTTTAGGTAATGGATTGATTCCAAAGAAGATATTATTCCTAGATATTTATAGGAAGCTTCCCAACTTTCTTTGAATCAAATTTTCTTGTAAAAAAGTATTAGAAACTATAATGGAGAAATCTTTAAATCTAGAGAGATTAAAATTCACTAGTTGATTTATCAATTTAGTGGAATCAATGATGAGTCCTAGTCTTCATGAGTTTTTCTGCAACTCTGTGGAAAGACTCTAGCCAAATATAATTTTTAGAAATTCTAAAAATAAGATTTTTGATCTCCTCTAAATCTCTCTTGTGACTCTTTGTATTTCTTATTGATCTACCATGTTCTCTAAAACCACTATTAGCTTTTGATGATATATATTAAAATAAATGCAACCACAATATGTAAAATAAGTAAGCAATGATAAATATGTGATAATGACACTATAATATGTAAGAAAATTATAAAATAAAATTTTCCAAAAACTCAAAAATATGCCATTAATGAAAGGTCACAAAAATATTACTTTTGCTGATAAATAGATATCCCTAAATCTGATGGTGAAATCCAAAACCCAAGGAAAAAAAGTAGAAGTACAAGATCTATCATCTCAAAATTCTTGGAAAGAGAGTGCTATACAACTTGGATACATGAAGTAAAACTACCTATGATCAATAAATAATCAACACATAAGACAATGATGATGATATCCTCTTAATCCCTCAAAGTGTGAACTGTAGGATCAAAATGGCATCTCAAAAATATGGAAGATAAAATAAAAGAATCTATATTTTCATACCAAGCACTAGGATGAGGCCATAAAGTGATATTTATAATATACACACCAATTAAGAATCCTGCACAAATCTTGGAGATTGCTCCATATAAATATATTCTTGCAAATCTCCATGCAAGAAGGCATTCTTCACATCTATTTGGTAAACTAACTGACCTTGTGATGCAACAATAGAGAGTACAAGACACACATAATACAACTTGTTGATAGGGGTAAACTTAGAGTAATCAATCCCATCAATATATGAAAAACCCTTTGCCACAAGTAGAGCCTTATACCTATGAATGGATCCATATGTTGCATATTTGGTGTGATACACCCATTTGCATCTCACCATTTTTCTTCCTTTTGAAATGGAAACCAAATCCCAAGTATGATTATTCATTAAGGAATAATACTCATCATCCATGGTATCATCCCAATCCCAAATACCATGGGCCTCATCAAACCTCTTTGGATCAATAGAAACTTCCTAACAAAAATATCCATGTCAAAAGTAGAAGTATGCCTTGAAGGTGGGAGACCTTCAATGAAAGGTGTTGCCTCCTCAACTATAGTATGAGCCCATATAGGCATGGGGGTAGCATGTGCAACAAACTCTACAAATGCCTCAATAATATCCTCATCCTCACCATGACCACAATAAAAACAACCATCGTCAAAGTGAAAAATAGATGAGGATGGAGAAGGAGTAGAAATAGTGGGCTCAGTTGGAGAATAATACTCATCAAACTAGACATGAGTTCAAAAAAAAACTTCATGTGTATCTAGATATAGTAATGTATAAGCCTTCATATCCTCACAATAGCAAAACAAAATGTGTGGTTTGCTCTTTTTATACAAGCCTATCATTTTATTCTTCAAAATATGAGCCCATGCTTAGCTTCCAAAAACTCAATAATGATAAACATCACGCTTGGTACCTATCAAAGCCTCCTCTAGAGTCATCTACTCAAGAGTTCGATGAGGTGTGTAATTTTGAATATAATTTGAATAGCTGGCTACCTCAGCCCAAAACTTGGGAGATAAACCCCATGAGTGCATCATACAATTTTCCATTTCCTTGAGTGTTCTATTTTCTTTCAACTACACCATTCTACTATGATGTATGTGGGATAGAGTGTTGATGTATAATCCCATGAAGGGCCAAAAAATCTAAAAACTCCCTACTGAAATACTCCTCCAATTATCTATGTGAAGCTTCTTGATGCAACTTGAATATTGATTCTCAACAAAAGCCTTAAAGACTTTGAATGTGGTAAAAAATTCACTCTTGAACTTGAGAAAATATACCCAAGTTCTCCTTGAGAAATCATCAATAAAGGTGAGTGCATACTTAGCTCCCAAAAAAATACTGAGAAAAACCGTCAAGTCATTGTGCACCAACTCAAGATGTGAAGATATCTTGGACTTACCTTTGGAAAACATATCTTGATGTTTTTTGCCAAATAAAAAACCTAGACAAAATCTATCAATACATGAGACCTTAGGTAATCCAATGACCATATCATGGGTGCTTAAATCCTTCAAATATCTGTAATTGAGATGGCCAAATCTCTCATGCCAAATATTACTTTCTAAATTTGCTTGAGCCACTAAATAAGTACCTCCAAGTGAAGAATCAAAACCTTTAAAGTGATAAAGACATGATCTATGGTCAACAACTCCTTGTGCAACAATAGACTATGGGTCAATCAAATCTCTAATCTCAGTTCCTTGAGGTGTAAACAACACGATTTTGCCCCCCTAGAATGATATATTTGGTACACGAAGAGCAAATTTTTGGAAATGTTTGAAATGTAAAGAATATTCTTAATGCATAAACCATCAACCTGTATGTCACCTTTTCCCTTAAGTGGGGGATAGGAGAGAAGGTGATATTTTGGATAGATTCATGGGATCAATACCCACCTATCATTTCTGAATTTCTAGAATTACAACCAATAAAAATAGCCATTGAAATAAAGGATTGTGTCAAGATTGAAATTTATTTCAACACCAACTAAATTTGGGATTATACATTTATGAAACTCAAGAAGTTAGTCAAGTGGCTAATTACAATCCCTTCAAAATTGGCACCCATCATGACTAAAATCCCAGTAGAAATATTTATCATAGGTAGGGATGAGGAGGATGAATTAGCTTAGGGCCATGGGAGCCTTGAAGTCTCCATGGTGAAGGATGGAAACAAGTATAGCCATCCAAACCCTCCTATTCATGCATATTAGGTTCAATATTGGAGAAAAAATTGGCAATATAAGGGCTAGCCAAAAGTAATCTTCTTTGACTACAATTTCATGCACAATGGAATTCTTACATTTGATAATTTAAGACATAGGGGAATCATTGACCCATATTGGTGTGTGTTATGCATTAAAAGTAATAAAACATATAACCACTTGATGTTTGAGTTCCCATTCACATGTTAAATCTAGGAGAGATAGTTCATAGCTTGTAAAAATCAAGCCAACATTGATCTCAACTGGATTAATATTTGGAAAAAATAGAAAAGGAATAAATTTAAATATAAAACTCTTCATATCAAGTGGAATATTTGATTAAATTTTATTTGGTGGTAATTTTGGTTGGAGAGAAATGGTAATTTTTTAAGAGAAATATTCTTCTCCTTGGATGACATTTAGCATGTCATTTGGAGCAAAGTCATGGAAACAATGGTAGTGTATGCTGAAGAGGAAACTTAAGGTGATATAGGGATGATTGTTAGAAAAATATCACTATGCTTCATAGGTTAAGCAATTCCAAAAATCATAAATATCACATAAATATTATCAAATAATCAATCATATCAAATGAATATTAATCTCATATAATATCACATTGAAAATATTTATCGATTAAACTCAAGCAATACACAAAGCAAAGCTTATTTGAGTTATAATTTACATGGATTTATCTCCAAAATTAATGATACATGAGATTCTTTACATTATATGACTCTTGGTCTTTGCTCTCCTCAAACTCATGATAGAACTTGACCCTTGATATTCCTCTATTATGTAATAATTACCACATATTACATAAAGATAAAGTATCTCATTTTTGGCCATTTTGAGGAATATCAGTTGTCATTGATGTCAAAAGGTTCTAAGAAGGATTGCATTTTGATTGGTTCCAAAAGAGCTTTATGTAAAACATGATTTAAATGGTTTTTCTCAAAACCATTGATGGCAAAATAAAAGATTTTTCTTAAAACCTCTGGAGAGGCCTAAGGAATTAAATTAATTATAATTAATTATATATTAATTTGTAATTTAATTTAATAATCATTTTGGTTATTAAACTAATTATAACTTAATTATATTAATTAATATTATTATTAATTAATTTAATTAAATTAAATTATGGTAAGGTTGGTAAAGTTTAAATTTAAATTGCAATTGTATTTTCCCCATTGACATCATCAAATTTCATTGAGTTCCGATGTCTAATTCAAATGGTGGATTTCGTGTATAAATGCCATGCCAAAGGGGCATTCAAACCTTACCTTCTTCGATTAATATTCAAGCGACCAAGAAAAGTTTATTTCATGCAAATCATTGAGGAAGAAGACAAGAATCATATTAGCTTTTAGCGCCAGGAAGAAGACTAGTGGAGTGGGCTTAAGGTCTCACTCCTAGCACACGTTTTGCAAGAGTGTTAGGAGTGGAAGTGACCACGATTGATTCACGTGGAGGTTGTTGGCGTGTTTGTCTTGAGCACCATGGTGGAAATATTTTGGCACACACTTTTTAAAGTTCCAGGCTTGGGAAGAAAGAGCACTTTGTGATCTTAGCCTTCCAAGCGTGTGCCTAGCGCACACGATGGTCGAGCCCATGGCTAGGGTGCACGAGGAGGCAGTGGTTGTGGGTTCAAATACCACAAGTGGCAAAGGTACTTTTAATTAAATATTTTTATTTGCCTAATGTTTTCCTAAGGTGTTATTTGGAGTTATAAGGGTATATGAAAGGTTGCTTGCTTGGTAATTAATTTATGTTATTTGGAGTTATAAGGGTATATGGAAGATTGCTTGCTTGGTAATTAATTTATGTTATTGGAGTTATAAGGAAAGTGGATTTGATTTTTGCCAAAGTTATTTTTGCCATTAAATCTAATTAAATATTTTTTAAGTAAATTTTGGTGGATGTTAAATTTATTTTAATTAGGATATTATAAGGTGTTATTGGATAAATATCTTATGTATGTTGATGGTTGTTTTTAAAGATGAAGTGATAAGGTGTAATTGATTTTTTTCATTACATTGTGAGAGAGATTTATCTTCTAACCTCTTTGAGTTTGGCATAGAAGTGTTTGTGGTTGTGGTAGATATTTGAGGTTACTTCATCATCAAGAAAATGTATGAGCACATTCTTCCATAGTTGAGTTGATTGATTGGTTTTCTGAAAATGAGTTTGGAGTGAAAAGGAATTGATTAGGGCTTCCTCATTGAGTGTGTTTGAGTTAATGCTTCAAGGTTTTCTGGAATAAATAATTGTTATTAAAACCTTATTTTATAAGCATTGTTGTTGAAGCCATTGGTTGAGCAAAGAACTAGGGTTTTATAAGAACATGAGTATCATTGTAATGTGAGAATGGTTGATGAAATATTATTGGAAATATTTTGAGTGAATGTTTATATGCTTGGACTAGGGTTTGTTAGCAAGGATTGTTTCATTGAGTGTTTGGTTGAGTAGAGTTGGTTAAGCCTAGTCAAGTGGATGTTCAAGTTCCATAAAATAAACTATTCTATATTCTGATTTGATTTGAGAAAGTAATTAAGCATTGTGATGAGTATAGAGCATATTGAGTATCTAAAAATTCTCTTTATGTTTCTATGAGATTGGACAAGTTCTAGTGTGGACTTGTCGAGCATATTTGAGGTAAGTATTGGAGAAGAATTGTGGACAGATTTGAGTAAGCTTACAATACAGATTGAAAGCAGATTTGTTTAAGTTATTGAGAGGACTTATTGAGCAGATTTGGTTAAGTTCTTGAGAGGACTTATTGAGCAGATTTGGTTAAGTTCTTGAGAGGACTTATTGAGAATATTGGACAAGTTCTAGAGAGGACTTGTAGACTGATTGGTGTGAGCTTTTGTGAAAGCTTACAAGGTAGATTTTTGAAAAGTCTTTGATAAGGCTTGAGAGCAGAGTTGATTGATTGATTTGTTCAAACCTTGAGTTAAGGTTTGGGGTAGATCCAACAGAGTTGATTTGAGATTGATTCAAGATTTGAGTTAAGGCTTGAGGACAAATATTGAGGATTGATTTGTGCTAGTTAAAGGGACTACATTTAGTACATATTTGAGGATAGATTTTGGTGTATATTTGAGGATAGATTTATTTTAGACCAGAGATAGAGATTGAGGACAGATTTGTGTTTGATTGATGGACTGTGTTTAGTACAAATTTGATATAGAGTTGAGTGTAAGATTTGGAGGTGATAGAGTATAGAGGACGTCAATATCCAATGGATAGATATCCATTAAGCCAAGGCAGTGAGGACGGGAGTCTTTAGTGGATAGAGATCCATTAGCCAGAGCAGTTGGGGCAATAGTTCTTCTAGAAGATCACTAGTCAGAGCTAAGGAGAAAGGATTTCTACTATGGATAGATATCCACAAACTTGATTAGGAGATTGGTGTCTCCTTTGGATAGATATCCATAAACATTTTAGAGGGAAAGGATTCCCAATAGATTTATTAAGAAAATATTAGTAAAATATTTTCTTCGTGGAGTAGCCCACATTGGGTGAAGCACGATAAATTGGTGTCTCTATTGTGTGTGATGATTTGTGCATTTCTTTGGTTAATGCTGTTGATATTACTATCTTTACACTGCATAATATTGATTGGAAAGAAAAGTAAAAAGTGATATTATATTGTTCACCCCCATCTTAGTATAAGCTTGTGTTCAATCATGATTGCAAATAACTCCCTACTTCTAAACTTGATACATTACACTTATAACTCTTCACTTCCTAACTTTACACCTCATACACTTATATACATGACACATGCTCACACCTACTAACTTGAAACATACTATATACATAAAATCAAAGTCACACCCTAATATAAATATTTACAATGAACCAAATGATGCAATACCTCAAACAAGTATGGAAAAGGAAGCTGAAGTGTAGGAGTGGTAGGACAAATCTAGTTGGAAGGTACCTGTAGAAGTCTAGATTAAAATTAACACTAATGGAGCTACAAAATACAATCTGATCAGTGTTAGAATTAGACTAGTCTACAAGAATCATGTTGGGAGAATACTATATTGGAAATTGTAGGGCATGGGCAAGGCCACTAACAATTAAGCAGAATCCTTATCTATCAAATTTGCTTCTCTTTAGACGGTAAGACAAGATCATAGGAGAAGGGTCAATGTGTAGAAAATGTAAGATGACACTTGAGCATTTATAATTCCCCTTTTATGTAAGGTCATACCAATATTGAATACTAAAGTATTTAATAACCAAATAATGTAATATAGGGGGATGCTGAGGACTATTACATTATTTGGTGCATGCTAATGTACTCCATGGTACCTTTATAGTATGATTGTAAATATGTAGTAGATTAGGGTTGAGTCTATATTTTAGAGTGTGATATATATTTTCCCATTTATGTAAGTGTCAATGGGTAAAAAATGCACAAGTTTCATCTTGAATGTTATGTAAGTGTCAATGTGCAGAAAATGCAAGATGGAACTTGTGCATTTCTTGCACATTGACACTTACATAAAAGGGGAAATATAAATTACATTCTAAACTATAGACTCAAACCTAATCTATTATATATTTACAATTGTACCATGAAGGTACCATGGGGGTACATTAGCATGTACCAAATAATGTAATGTTTCTTAATATTAACTTAGAATTTGTTTGTATGTTAAAAAGACCTACTTGTATTACACAATGATTTTATTGTATTGAAATAAATTATACTATCAAAACTTAATACCCATGAGATTTGAACCCTACCTTGGTGTACAATGGTATTAAAATGTTAAGGTTAGGGTTATGCATAAGTGCAAATCATCACAAATTGGCTATATTTAAGATTTTTAAATCTTTAAATTTTCTAATTTTGAGACCTTTCACTAGGGCCCATTCACCCAAAATTTCCCAGTGGATATATCTTTTTGGGCCGGTTCACCCAACGTTGATAATAATTATCCATTATTTATTTTAATTCACCAACCATTTTTCACCCAAATATATGAACCATTCAACTTCAAATTATAAATTTTTTTTCTTGCCTAATTTGTCACATATACTACCTATATAAATAATTAGCAGGGTATTGATAAACATACATCTAAAATACTCTAACTCAAAAATATATCTAAAGCAATGAAAAATATTATCAATTGACATGTTTGCCAATCGATTATAGTGGATTGTAAATTGGAAGACACGAATTGGCTCCATAAACTTGACATTGATCTATTGCAGGGTGTGTCAATTGACATAATTCGATCAGTTGCAAAATCCTGAATAGGTGAATTAGTTTCAAAGGATAGCCTCTCATTATAAAATGATCTGTTGTAAAAGTGTGTCAATTTTCATATGTTGATTGGTTGCAAAAACCTGAAAAGGTGAAATGGTTTCAGAGGAGTATCGATTGTCATAAACCGATCGGTTGTAGAGTGTTGTCGATCAACCATGGCTAATCACATGCAAAAAATTATTAGTGTGATGATATATTGCAGAGGACTACCTATTGACACATACCGATTAATTGCAAAGGATTATCAGTTGGTAAAAAATGATTGGTTGCAGATATCTTGTTAGTGTGGTAATCAATTGCAGAGGATGATATATTTTAGAGTATTGTCAAATGGTCATGGTAGATCACATGCAGAGAATTATTAATTGGTAAATATCGATTGATTGTAGAGGACTGCTTGTCGACATACACCAATTGGTTGTAGAGGATTGTCAATCGATAAATACCAATCGATTGTAGATATCTTGATAGTGATGATCAATTGTAGAGAATGACATTTTGTAGAGTATTATCAATAGACCATGGTCGATCAGTTATAGAAACCTTAAAGTGAATCTCGATGATAGAAATCTATGACGACTATGATAATAGGTAAATTGAAATCTTCCAAAAATATCAGTGTGCTTGTTTTATTTTGAAACCTTAAATTTGACTTAGTGTCTACTTGATGTTGTAGCCTTGTTACTTGTTTTTAAACTTTGTTAGTTTCTTTATAATTTCTAGGTAGAGTATTCTTCTTCCACTATTTTGTTGTCCAAAGCTCTTTTTATTCAGTTTCATAGGTAGTGTAGATGCACTATCTACAACTATGAGAGACAATTATCCATGTCATATTGTTGTGTGTTAGGAGCATTTTTTGTTTTCAGAGCCTACGTTGCTTTGATTTGTTGTTGTTATTTGAGAACGTAGGCAAAGGTCATTCTAAAGGGTAGCATAGATTCATATGTAGTTTCATAGATTCTTTATGGATTTATAGTTAAATTTTATTTTTATTTCCTAACATCTAAAGGTTTTTTATTTACAGGTACAATGTCACCTACTGAAGATGGAAAGAACATAGGCCAATCTTGTAGTAAAAAGATAATTCTAAAATATTTTACACAAATATCAAAATATAGTAAGGCATCCACATCTGTACAACTTGAAAATACAAACACCTTTTACCATCAAATCATTAATTTTTTAATTTTTTTATTTCTAAATATAAATCCTTTCTTTATTAATAGATAATGGTTGTCTTCTTATCTGCCTCTTTTTAAATGCTTTGTAAAACTGTATTATGTTAATCCTTTAAAATAGTACCTTTTTACATCCAAAAATGATATAGAACACCAAACATTGAATGTAGTGAACATTGTCGATCCCGATATACCTCCACTTGAAGATATTCCAGGGGATGATATGGGCCCCCATGATAATTTTTATAATAAATACATTCAAAAACCACTTCACGAGATGTCCCATATAGACACATCAACTAAAAAAAAATGGGAGTACAATTAAAATGCATACCTCTAGAGAATATTATAGTCAAAAATCTAGATGTCAAAAGACAAGCAACTGGACTATTGGAAGAGATTTTAAAAATGAATGGGCATGGTTATACTCCTTTTTTGAGTGAGTTGAGATAGAGAAACTATGTAGATGCGTTATTTATAGTTGGAAATTGGGAAAGGATCATATGTTACAAAATAAGAAAGACATAATAGAAAAACACTATGGGAAATATATCAATGAAATACAAAGTGATGGAACAATTAATAAATATCATAGGTGGAAGGATGCATTAAAATGTGTGCATGTCAGATATGCACTTGAATATAAAAAAGCAATGAAACACCAAGAAAATATCGTTGAGAAGGGTAGAACATTCCATGCATAATTTCAAAAAATTCATAAGATCGTATTAGCCTCAAAATATTTGTAATTTGTTGTTGTATACAGTATTCTAACAAAGGGTTGTCCCATGTCAGATTTTGCTGATTATAAGCAACTATTTCAACTAGTTGATGTACATAACTTTTCCAATTCCCATTGGTCAAATTGAAGTAGTTGAAAAATGGTAAAATATCTACAATTGGTTGAGAAGGAGGACCTGAGAGAGAATGTAAAACAAGCCAAATTTATCACTTTTGATGGATAAGGTAAAAGTTGTTGATAGCACATATTGGATTTGCATACATGTTTACATATTCCAAAATCATTTAAGACAACCTCATTTACTAGCAATACATAGGATGATGGAAAATTGTAATGCAAAAAATATTTACAATGTTGTTGTACACAGTTTAAAGGATATTGCTGGAATGGATGAAAAAGAAATGGAAATAAAGTTAATTTGTGTTGGAGCTGATGGTGTAGCTATAATGCAAGGACAAAAAAATGGTCTTTGTGTTAGACTTCAGACATCAATTACCCCATATTTTATTCCCATTCATTGCATGGCATATAGAATGAATCTTACATACAAAATTGTGAGCACATTTGAAAATGTTGCCAAAGTGGAAGATCTCATCCGTGAAATACACTTATTTTTCGTGCAGTCCAAAAATATTTACAGAGTTTCAACAGTTTTATATATGTGTAATTGAAGGCAAAAAATTATTAAAATATGTGGACACCAGGTGGATTTCACTATTTCTTCTTGCAAAAAGGGCTTTTTTAGAATATCAATCCTTAATGGGGTTTATGTATACACATCGTAGGGATGTTCAAAAGGAAAAAAAATTGCTATATCGTATTACTGAGTTGAAAACTCTTCTTACATTATATGGTATTATTCCATTGTTGCAAGAAATGAATACTTTGATTAAAATTACATAATAAAGAGCAATTTATATTATCGATTTCATAAGGATGAGAAAACAAATATGTATGCTTATTGAAAATATTTACTTATTTGGAGAAAATTTTAAGGATCCTTTGTTTAATAGTTAAAATACGTTAGTTTAGGTCAATGATACCAATAGCTTTTTAAAGTTTAACTTCAATGATAGTCTTTGTATTTCTATTCATGGAAAGATGATTCCTTTATATCGTTATGAAAAGCAATTAGATACAGTTATAGAGGATGTTTAACTAGTGCCCATAACACCTAGTGATGTGGTTTTACATAGTACTAAGAAGAAATTGATAAGAATTTCCAAATCATTGACATGGGAAATAAGAGATCAATTTCATAGAGATGAGCTGCTTGAGGCAATGGCTGTGGTTAACCCCATATTTTGGAATCCTTGTCTTGACCACAGTAGTAAAAGTGAGTTGTTTGTAAAATATATGGGCACTCTTATGAAACATTTCTCTAAATATGTGGAAGTAAATAACATTCAAATTAGGTCTGAGGTGTAGACCAATTGGTTCATCTAAACCTCATAAGGGGGACGAAGGTCCAAGGTTCAAATCTTGGGCCTCGTCGAACTGAACGCTTGTCCCTTTCCTAGTGCTTTCAGTGGCGTAAAAGGTTTAAAATTATTGTGGCATGGCAGTTATAGGGGCGGACTGTGTGAAGATCTGTGTGGCGGCTTCCGGGGCGGACAACGCAAAATACTGTGGTGAACATAAAAATTGGAAATCCTGCCCGTATTCGTGGCGGCTACCGATTCCACCATGTTATAAAAAAAAATAGCATTCAAATTAATGGTATTCTAAAAAAATAAATTTTGAGAGAACAATCAACCCATTTTGGAATAACAATGGTTAATCAAATTGCACATTTCAAAAACCCACATAATCCTGGTTCCATCACACGTTTGTGGCAAAAATTGTATCCAAGTAGTGTCTTACAAGAAACCATGAGTGAATATTTTATTTTATATGAATTATTTTAGACAATGATTTTGAGATCTGTTAAATATGAAAGGGTTTTCAGTGCACTATATTTTGTGAAATCTAAAGTTCATAACAGGTTGGATAAAAATTTTGAGAATTGTTTGAGAATTTTTGTGTCATTGTACAAGTTGGAAAAGTTTACTTATGATAGAGATTTGGAATATTGGAAGTCACTAGCAGAGATAAGATGTCTCACTAATAATGTTAATATGGATAATGATGCTTGTAGTGATGAGATTATGGAGACGTAGAATTCACAAATACTTTCAAGTTCTTTTAGAGAAGTCGATAAGACTCTGTTTTAGCTTCCAAAAATGTAAAATTTCAATGAGTTAAACAAATACATAGCATCAATTATTTTCTGGATTTGATATCATTTATTAAATTTTAATGATTAAAAAAAAGTCATATAATCAGTGATTTTCAGTATTTGATATCATTTGTA
The DNA here is from genome assembly GCA_028583015.1 of Wollemia nobilis. NCBI lineage: Eukaryota > Viridiplantae > Streptophyta > Pinopsida > Araucariales > Araucariaceae > Wollemia > Wollemia nobilis. The sequence goes on along the minus strand of JAQPPZ010017188.1, from coordinate 4,930,067 downwards.
AAATTTCAGTGATTTAAAAAATTATATAATCAATAATTTTTCGTATTTGATATCATTTGTATTCATTGATAAGACTTTATTTTTCATACCATAGCTTTTTATTGTTATTGACTGTCTATGTTAACAACATTTTATGATTTATGCTTTAGGTTTGAATAAATTGGAAATTTTCAAACCCTACATGCACGTATAATTAGTAAATATTTATTTTCGAAAGTGTTGTATGTAGTCTAGAAAGCACATTGCAAATAACATAAAACACAAGTTATGTATTTAAAAAACAATATAAATAGAAATAGCATGAAATCCAAATTATGAACATAGCAAAAGATAATACTCATTATTATATAATAGCTTTGTTGTTGAATTAACTATCTATGTTGACAAAATATTATGATTTATGCTTTGGCTTTGAATAAACTAAAAATTTAAAACCATGCATGTATGTATCATTAGTAAATATTTCTTTTAGAAAGTGTTGTATGTAGTCTAGAAGGAAAAATGCAAAAAGCGTAATAATCAATATATGGAAATAACAAAACAATATAGCATAATACACAAGACAATACTCATTTTTATATCATAGCAAGATTGTATTTGAATAAAATAAAAATTTAAACCTATGCATAGATGTATCCTTCGTAAACTCAAGCACAATTGAAACAACATAATACTCAAGAAATGGAAATAACACACGAATATAAATGTAAATAGCACAATACTCCATTTATGTAATAGCACAATAACATACATTGTTATTGTAATAACTCAAAAAATATACATGTAAAATATTTATGCAAATATCTTAATTTCAAATGAAAACATATCATAAATTTATCTTTTTGATAAAAACAAAATTCAAAAAGAAATTAAACATCCAATATTTATTTTTCATTCCTTATATGGGGGGTTAGAGGTATTTTCAACTTCTTTTCACTTTTAAACTAGTGTAACAGTCTACATTTCAAGGGGTCAACTTCTTGCATCTAATCTCACCACTTCCTCTACTACAGGTCTTCCAATAGGCTGCTTATCAATCCTCTCCTCCATTGCTCCAGATCTGACCAACTTGTTCTCTATATTTTCCAAGCCTTAAAGCAAAGGTATTTTCTTATTTTACAACATCTTCGGATATTGGTGCAATAACTTCTTTACTCTTCTCCTTAAGTAAAATATCAGGATCCATTCTGTGTAGGATATGATCCTCCTAAAAGCATTGTTTTATCAAACTGCTTCTTGAGCCTTTTTTTTCATTGCCATAGAAGCCATTAAGTAATCCTTTTACATATAGATATAGTCTTGTAGGTTTTGAACATGCTTCCTTAGATTATAAAATATGGAAAAACAAGAAGTAATCAAAATACAATTACTTAAAAAAAAAACAAAAAAACTTTAAGACATTAGTCTAGCCTCAACAACATTCCTTGCAGCTACAACAACAACAACCATTTTCTTATCACATGCCCATTCATGAAAATAAGTTTGGAATTAAGCATTTAATTTTTCCAATTTGTTCAACATATTACCTAAAATTTCATAATTATAAGATGTTGTAGCCTTCACTATGCCAGATTTAGCTTGATGTAGTACAACATCAAGCTTTTTTGGTTCATTTTCATGTAATGTTTTTTTTCTCTTTTTGATTTTTTTTTAATTGGGTATTTATTTCCTTTATAAAAAATTTATCTCGATACTCCCATTGTTTCATTTCATTTACATATGGAATTAACGTGTCTGTAATGGTGGCTAGACAATTAGTAGAAACTGAATTATTTTCAAAAAATCTTACTTTCTTATCCTTTGTTAGAGGATGAGGTGTGAGAGTTTCCTTTGGAGGAGATGAGGTCTGAGGAGATGCATGGGAATATTCTGGTCCTACTTTTTTAGGTTCTCGAAGTAGATTTGTAGCTTGAAAAATATAGTACATGTTGCCCTATGAAAAGAAATCCTCATCAAGTGAAGGATTAGGTAACCCAACAATAGAAGCTTCTTGTACACTTGTAAAATTGCCAAACGACTAATTTTTGAATCCTAAAAATTGATTGGTTGCTCCTCCTTATGGCATCGATGGAATAAATTGTTTTTCATCCATAAAACAATGTCGACCTTGCATTAGAGGTTGTCGTGGTGGAGGAGGGGGCAACATCGATTGTTGTATTCCTTGACGACATTGTTGTAAAAAAGCTTAACAAATAAAAAAAAATTTGGTTACAAAATTTGTGAAGGTAGACTATAAATTTACTGTTAATGTATAACACTTACCGAGAAGATAAGACCTGTTGCACAACTACAGATGCAAATGGAATGTTGGTGCACTATACATATGAAAACACATTATAAAAATTAGTAAAAAACACAATAAAATTTGGTAATAAATTTTGTGAAGGCAGACTATAAAACTTACTGGTCGAAGATGAAACCTCTTGCACAACTACACCAGTTGATAGTGGACGTGCAAGTGGAGGTTGTCGAGGATTAGGAGAATTAGATCTTAAGCATTTGTTGGATCTTCTTCTTAGTGGCATCATTTCCACAGGTGATTTGGAGTCTCTTGATTCCTTTGGATTATGACCTTTGATAACAACATCCCATTTTGAAGTGGAAGAGGATGCCCTTCTCTATATTTATGTATAACTTGTTTAAATAATAAAAATAAAAAATATATTAAATATAAAAAATTATTAGTTTTATATAAAGTATAATTTACCTAAAACTGTTGTACTATCATGGCTATATTGGCTAGGTCTGGGTGCCATGAAGTCGATACTTCAGTATTCTACAAATTATAATATATTCATAAACAATAAAGAATGTAGTTGCATGTGCTGAGTGTTGGAGTTAGATTAGTGGGGGGTTTCATATTTTAGAGATTAATTCTGATGCTATGCAAGACATAGGTGCATAAGCCGAATTATTGGTGTGTAATACAACAAACCAAATATGCCAATGTTCACATTGGAATTTTTGTTGGTCTTCATTGTAGAAAGAGTCTAGCTAGGAAAAATTCACAACATGATCAAAGAAACTTGTTTTGAATATTTGCTACAGTCAAGCCCTTTCTAGACATGGTAGCAGTAACTACAAAAAGAAACAAACTAGTTTTTGTAAAACCCTCGACTTTAAAATCAATTAAATATAAAACTATGCAGTTATACCTATAAAAGAATCTAAGGGGACATCGAAGTTGCACTCTAGGTACTCTTTATCTTCATCAGTTAAAAGAAATTTTGAAATGATAGGATCACAACTAGTGTAAGGTAATCCTATCAATCTGGATACGTATGAGGCTGTGAGAGAAAATATGATATTCTTGTTGTCTATACCAACATTTACCATGATCGAATCATTGTCGTAATATGTAATTAAATTCTGTAGTAGTTTTGTGTTTGTGTCAAAATGTAGCATCAAAAATAGACCCTAAAGACCAAAGTCTTTGACCCATGACGTGTCATAACCCGATGTAAAATTTATAAAAATTAGGGGGAAAAATAGGTTTTTAAAATTAAATTTTCATATTATAGGGATGGAATGGGACGCCATTGATTTATTTTGTAGGGTACGAGGAACTCTAGATTAGGGTATAAGGTGGAAGGTATTATTAATGTGTTGGATAACATTAGAATAATGTTAAATAGAAGGCGTGTGATGTGCTCTATGTTAGAAAAGGCAAAAAAATGATTGTTTATGCCTTTATATAAAATTTTTGAATGCTAGCATTCAATAAATGATTGAAACATGGTATCCACATGCAATAATTTAATGTATGGTTGACACATGGTATTGTTGCATCAAATCAGTAGTTTTGCATTGGATTGGCATTGTTGCATCCAATCGTCATTGCTACAATTGATCGTCATTGCTACATTTGATTGATATTGTTGCATCCGATTGATATTGATGTACCACATTGAAATTTTTGCATCCAATCGGCATAGTTGCATTTGATTGACATTGTTTCATCCGATCGATATTGTTGTACCTAATTGAAATTATTGTACCTAATTGGTATTGTTGCATCTGATCAACATTGGTGTACCCGATTACCATTGCTGCATTTGATCAACACTATTATATCTGATATCCATTGTTACATCTGATCACCATTGTTACATCCAATCAGTATTCCTACGCCTCATCGATATTGTTACGTTCGATCGACACTAGTGCATCTGATTGTCATTGCTGCATTCGATCGGTAACACATCGACATTGCTATAACATATTGGTATTACTGTAACCCATTGGCATTATTGTATTCAAATAACATAGCTCAATCGACATTACTATAATACAGTTACTAAAGCACATTGTCATAGCTACAACCTATTGATATAGTCTAATCAACATGGGTGCAAGACATCGACATGTCTACACCACATCGATACAAATGCATCCGATCGACATTGTTGCACCCAATTGTCATTGCTGCATCTGATCAGTATTGCTGCATATGATCACCATTGCTAGACCCAATCATCATTATTGCATCCTATCCACATTATTGCATCTCATAAGTATTGTTGCATCTAATCGACAAGACATCAACATTGTTACATTTGATCAACTTTGTTGCAAAACATCGATTGCAACACATCAACATGGATGTAACCTATCGATATAGTCCAATAAAAATGGTTGCAATACATCAATATGTCTACACCACATAGGCACAAATACAATTGATCAACATTTTTGATCGGTATAACTTCAACACATCGACATAATTGTAACACATCAACATATCTATAACACATTGGCATGGTTGCAATCGATCGATATAGTTTAATCGATATAGTTGTACTAGATTATCATTGTTGCATCCAATCAATATAATGACTCTATATTAGGGTTTATTGACCTTTTATTTTATCTTACAGACCTAGAATTGGATTAGAATTAAAGACTCAATGCAAGCAATAGGCATAGTCCTCAACACAAAAACATTTGCCACAGTTTTATAATTTTTTATGAAATATAAATGCAATTCACCATTTCTCATTAGATACGATTCGTCAAGATTTTGAGACCGAATCACTAGGATTTTATTAATATATTTTGGTACCGATACCTTATGCATATCCCTGGTTAAGGTTGACCCATGACATTAGAACCTTCTCACTTTGTGTTCCTTTATCCAACCACAAAATTAAATAATAATTAAATTTTATTTTCTTAACAATCATTTCTTACTTTTTTTTTTTACCTTGACCACCATTAACAATTCAATTTTATATGATATTGAAATGGGTCCCACCCATATTACATCATGACCACATTGTTGTATTACAACAAGCTTGAAAATTATGCATGTATCACTTGGCAAGATTTGAACCTTGGTATCCTCCTTAAAAATTGAGGAATCTAATAATTTGAGCTAATGCCATTTAATAGCATGCTACCTCTTATAAAATTGATTTTTTAATTTTAAAAATATAAACAAATAGGTTATGCATTTTTTTTTTAAATTGAAAAGACTTGTATTTAAGGATTGAACATCATATCAGGGTCATGCATAGTGATGAATCATCGTTAATTCATGAATATTAATATTTTTTAATTTTGAAATTGATGAATTTAGGGACCCTGAATGTCGGCCCATTTGCCCAAAAATTTTGGGTCCAAATTTTTTAGGGGTCAGCTTGCCCCACATTGATAGTAAATGATTTTTTTATTTTAAATCACCAACACTCCTGCCTAAACTATGGATATTTTTCACCTTAAAATTATAATTTTTTTTATCTCTCTCACTAAACTTACCTCTTATACCATGAGTATATATAATTAATATGATAGATACTTATTCATGTAAAAAATTCAAACTCTTTGAAAAATGAGCTGCAATAGCAAAAACCTTCGAATAGAAAGACAAGAACTAAAATAGATCAATTGTAGAGACCTATCGATAACCAATCGGTTGTAGAGACTTTGTTGATAATAGATAAATTACAAAAATAGACCATTATTAGATGGATTTTAGAAACCTAACCGAACACTAACCAGACACAAAAAGAAACCAACCAGGTGTAGATTTCTATCAATCATCTGATCGGGTGCAAAAATTGGTTGATATTTGATTGGACATAGAGACCAACCATTCTTCGACTAGATGTAGAAACAAACGATCTTCACTCAGGTGCAAAACCTAGTTGATCTTCGATCAGGTATAAAACTAGTCATTCTATAACCAAGTGCAAAAAAATCTTAATTTTTATGGATTGTAGAAACCAGATGATATCTGATCAGGCACAAAAACTAGCTAAACTCTAATCGGGTGTAAAAATTAGCAAATGACCAGTCGGGTGCATATTTCTATCAATCCTTCGATCGGGTGTAGAATTCGATCGATATTTGACCAAGCACAAAAAATAGCCATTCTTTGACCAAGTGTAGAAATAGGTGATCTCTACTTATGTGCAAAAACCAGTCGATCTTTAATCAGGTACAAAAATAAAAAATTATCCGATCAAGTGTAGAAAAAGGCTAAACTTCAATCGAGTGCAAAAACTAGACAATATCCTGCCAAATGTGGAAATCACCTAATTTTCAATTGGGTGTAGAAACCACCAAGAAGGCTATTGAGAGCAATTGGTTGTAGAAAAAATCTTTGTCAACAAAATGTATGTACATGCATAAAATTTAACAAAAAATTGGTATGTTGCAATTTATGCCATGGTACCGATGAATCCTCTCTTTTTTCTTTTTAGAATATGAGTTCAATGAGTTGTAGTAGTAATATTTTGCATTTGCTATAGATTTGAATCCCTAAGTCTATTTCTAAGCAATATAGGTAACTTTCTTGAAAACTTTTATAAGTGTCTCTACTTGCATTCTATTCATCATTTGATTATGTATGCTCATTTTGTTTATCAGGTGAATAAATGTAAATGCAAAAAAATTAATCCATTATTTTTTATATATAGACTAAGTTAAAGGACTTGTTCTTACTACCATTTGTAGAGATTTGAATCTATAATTGTATTCATCACCCATATATTATTTTTTTATAAAAAATTAATCAAATTTCTCTACTTTCATTCTGCTCATGATTCTTTATCTTCATTTACATTGTCGCCTGAATAAATACAAATGCAAAAAATTATGTATTTCTAGAAAAGAGGGAGAGATCAGAGATAGAGAGATTTGAGCTCCAAAAATCATGATAACGATTGACTGCAAATTGGTATGTTGCAGGTTTTGTGTTCTAGTTAGACTTTGAGTTTGAGACCTTGTAGTAGTAAGATCTAACATTTTCTCTAGATTTCAATCACTAAGTGTATTTCTAAGCCATATAATATTCTTTACTTTTGTTCTATTCACCATCTAAATTTTTATCCTCATTATATCAGCTGAAAAACACAAAAATAAAAAAAAATTCCATTGTCTAAAAGAGGGGAGGGAGCAGAGACAGAGATTCAATCTCAAAAATCATGATAATGGCTAACTGCAAATTGCTATATTTTGCAAATTCTTCCATGATACATGGTGCTTATCAATCCTTTGTATCTTCCACTAAGACTATGATTTTTATTTCATTTAGTAATAAAATTTGGTATTGTTCCACATTTGAATCTTTAATTTTATTTTATATCTGTATACATTTATTTTTTAAAAATGATATAAATTCCTGTACTTTGTTCTAGATTTTATTTTTTATATATATTTTGTATGTCTATTGCATAAATACGGGTGTAGAAAATTATGTATCTCCAGAAAAGAGAGGAGTGGCATGCACTAAAAAATCATGATAAAACCTAACTAGAAATTGGTATGTATTTTCTACCAACCAATCCTCTATTTATTCTATTTACAATATAATATATCAACATTATATTAAGATATGTTCAACATTTTATTAATTTTCTAAAATAAAAAATGTTTTTTTTCACAAGTAGAATGGCACCTACTAGTGATGGAAAGAAGGGAGGCCATATACTAAAAAGAGCATCCTCAAATATTTTAGCCATATATCAAAATCTAACGAGCCATCGACATCTGCACAAATTTAAGGTACAATAAATAGATTGCATGTTTCTTTGAATATTTTTTTATGTTTGTAAAAATGTGTTCTCTTACATCATAAAATGATAAAGAATATCATTGTATGTAGAAAACACTATTGACCCTGATATACCTCCACTTGAAGATATTCCTTACCAAGAGATACCTCTACATAAAATTTCTCTTAGCAATGATATCCAATAAACACTCCAAGATATTCTTCAAAATGACATACCACTAAAAAAATGATAATTCAAATACAATATAAACTTCTAAGAATCTTCAAGTCAAAAAAATAAGCGTAGAAATTTAACAAGGTGGACTATTGGAAGGACATTTCAGCTTGAATGATCATCAACATATCCCTTTATAGAGCTAGTCCAACCAAAGAATAACAATGACATTGCAACATAATGTAGATGCATAATTTATAGTTAAAAACTAGGTAAGGATCATAAGATGCAACTAAAGTTAGATACAATAGAAAAACATTGTGGGAAAGTTTATTCAACAGTTAAGAAAAGTGATGGAATAGTTAAGAAAACAATTAGGTAGAAGGATGCATTAGAATGAATGCATGTTAGATATGCACAAGAATATGAAAAATAAATGAAGGTACAAAAATATCTTATTGAGAAAGGTGGAACAATTCAAGCCCAATTTCAAAAAATTCATAAGACCACTTTGGCTTCAAAAAGTTTGTAGTTTACTATCGTGTATAATATTCTTAATAATGGTAGACCCATTCTAATTTTATTGATTATAAGAATCTATTTCAACTAGTTGATGTACAAAATATTCCAATTTTCCATGGTCAGATCAAAGTGGTTGGAAAATGGTAAAATGTTTATCACTAGTTGAGAAGGACCTGAGATAGAAATTAAAACACACAAAATTCATTTCACTTTCAATTTATGAGATGACAGTTGTTGGCAACACATCTTGGATTTGCATGCATGTGCACATATTTCAAAATCATGTAAGACATCCTAGTTTGCTAGCATTACATAAGATGATGGAAAATTGTAATGTGAAAAAACTCTATAATATTGTTGTAGTTAGTTTAAAAGATATTGTACGAATGAATGACATAGAAATATCCACAAAATTAATATGCATTTGGGCTGATGGTGCTACTATAATGTAAGGACATAAGAGTGGTCTTTATGTTTGTCTTCAGATATCAATTGACTTGTATTTGATACCCATTCATTGCATGGTTCATAGAATGAATATTGCATACAAAATGGTGAGCACTTTTGATAATATTACGAGAGTGGAAGAACTTATCCATGAAATACATGCCTATTTTTTGTACAGTCCAAAAATATTTGTAGAGTTTCAATAGTTTGCACTAGGAGTTACAAAAGGAAGAAAATTGTTAAAAGATGTGGATACAAGGTGGATTTCATTGTATCAACATTCATACAATTTTTTTACAAAATATCAATCCTTAACAAGGTTTATGTATGAAAATATTAGGGTTGTTGATAGGATAAAATATTTAATATACCATTTGACTGACTTGGAAACACTTCTAGCATTATGTGGTATTCTTCCAATGTTGCAAGAAATTAATAGATTGATTAAACTTGCAAAAGAAATATCCATATATATTATTGATTTCATAAGGATAAGAAAATAAATATGTGTTGTGGCTGATCCACAACACACCCCAAAATTGGGGACCCACATTTTTTTTGCATGCTTTCAAAGAAGATCTCAGTGACCTAGATGCTAAAAATCAAGAAAAAGGCAAAATTGCACAAGGATGAAAAAGTGTCGCGAAATCGTGACATGTCGCAAAATCGCGGGCGAAAATGAAAAGGTGTCGCGAAATCGCGACATGTTGCAAAATCGCAGCCGAAAATGAAAAAGTGTAGCGAAATCACGACAAGTTGCTCCGTCGCTACCAAAAAATTAAAAGTGTCACGAAATCACGACATGTCGCAAAATCACGATTGAAAATGAGAAAGCGTAGCGAAATCGCGACATGTCGCAAAATCACGATCAAACCGGTCAAACAGGGTAGGAAGTAGAAAGCGTAGTGAAATCACAACATGTCACAAAATTGCGGTCAAACCGGTCAAACGGGGTAGGAAGCAAAAAGCGTAGCGAAATTGTGACATGTCACAAAATCACGGTCAAACCGGTCAAACGGGGCAGGAAGCAGAAAGCGTAGCGAAATCGCGACAAAAAGCAGCTAAGGGGCACGAAGTGAAAAAACGTCGCGATATCACGATAGCATGCAGCAAAGGTGCCCGAAGTGGAAAAATTTCGCGATTTCGTGATAGGTTGCAGTGAAGGTGTATGAAACGAAAAAAGCATCGCGATTTTGCGATAGGTTGCAGCAAAGGTGCCCAGAACGAAAAAGCGTCACGATTTCGTGACAGGTTGCAGCGAAGGTGTATGGAACGAAAAAGCGTCATGATTTCACGACAGATTGCAGCGAAGGTGTACGAAATGAAAAAGCATCGGGATTTTGCGATAGGTTGCAGCAAAGGTGCCCAAAACGAAAAAACGTCACGATTTCGCAACAAAAAAACAACAAAGTGTACAGAATGAAAAGTTGTCACGATATCGTGACATGTCACCATTTCGCTGTGCATGAAGGCAGGAAGGGCTATTGGCAGGAAAACGTCACGATATCATGACATGTCGTGATATCACGACATGTCGTGATATCACGACATGTCGTGATATAGCAACATGTCGCGATTTCATGACATGTCACGTTTTTGTGGCGCATGAAGGCGGGCAAAGCTGCATGCATAAAAACGTCGTGATATCGTGACATGCTATTTTTGGTCACGATTTATAGGGGGCCATTATAGAAAGTGTAGAAAAGTGTGGGACACATGGTGTATAGGCTGCAGAAGCGTTACAGAGAAGATCAAACGTCTCAATGTTGAGCATAAAGCCAAAACACACAGTCAAAGAAAGGTGAAACGAGCAGCCACTGGAAGACGAAACGAACCGTTGTGGAAGGGGAATCAATTCAACAACAAATATAAAAGACAGAGGCATATATTGGCACAGGCTCGGAAAACCACTATGGGCAGAGTTGCAGAGACAAAGGCAATAGGCCATTCTAGGCCTGTTTTTGTGGTGTTTTTCTTCCATAGACTGGGTTAAAGAAACCAGAAAGTTCTGCTGCTGTAAAATGACATATTTTTTAATGCAGAAGTGTTCAGAAATTTGCATTTCATGGGCAAGAAAGAAGGATATCTTCTGTGCATGCTAATGGATTTAATGTTTATTCTTTTGTTTTCAGATTTCAGATTTATAGATAATGTTAAATGCCACTTTTGTGGGTTGCATTAGGTGAATATTTGAAATCTGAATTTTATTTCAAACCCTAGGAATTAGCACTTAGCTTATCAGGATTGTGCATGTTTGCAGGTCCCATAGGTTAGGTTGCATGCATGGAAACCTCACATCTTCGGTTTTTCCAGGACGGGATAGCATCAAACTGAATGCAATTTTAATTTCTTTTCTTTTGCTACACTTTACTTTTCAGAATTTCCAACTTTATTTTTCAAGCATTAACATAAAATAAAATAAAAAATAAAAAACTTCAAAATCCATAAATAATTCCATTATTTATGGCATTTCATCAAATTTCATTTTGAAGTTACAGCATGGTCATATAAAATCAAATCATATTTGCTTTATTCGGGTTCAATAAATTTCACAGTAAAATAAACCACAGTGCCCCTTGTTTTCAGTTACTTGCAACCACTAAGGTGTTCCAAGCATTTTAGTTGAATATCTTCATTTGAGATTATTAATACACGGATGCAGAATGCTAACATAACAGGAACCTTGGAGAAGTTACTTGTTTAATTTCTTTGCAAGAAGAGGATTTAGAACCCAAATCCTATCGGAGAGTGTGTTTTCACAACTGGGTGAAAATACAACTCAATAGATTGGTGCTAGAAGGAGGGCCTGAGGTTTATTTTATCGTGATTTTAGATGCTACGGGTTTATAATTGTTTAAGAGCTTTACATTGCTAAATATTTCAAGTCCATTTGATTAGCATCTTCGGCCTCCTCTAACACCACTCAACGGATTGGTGCTAGGAGGGCCGAACGGGTTTATTTTAGTGTAATTTAAATTTAAATTTTTATGCTTTACTCCTATAACAATCGACGGATTGTTAAAAGGACTACCTGAATCGGTTTACTTTATTATATTTTAAGCAATTTAGGTATGCTGTATATTTTTCTAATTGTTCATACAAAATTAAAGTGATTTGATTTAATTTTTTAGAATTTTTGTCTCATGCAATTACTTCTCATTTTATTTTAATGAATACATCTCTTAGTTGATGCTAACTTGATTTTTGTTTATACATTGCAGGTTGAATATTCAACAGATTTGGTTCTAAAATTACATTTTAAGTTTCACTAATGGCAACAATTGAGGAGCAAAGGGTATCCTTGAGAGCTGAAATAGTGTCTCTTAGAGAGAGAATGGTAGAAATGATAGAGGATCATTATAAGGGTTTGTCTATACCTGTGGTACCCTATCAAATTCCTACAATGTTATTGGATTTTTTATGGTGTTTTAATCAAGAGGTGCCACTAGGATACTTGCAAAAACTACATGTCTACAAGGATACATTATGTAAATTCCAGATTTTTTATGAGGAGGTGGCTTGTAAGTTATTTGCATACATTTTGGATGATAGACCATTCTTTTGGTATAACCAACTACATATGGAGGTTAGAACTTCTTGGATACAACTAGAAGCAACCTATCTTCACCATTTTGGTAATCAGGTTGACTTAGAAATCCTGAAAAATCAGTTTTCCTCCATATGTAAGGAGCCTAATGAATCCTTGAGTTAATTCAATGAAAGAGTTCGTGAGTTGCACTCCCAAATGTGGGAAAATTTTAACACATTGGAAGAGGAAGCCATGGAAGTATACCTAGGAGCCATACACCCCAAACTTGCTTCGCTCATTGAGGAAAAACTAAATGGTTTGTCTTTAGAGAGAATCCATGAGATCTTAGAAGAGATAGAACGACAAGGTCTTGAGGAAGAAAAGGCACAACATGTTCACATGAGAAATTGTTCTTTTGATGCCAACCTACACCAACCATCAAACATAGCACCCTCCACTCCAATGATACCTAAGGTAAATGATCAAGGGGATGAATTTGAATATCCAAATCTTACAACCACCTTAGATGTAGTCCAAGGGGAGGTGCAAAGTGCTAAACCAACATCCACTAGTGAGGATCATGTAGAGATACATGATTATATAAATGAAAGGGTTCTGAATTCAACAATGTTTGATATATGTGATAAGATGGAACCCACCATAGAATTAAATGAAGTGGTTGAAAGTGAAATTGGAAGAAAACCAATAAATGAGTTTGAAGATATGATAGAATTTCACCACTTGTTCTTGGAAGATACTATTGATGAGATGTGTAAAATTAAAGATCAAGAAATTCTTCACCCTCCAAATTATAAAAAAATTGAATCATGGGTTACTAATATGGATGATGATAGCCTTATAAATTTGAATTCAAGAAATAACCCACTTTTGAAAATAATTGAACCATCTAAGGAAGGTGAAGATGATTTTGATGAGAAGCATATTGATGAATTGGAAGATGTTGAAGAAATAGTTGAACGTCACCACTTGATTTTGGAAGATGATTATTATGATGCTTGGAAGAAGTGGGAAGATTTCACTCATTCCAAAACTACTAATGAAACTTGTGTGCCCATTGATATATAGGACAACATAATCGCCTACTCAAAGGAAGACCTTACAACTCCTATACAATTTGAGGATGTTTTGGAAGAGGGTTTCAAATCTCATCAAATTTTGAAAGATTATAATGATCCTATTGCCAAGGACAAAGAAGAAAAATAATTTATGAATGAATCAACGGATCATGTCACAAACATCATGGGATTTCATTCTATGGATTTGGATGACAATTTTTATAATGGTTGGGGAAGGTATGATAATGCGTTCTTTTCTCACATCCCTATAAATGAAACTCATATTTCACTTGATATGCAGGATGTTGAACCTTCTACATCATACGAAGATCTCATATTCACAGGATTTGAAAAGGTGACAAAATTTGATCATGTTGAATATAAATTCATTGAAAGTGTGGATGCAAGTTTGCATGATGATTTGGAGGATTCAAATGAAGAGATACCATGGATAGTGAACAAAGAATTGGAACCAAATGACAAAGAGATTGATCAATTGGAAGCAAATCAAATGAAGGATCATCAAGATGAGTCATGGGACATACACTTTGATCAAGAATGTTTGAGGATTGAAAATGATGACCATATTTTGAATTTAAATAATGTTTATGGTGAAATGTCATTAAAGGTAAATGAAAAAACAAGGTATAATTTTTAATCACACCTTTAATAACATTGTTTTAATGAATGGAAAAGAAGTTGATGCACTTGAATTGTTAAACCAAATTCATCAACAATTATTAATTGAATCTAGGATAAAAACTTTTAATGATCCTAATTTAGTAAATATCCTAGATGCTTGTAAGTTGTTACACAAATTTGATTGGCCTACAAATTTGAAAAATAATTTGGCTTTAGAATTTTTAGAAATAGGCTCTTGTTTACAAAGTCTCATTTTGGATAGAGAGAGCCTAATTCTAAATCATGAATGGAATTATAAGGTTTATACCTTAAAGAATAGACAAGATAAAATTGAAAATAATTTATTGTCTAATCATTTTAGTAATTTGATGCTCACCTATGGGAGTATTATTGGAACTAAATCAAATTGGCATGGTGAGCATGGCGAGTGGAATTTTGTTGCATTGTTTGGTCTGGTCTTGTTTTTGGGAGATTCCCACAACATTTGGCATGCATATCATGTTATATTTTTGTTGAAATGTTCTAATCATGTTTGGGATCCAGGAAAGTGATAATCCAAGCTTTGCATCATCTTGTATTATAGTGTACATTTGTATATAGATTTTGGTTTTTTGGGTTTTGGTTTGTGTTTTCAAGTTTTTATTTTTGGGATTGTAGTTTGGTTTCGGATTGAATAAGTTTTAATTTAAAGTTGTGTTTATTTGACATGTTTTTTTTGTCTATAAAAAAAAATAAAAAAAAATAAAAATAAAAAATAAAAAAAAAATGAAAAATTTGCCTTGAGATGCTAACTTATGTTCTAGATCGGGGAAATATGGAACATTGGAATTATGTGGTAGAAAGCTCTGCAAGAAATACAAACAATTTAATAATATCATTTGAAACTTGTGATGCATGAAGTAGTCAGTTTTATATGGCAATATTTCATCTGCATTTCAAGAGACAATGCATTCATATTACATCCCACTTTGCACATACATGCCATATTAGTTGCAAATGCATTTCAAATACAAATAATTAAAGTGTGTCAAATCCTATTAAGGTTATGCTATCATATAAATAAGAAGAAAATCCTAAGGCTGGGAACTGAGTCTTGAGATATCTAGAACCAAGCACATTTTATACACATTAAAAAGAATCTTGAGCAAAATGATCAAAACCTTGCTTGGAAGAAAAGGTTGGGCGAAGGAAGTATTTCATGTCTAGCCTATTATGCAACATGATCCTTAAAATAGTGGTTTTGACCACTTTCGTAAAGCTTAAAGCCTAAAATAAAAGTAGTAAGGATAGGGCTAAATCCTCATCGAACTTAGGTTGAGGATCCAACTCCCCAAAGCTTCGATTTGACCTTCATGGAGTAGTAAGGATAGGGCATAAATTCTCATCTCACTTAGGTTGAGAATCTGATTCCCCAAAGCTCCTATGTCTCATTTCATGATAAATTTTGGATTGGAAGGATCGTACTACTTGTCCTCTACAAAGGATGGGTAGTCATCCTTAAGGTCTAAGCAATAAAATTAATATTTTCTATTTTTATCCAAAGCTTGGATTGGAAGGATCGTACTACATGTCCCTAACAAGGATGGGTAGTCATCTCCAAGTTCCAAATAAATGAAGATAAGTCTTGGATTATGGGGTTAGGTATGCCCATGCATGGCAACATGTCTTGTCTAAAAAAAAATAAGACCACTATTTGTTCAAAGGGTTAGACTAGCATGACCATTTTTTCCATAATTGGTTAAATTATTTTGCTCAAAGTGAGGTAATGAATTCCAAATAAGAATAGTAAGGATAGGGTTAAACTCCCATATCGGTTAGGTTGGGAGTCTGATTCCCCAAAGTTTTGATTTCACGTTCACTTGCACATGGGTTCAAGATAGTAGGGACTCATAACCAACTTTGGGATATAATAAAACAATTCATTAGTGAATCCTAAGAGGGTTTGGTAATCTTGAATGTTTGTGTATGATACTAGAAGAAAGACTAAGCCTTTTATAAAAGAAAAATCTCTTAGCATATTTATTAAGTTACACAAATCATTCACAATCTCACACATGCATTCATGTAAAATTGACGATGGAATGTTGATCAGTTTCAAACGATAAGGAAATGAAAAACATTGCACACACTAAGCTGATACTTAATGATTATGATGATTCATGTATTTTTGATCTATGGGCATTTGTTTATATTTCTTATGTGCTAATGCTAGTTTCCAAGTTTTTATACTTCCAAGTTGGGTTCTCACCAAATGCTCAAGAGCATTTGACAGTAGAGTCACCATTTGTTGTGGCTGATCCACAACACACCCCAAAATTGGGACCCACTTTTTTTTTGCATGCTTTCAAAGAATATCTCAGTGAACCAGATGCTAAAAATCAAGAAAAAGGCAAAATTGCACAAGGATGAAAAAGTGTCACGAAATCGCGACATGTCGCAAAATCGCGAGCAAAAATGAAAAGGTGTCGTGAAATCGCGACATGTCACAAAATCACGGCTGAAAATGAAAAAGTGTAGCAAAATCACGACAGGTTGCTCCGTCGCTGCCAGAAAATGAAAAGTGTCACGAAATCGCGACATGTTGCAAAATCACGGCCAAAAATGAGAAAGTGTAGCGAAATCGCGACATGTCGCAAAATCGCAGTCAAACTAGTCAAACGGTGCAGGAAGCAGAAAGCGTAGCAAAATTGCAACATGTCACAAAATTGTGGTCAAACCGATCAAATGGGGCAGGAAGCAAAAAGCATAGCAAAATCGCGACATGTCGCAAAATCACGGTCAAACTGGTCAAACGGGGCAAGAAGCAGAAAGCGTAGCGAAATCGCGACAAAAAGCAGCTAAGGGGCACAAAGCGAAAAAACATCGTGATATCGCGACAGCATGCAGCAAAGGTGCCCAAAGTGGAAAAATGTCACGATTTCGCGATAGGTTGCAGTGAAGGTGTACGAAACAAAAAAAGCATCGCGATTTCGTGATAGGTTGCAGCAAAGGTGCCTGGAATGAAAAAGCGTCGTGATTTCGCGATAGGTTGTAGCGAAGGTGTATGGAATGAAAAAGCATCGTGATTTCATGACAGATTGTAGCGAAGGTGTATGGAATGAAAAAGCGTCATGATTTCGTGATAGGTTGCAGCAAAGGTGCCCGAAACGAAAAAACGTTGCGATTTTGTGATAGAAAAATAGCAAAGTATACAGAATGAAAAGTTGTCACGATATCGTGACATGTCACCATTTCACTGTGCATGAAGGCAGGAAGGGCTGTTGGCAGGAAAATGTTGCGATATTGTGACATGTCACGATTTCGTGACATGTTGCATTTTCACGGCACATGAAGGCGGGTAAAGCTGCATGCATAAAAACGTCGTGATATCGTGACATGCTATTTTTGGTCATGATTTATAGGGGGCCGTTACAAAATGTGCAAAAAAGTGTGGGACACGTGGCGTACAGGCTATAGAAGCGTTACAGAGAAGATCAAACGTCTCAATGTCGAGCATAAAGCCAAAACACACAGTCAAAGAAAGGTGAAACGAGTAGCCACTGGAAGACGAAACGAGCCATCGTGGAAGGGGAATCAATTCAATAGCAAGTATAAAACACAGAGGCATAGATTGGCATAGGGTCAAAAAACTACAACGGGCAGAGTTGCAGAGACAAAGGCAATAGGCCATTTTGGGCCTGTTTTTGTGGTGTTTTTCTTCCATAGAATGGGTTAAGGAAACCAGAAAGTTTTGCTGCTGTAAAATGACATATTTTTTAATGCAGAAGTGTTCAAAAATTTGCATTTCGTGGGCAATAAATAAGGAGATCTTCTGTGCATGCTAATGGATTTAATGTTTATTCTTTTGTTTTCAGATTTCAGATTTATAGATAATGTTAAATGCCACTTTTGTGGGTTGCATTAGGAAAATATTTGAAATCTGAATTTTATTTCAAACCCTAGGAATCAACACTTAGCTTATCAGGATTGTGCATGTTTGCAGGTCCCATAGGTTAGGTTGCATGCATGGAAACCTCACATCTTCGGTTTTGCTAGGACGGGATAGCATCAAACTAAATGCAATTTTAATTTCTTTTCTTTTGCGTTTTATTTTCTTTTGCTGCACTTTACTTTTCAGAAGTTCCAACTTTATTTTTCAAGCATTAAAATAAAATAAAAATTAAAAAAGTTCAAAATCCATAAATAATTCCATTATTTATGGCATTTCATCAAATTTCATTTTGAGGTTACAGCATGGTCATATAAAATCAAATCATATTTTCTTTATTCGGGTTCAATAAATTTCATAGTAAAATAAACCACAGTGCCCCTTGTTTTCAGTTACTTGCAACCACTAAGGTGTTCCAAGAATTTTAATTGAATATCTTCATTTGAGATTATTAATACACAGATGCAGAATGCTAACATAACAGGAACCTTGGAGAAGTTACTTGTTTAATTTCTTTGCAAGCAGAGGATTTAGAACCCAAATCCTATCGGAGAGTGTGTTTTCACAACTGGGTGAAAATACAACTCAACAATATGTATGCATATCAATAGGATATACATATTCAAAGGAAATTTTATAGATCCTTTGTTTGATAGTTGGAAAATATTAACTAATGTGAATGATCCAAAAAGCTTTTTGAAGTTTGACATCAATGATCATATTTGTATTAATGCTCATGGAAAGATGATACCTCTATATATTTTTAAAATATAATCACATATAGTTACAAATGACATTGAATAAATACCCATAACACAATGGATTTGAAGTAGTTTTACATAATACTAAGATTAAATTATTAAAAATAGAAAAATCATTGAAAAGCAAAATAAGAGATCATTTTTAAAGAGATGTGTTACTTGAGGTCATGGGTGTGGTTAACCCCATGTTTTGGGGTCCTTGTATCAACTACAAGTCTATAAATGAGTTGTATATTTGATAGATGAACACATTGGTTAAACATTTCAATAAAAGTGTGGAAGTCAACAACATTGAAATAAATGGTATTCTCAATAAAGAACTGTTAACACAACAACCAGAGCATTTTCTATTGATAATGGTTGATCAAACATCGCGTTTGAGTAACTTCCATAAGCTTGGTTCCATTACACATTTATGGAAAAATTGTATCCAAGTAGTGTCTTACAAGATATGATCAGTGAATATTTTTATTTATATGAATTATGTCAAACAATAATTTTGGAATTTATGGAAGATGAAAGGGTTTTTAGTGCACTATATTTTGTGAAATCTAAAGTTCGTAACATGCTAGATAAAAATATTTGTGAATATATGTGTCAACATATGAGTTGGACAAGTATCCCTATGATAGAGCATTAGCATACTAGAAATCCCTAGCAGACAGAAGGGGTATCACTAATACGCACAATAATGAGGATAATGATACTTGTAGTGATCAGATAGTGGAGATATAGATATTCACTATGCTTACAAGTGATTCTGGACAAGCTAAGAAGTGTTTGTTTCAGCTACCTCAATTATAGTTTTTCCAAAATTTAACAACATTGATATATATATATATATATATATATATATATATATATATATATATATATATATATATATTTTTAAGTGAAAAACCCCATGTGGGGCTTCCTTGGTCTGAGAGACGATGAACAGGGGGTTCTATACCATCAAAGTCACTCGGGAGTCGCACCCAGCCCTGCCCGCACCAACATTATCAATTGGATTTTGGGTACCCAATTCAACTTTTTGGTAGGGTGGATATTTGAACCTGGGACAGGATTGCCCTCTCCTCTCCAACTCACCTACAACACCTGGGTATTAAACAACATTGATATATTTGACTTTATTTGTTATCATTTTTATCCTAATTTGATATCAAAATTGAAAAATTTGTTTGTTCATAAAATATTATTATTTATATCACAACATTGTTGGTCAAATTATATGTTTTATATTGTAGCCTTTGTAGTGTCTTAGCTGTGTTCATTGATAAAATCTTATATTGTGTTTATAGTCTTGTTAATGTATTGATATTAATGTATTGGTACAACTGAGTTATATGAATATAATATCGTATTTGTTATTTGAAATTACAGTAGTAAATAAAACTGAATCATATTAAATTTAAAAGAATCATACAAATATAAATGGAAACAACCATTGAATCATAGATGACACAAAATAGATGTATTTTTCATTATTTGTACTAAAAATATACATTATACAAAATTGTTGACTACAAACAATAAAATTTGCTATCAACTTGTAAATAATTTACAGTTTCTTAATTCAGATATGGGGGGTTTGAGGCAACAATTTTGGTCACTCCTTGAGTATTTGGATTTGATTCGATTGGAGATTCTCTTGAAGTTGCAAGTTCTTTTCTCTTATCTCCATTATTAATAGCTTGTGGTGACAATGCTCTAGTTCTCATGAGGCCTTCCTATGCCTTCTGTATGCTCCCCAACAATACTCTTTTTCATGGGTTGGATCCTCTTGCACTGTAGAAAGTGTTTTTTTTTTTTTTTAATTTAGCAAAAATCACCTTGTGGGACTGCCTTGGTCTGAGAAACCATGACCAAGGGGTTCTACATCGTCAAAATCACCCGGGAGTTGCACCCAACCTTAATCGCACCAACATTATCAACTGGATTTTGGGTACCCTATGTGCGTTTGGTAGGGTGGAGATTCAAACTAGGGACCTCCCTTGGAGGATTGCCCTATCCTATCCAACTTACCTAAAACAAGTGGGTGTAGAAAGTGTTTCTTTAAGCTTCTTCTTAAGCAAGATATCTGGATCCATATTGTGCTCCTTTATAATATTTCTTAAATAATTATTATATCAAACCTTGTCTCATAATATTTCCTTCATTTTTATTGCATCTACAAGTATTTTCTTCACCATGCAGCTATTAACTTCAATGCTTTTAACTTGTTTCTTTAAATTATCAAAAATTAATTGCAAAAGAGAAAAGAAAACATAAGCCAGTTAACAATTATATAACAAAAGAAAAGAATTAAATCTATTGCAGCTAAAGTCTCACCTCATCTATATCCCTTGCATCCTCAACAACTGCAACTTTTTTCTTATTAGAAGCCCATTGGTTAAAATATCCTTGGGATTCAACTTAAGGTTCTCCAATATATTCAATATAATATTTAAAACTTCATCATTGTACAAAAGCATAACATTTAATGAGTTTGATTTAGCTTGATGTAGGAGACCATCATGTTTTTTTGGTTAGTTTTCAACTAGAGAAAAAATATCTTCCCTTTTATCAAAATTTTTATATGGAGCATTTAATTCCTTGACAAGGATCTTGGTCCAAAATTCCCAATCCCTCATTTCCTTTACATATTGAAGCAAATTATCTTTGATTGTTGCTTCACAATTATTAGCCATTAATTTGTTTTTAGAAAACTTAACTTATTCATACATAGTTCAAGGACTAGGGTCATTGGTTTTAGAAGGCGAAAATGAGGTTTGCAGAGCTGCAAGAAATTGTTGTGCTTGTTGTACTTCTGTATGTAGATCTTGAAGCACGTTGTTGCTTTGAAGCCTGGAATGTTACCTTATAACAGATAATCATCATTTATTGGAGGATTATCTAATCCTAAGATCAAAATTTCTTACAATGAATAATTTGTTGAAAATAAAATATTTTGAAAAGTCAGACATAGTCTTGCTTGGTGCCCCTTGCGATCTCACTAGAAAAAAATGCTTTCCACCCCTACATTGACCTCTCATAATTGGTGTCCTAGTAGAGGGGGTGGCAACATCATCTGCTATCTTTTTACTGTAAATTGTGAGGAGGCACCTAAAAACATTACAATAAGATTTTGTTAAAGAAAATAAAATTGAATAAAATAAATATATATTAATTTAAAATAAATACACTTACCCAATGATGATGAGATGTATTACTGTCCTAAAACCTGTGAAGGCATGTCAGTGTGGGTACGGGTGGGGGTTGGATGTAACACTAAAAAAAATATGAAAAAAGAAATAAAATTATTATATTTTTAACTAAACAAATATATAAAAATAAGCTCAAAAGAATAAACTTGTCATAGGGGTGGCCTAACTAGATTTATATTGCACAATATGTGCAGACACATGTATACGAGAAAATGTAGCAGAGGAAGCATGCTTCAAATGTTTTAGATAACTCTATAAGGGTGTTGCTTCTGACTATGTGTCAAAAGAATCACCTATGGATTTTGGTATAACGCCCCTTATGACAATGAAAACTTGCGGTAGTGGCTACCCTTCTCCGCATTTAGGTGCAAATTTAAAATAAAAAAATGAAAACTTGTACTTTAAATTTTTTATTTCTTGATAAAATATAAAATTTTTACCTTCATATCTTGGGTTGACATTGCAATGCTTATTAGGTGTTTTTTAATATCACATTATTTAATTAATGATGTAGTGCATTTTGCGTTGGCACTTTATAAGACAACATTCTATAAATTCTATTTAGCTTGTTCCAAAATTAGTAGAGCTAATTAGAGGCTAGAGATATTCAATTTTTTATTTTGCTTCCTATTTGTTACTGGCTAATTTTGACCAAGTACTCTGTATACATTCATTGCATATGAATAAGATTGGTGTTCATTTTATCAATATTGGTATCAAAGCTCTGCCTCCATCCTTTGGGGATTTGGGTAAGATTGAGTTCTATGAATAACATGTAATTTGTAAAGCTCTTAATCCCCTGCTATTCTTGTACCCCTATTTTAGCAGATAGGACTGACTCCATCCCTGTAGAATATAGCTTAGTTCAATCCTAGAGAAGTTAGTAGTATGAGCTAACAATTACAATTTTTTTTTCACCCTTGATCGTAGGCGTATCCCAAAGGTTAAGAGCTTTCGTAGTAAGGGCTCCCTGCACCCAGTGCCATGCTACAGTTGGCCATGAGAGGTCGTAGCCAAATTAGCTACAAATAGCCATGAGAGGCCATATCCATGAAATACCTGTGTTGTGTAGGGCGGATCTGACCACGAAAAAAGAGATGAATTAAAAAATAAAATAATCAAACCTTTCCTAAGGTTTCTATGCTCTTAAATCCCTCCAATCATATGCATTAGAGCATCAACCAATCACAAACCCTGAGCGTACATTATCTAGTTTTGTGATGACACACGATGGATCTTATGTGGTTCGCATGCAAGAATAGTGAGCGGACATGCTTGTTTGTTTTATTTGGGAGGTTTAGTACCATAGTCAAATTGGTATATACTATTAGTGCCTTATAAGTGCCACCATGCTCATAAAGCTTTGACTACCATATGGTGGTCTAATTTCCAGTTCCCAAACACGATATAGTGGGTCCTATGCGGATAATGTTGACTTGTTCTACAACAGATCGTAGCCCAACAAACTTTGATTCGCTTTGATCCGCTTAAAGGAGACAGTGCCCCTTAACAACATAATTTTTTTTTATTAATATTTTTTTGCATTCTAATGTTTTAAACTATTTAAATTAATTAATTAAATAATTGTTTTCTATTAATTAGTTAATTTAATTAATTATTTGATTAAATTAATTTATTTAATTAAAAATTCAATGCAAATTTTTAAGGGGGCTACAACAAAATCACTAGGGCAATATTATTTTTTTGAAAAACAAAAGTGGGCTACAAATTTGGCACAAAACCTTGTTATTTTGCAAAACCAAAACACAAAGGGGGGCAACACAAAATTTTGTTGGATTTTGCAAATCAAACTCAAAACAAGGGCAAAGCAAAAGTTAGTGAATATATATATATATATATATATATATATATATATATTACAACTAGATCACAAAGAAAAAACTAGTGCAAAAATAATATTGAAAATTGGTATTGTAAAAGGTGCATTTTTAGTGGAATCTGACACCTTCAAAAATTATAAATTTGTGGGCAAAATGGATGTATGAATGCATTTAATTTTTTGTTTTATGCATTGAAAAATATATATTGTGGCAGCAAAAGATCCCAAATTTATATCTTATAATTGTGCAATTTATTGCTCAAGGCATTGTTTGGTAAAATGGTACCTCTAGCCCACACTTATAGGTGATTCTGTCATACTTTCGACTACTGTATCTACCACCTAATATAGTTGCAACAATGATGTCTAGGCTATTATTCCCTATAAACCATAGGGGAGATATAAGGAAATCCAATATTGATATTCACTTAATTTTTTACCCCATTCACTACTATCGCTTGACATAAATGTTGAAATTAAGTTCTAAGTATTTAATGGACTTGGCACCCTATGTATGTGGAAGTCTTTTTAAGTAAGTTTCAAAGATATAATGAATCCATTTTAGTATTTCTTATGTGCCATATATCGATATATATACAATAGCTTCAAGTCTTCCTCACGTACGACGACATATATTAAGGGGATGAGCTTATTCCCCATATCGATGGGCATTATAGGAAAATTAGGTATATTCAATATATCAGGTCTATCGATCTAGTGGTAAAAATAAAGAGGGACTATTTAGTGTTATAAAGAACCCTCAAAATGACCATTACAAAAGCATATTTGTTAGACTCATAGATCCTTAGAGGTCTAGCTTTTGCTCCATGGAAAAAAAATATGAGAGCAATATTGCAGGTTGAAAATATATGGAACATCATGTCTTAAAAAGTTACATACCCAAAAATAGTAGATAATGAGCAAGAAGCATATGATGATACCAATGATAGAACACTGATGATCATAATTCTTGCCACTACTGATGAAGTTCAACCATATATATGTGAAAAGTATAATGCAAAAGAGGCATGGGATACATTATCAACAATATATGGGAAAAGAATCAAGCCACGATTATTAATATTCAATCCTAACTTCACACTCATAAAAGAAAACTGAGAAAGTGTAGAAGTGTTTCTTTGTATGAGTTATTGATCTGAGAGCTAAGTTGCATGTAATGGGTGAGAAAGTAGAAGATAAGCTCTTAACCTCCATTATTTTGAGAGCTTTACCAGATTATTTTAGAATGATGGTCACTTCCCTTCAAGTTTCTTATAGACAAGTCTCTTTTGAAGATTTGGTTAATTTACTAAAATAAGAAGAAGGAATCAAAACCAAAGAAATCAAACGTCCAACACTGTATTCTTTTCTAAGAAATATAAAGCTAAGAAACAAGGCTACTTTTAGAAGAGACCTTCTTCTAAGGGTTCAAATACCAATCCCTCATAAAAGTCACCTCAATAATAGAAGAGGTACTACCATATTTGTGATATGGATAATCATGAAACCAAGAAATGTTGGTTCAATTCTTCCAACAAGGGTGATAAAAATAAGCAACCACCACATAAAATGGCAATACAAACCATGAAGAAGAAATAGATAATAAATAGGTAATGTTGCTATTGAAGAATCAGATTCAAATTATGAGAGAGTACACAAGGTGCTCATGACTCAAACTGATTTTAAATAAAAATATAATATTTTGTATATGGAATCTAGTGCCAACAAACACATGACTGGTGATAAAGGATGGTTTGACACATTTGAGACCAAAGAAGACAAACTGATAACCATTGTTTATGATAAGACCTATCAATTCCAAGGAGAATTAGATGTTTTAGTGACACTTCCAAATGGACAATGTAATATTGAGAAGGTCCTTTATGTGCCAAGATTGGCCAACAACTTGTTATACGTACCTCAAATATTGGACAAAGATATGGTGGTTTACTTTAAGGTTGTTGATGGACAAAAGCGTTGCTTGATTACCAAAAAGGATAAACATATAGCAACAACTTATTACAAACATAGATTATTTGTATTAAATACTATTTATACCCCTCATGTTTCCATGGCTACCAACTCAAAAGAAGCTACTTCATTATGGCACAAAGGGTATAGGCATCATAGTTCAGGCTATCTACTTGAATTAAGTAAGCATAATATGGTGTTAGGTTTACCCAACCTCTCCCATGTTTTTCCTATATTATCAAATTTATTAGTAGGGAAGCAACATCAAATTCCATTTGAGTTGAGCTCTTCACGAGCCAAAGCACCATTAGAGTTTATACACATCGATCTGTGTGGACCCATGCTAAATAGTTGTGGTGGAAAGAAGTACTTTTAGTTATTTGTTGATGATTACTCCTGAAAGATGTGGGTTTTCTTTCTATAACTGAAGTTAGATACCAAACTATATTTTCAATAGTTTTAGAAGCATGTTGATAAAGAACCAGGATGTTCAATCAATACCCTCCACTCAGATCAAGGGGTGGTTCACCTCCAATGAGTTTTTAAGGTTTCTCACTAAACATGGGGTAAAATGATAACTTACTACAACCTAAAATCCTTGAAAAAATGGATTTGCTGAGAGTAGGAATCATTCCATCATGGAGATGGTTTGTTTTCTGCTCCCAAATATACATATTGGGCAATAATATTAGGTAGAAGTTGTCACTATAGTTGTGTATCTCCCGAATTGAGCACCCACAAAAGATCTTCAAGGAGTCATGCCACAAGAAGCATGGAGTGGAAGAAATCCCTCCATTTATCATCTAAGGATATTTGGATGCAAAGCCTTCATGCACATTCCAAAGAAAAAATAAGCAAGTTAGATGAGAAAACTCTACAATGCACATTTCTTGGTTATGATGAATAATCCAAGGGGTACAATTGATTGATCCTATAACCAAGAAAATTCGTATAAGTAAAAATGTGGTATACGATGAAGCTCCCAATTTGGATACACTAGAATCTAGCAAAGACACATATCTTGTTGTACACCTAGAATTTGAGGAGCATACATAAATGACTCCCTCCAAATAAAATACAATTCCAAAATGGTATACTAGCACAATAAAATATGTAAAATTGGATGCACCTCCTAATCTCAATTCCAATCAACCACATACTCGAAGTATGTCACATCAGGAAAGAGAACAAGATGATGAAGAAGATAATAGAAGTGAAGAGGAAGATAGATTTTTTATGACTTCATTTGTGGATCATGGACTCGCTTCAGTGCAAGAAGCACTTAGTGTGCCTCAATCAAAGACAACTATGAATGCAAAAAAATATCTCTTATAAAGAATAAAATATGTGAGCTAGTTGATTTGCATGCTGATAAGAAACTCATTGGTTGCAAATGGGTATACAAATTCAAGTATAAGGTAGATGGAATTATTGACAAGAACAAATATTGCCTCATTACAAAGGGCTATGCTAAAAAAAAGGCAGAGATTATGAAGAGGTATTCACATCAACTACGAAAAAGACAACCATTCATGTACTCTATGTAATGGCAGATGAATTTGGATGGAAGCTTCATAAAATGGATGTGAAGAGTGCCTTCTTGAATGGTTATCTCAAATAAGAAGTGTACATGACTCAAATTGAAGGATATATTATCGAAGGACAAGAGAAAAAGGTTTGTAAATTGATAAAGTCCATGTATGGATTAAAACAAGCTCCACGAGCTTGGTACATTAAAATTGATAATGACCTCCTCCAACATGGTTTTAAAAGAATTCCATCATATGTCAGTATCTATTTTAAGAATTTTGATTTTGAAATAGTGATACTTGTGCTCTATGTTGATGATATGATCATCACTAGAAGCTCAGATAAGATGATAAAAGTAGTGAAAAGTGACTTTAATAAGTTATTTGAAATGATATATCTAGAACATATATATTATTGTCTTGGCTTGGAAGTTATGCAAAAAAGAACCATATCAGGGTTACACAAATGAAGTATGCCAAGAGACTAATTGAAAAATATCAAATGATATATTGTAAGCCCAAAGCAACTCCAATGAAAATATGGTTACAACTATTTCGATATGATAAATCTTCTCAGGTAGATGGAACTCTCTATCAATAGTTGATTAGAATTCTCATATATTATGACTAATACCAGGCTAGATAATGTCAATCATTGAAAGAAAATGAAGTGAGTTCTACACTATGTCCGTGGCACAATAAAATATGGCTTGGATTACAAGAAGGATAAGTTCTTGCAAGGATACATAGACTCGGATTATGCCATATTTATATATGACATAAAATCAATGTTAGGATACATATTTCATATTGGATATAGATTTGTCTCTTGGCACAACAAGAAGCAAATAGTTGATGCACTTTCATATACAGAGGAAGAATATAATGTAGCATGAAGAGTAGTGTGTGAAACGATATTCTTATGTCACATTATTTCAAGTATGGGTCTTCCAAAGAATCTTCCAATACACTTGAATTGCAATAACTAAGGTTTTTTGAAACTAGTCAAGAATCCAGTGTTCCATGGATGAACAAAGCATATTGACAGTAAATATCACTTTATTTGAGATGAAGTTCAAAAGCATAATATTCAGCTCTAGTATATTTCCACAGATGATCGGGTTATAGATATTTTCACTAAGGCACTTGCATGTGTCAAATTTGAGTTGTTTCGCAACTCTCTATGTACATCAAATAATGTAATAAGGGGGGATGTTAGGTATAGTTTATTATTACATTACTTAATTAATAATGTAGTGCATTTTGCATTAGCACTCTAGGATCCAACGTGTTGTAAATTTTATTTAGCTTGTTCCAAAGTTAGTAGAGCTAATTAGGGGCTGGAGATATTCAATTTTCTATTTTGCTTCCTGTTTGTTACTGGCTAATTTCAGCCAAGTACTTTCTATATATTCATTGCATATGAATAATATTGACATTCATTTTACCAACAATGCTTACTAGGGTTGGATACAACACAATAGATACATTTGTGTTCTTTAAATTATGAAAATATTCATAATAAAATACAAGAATAAAATTACACATCGTCATAGTCATCGTCATGTTCATTTGAATGTTATAAAGTTTAGATCAGATGTGTTGCGAAATATATCTACACCAATCAAATTTTTGGTGATGAAGATACCAAACTAGATAGGTCAATCCCCATAACAGAATGTCCATTGGTATTCCTTGTAGAATAAGTCTCTCTTGGAAGAATTTGATGATTGCTTTCAGAATTTTATTTTCAATGGATGAATTAACTAAGTCCCTTCTAGACGTAGAGGCATAAAATATGAAAAAAAATCATTAGTTGAGAAATCATTAATTTTAAATTTTGAACTTTAAAGAACATCAAATATTATACCCGACAACAATTTTGAAGAGAGATTGAAGTGGGTCTCCAGGAATGTTTTGTCATCCATAGATAGTTGGAACTTTGTAGTGATAGGATCAACATCCCTGTGAGGGAGACCTATCAATCTCTCCATATCCAAGGGTTTGATCGTAAAATATTTTTTTTGTAGATTGTCATATTGAATGTTGTCATATCATTATCGTACGAGTCTATAATATCTAGTAAGACATGGTTATATTTTTTAAATTGCGATATTGAAACTCAACCCTGCAAGCCTACATCATTGATCCAAGAAAGGTCGTATCCATGTGTGGTTAACATATCTATAATTCTAGGGTAGACAAGGTTTTTGAATATAATTTTAGAAGTAGGGGATGAAGTGGTGACCATTGCTAGAAGTGGTTTTTAGAAGTTTGGTAAATTTTTGAGAGAGTAAGGTGTAGGGTATTGGCCACCTAGGGTTTTCTTTAAGGATGTGTAGAAGGAAAAACATAAAAATAATTGTAGATACATTTTTATAAACAACTACATGTCAAAATTAAATGCAGTTGGACATGTGGTAGCATGTTATTCAATATGCATAAATAGGTGATCAATCATTTGACATATAACAACATAAATTGTAGTGCAACCAATCCAGAGTTGGACACCCTATTGCAACAAATTTGGAGTTTGATACCTTTTTGCAATAAATATGTAGTCAAACACATTGTTGTAACTAATCTGAAGTTAAACACTCATTTGCAATGGTTCAGAGTCGAAAATCTTGTTGCAATCGACCTGAAGTTGGACTTCCAATTGTAATTGATCTGAAGTTGGACTTCCAGTTGCAAATGATCTAAAGTCAGATACCTGGTTGCAACAGATCCAAAGTTGGTACCTTGTTGTAATTGATCTGAAGGTGAATAACCTATTGCAACTTATCTGTAGGTAGACACCCTATTCTAATCGATCTGTAATAAAATACACTGTTGCAATAAATATGTAGTTAAATATACTATTGCAATTTATTTGGAGTCAAACACTCTTTTGCAATCAATTCAGAGTTAAATACCCTGTTGTAACTAATCTAGAGTCGAACACCTAGTTACAACTGATCCGAAGTCTAACACCTTTTTACAACCGATTCGAAGTCGAATACCTTGTTGCAACCAATATGAAGTTGAACACCTTGTTACAATTAATCCGAAGTGAGAGATAGTTTTGCAACCAATCCAAAGTTAGTCATTATTTTACCATTTATCAAGAGTTGGTAAGGTTTTGCTATCGGGCCAAAGTTGGTCAATGTTTTACAACCAGACTGTAGTTGAATTGTCGATTGCAATCAAATGATAATCGACTTGTCATTTACAACCGATCGATAATTAAGTTGTTGATTGCAATAAGCTAATAGTTAAGTTATTGTTTACAACTAAACAATAGTTGAGCTATTATTTTTAACCGGTTGTTATTGAGAAATCATTTGCAAGTGGTAGATAGTTGATTTTATATCGTCGATCGTCAATATTGTAAAATTCACCATAGTTTTATATTTTTTGTATAAAATATCATATCTCCTACATGAATTTGTCTAGGATTTGTCTTGATTTTGAGACTGATTTTCCTTTTATAAATAGATTTCAGGTCTAACCCCTTATGCATAACCTTGCATCATATAGTTGTATTGTTGTTTTTCTAGAAAATCATGTTAGTGGATAATTTTATTTCGTATCTTGTAAAGTATTAATCTACAGATCTAGAGCATTGGATGGAATATTTAATAGTTGAAATAATATTGTAGTTTTTTTATTTCTTTTTTGCATCAACTTTATTTGAGTTGTGAGTTGTGTAAGTATATGAAATAGAAACAAAGTAACTATATTTATAAGTTATTATTTTGTGTTTTGAACATCCATGCATCTCTCTTATGCCAACACCATATCTTATTATTTTGAAAGTAATAAGTTCTTGATATTTTGAATAACTTGATAAAAACCTTATATTTTATTATAAAAGAGTAATCAAGAGTAACCAACAATTATATTGAACATTATAGAATTCTACAATAATAAGGTAAAATTTTATGTTTAATAAGGTTTCTATTTTATTTTAAAGTACTAAGATAAAGAGCTTGGAGGCACACTCACTCGTGTTGTCAATGTGATCTATGCTAAAGTTAAGGACTAAAAGTAAATCACAAGATATTGGAGTAACTTCATAGAAGACCAAGTCTTGTTTTCTATCCACATATGGTATTAGGCTTTTCTTAATGTATCTACTTCAAAATATTTCTTTTTAATATATATATATATATATATATATATATATATATATATATATATATATATATATATATATATATATATTTGTAAAGTTTATTTTTGGAGATATTGCTTTCAAAAGATATATATAGGTACTATAAGAAAACATGACTTTGCCATATAAAAATAATATATTTTTATTTGGTTGCATAGGAAAGTTGGTTACATCCACTATTTTTAGTAATTGATCAATGCAGGGTTCAAACCATAGAGGGAATGTCCCAACAAACCCATCTATCTCGTTAACGTTGACCCAACATGAGATGGAGATCGTCGACCATTGTCGTCATTCTGGCGCTGCCTTTGCTAACTGGCATCACCAAGATTTGAACTTAGGTCTCCTCTTGGTAAATGCCCAGCCACACTAGCACTTACCAATCTACCTAGCCCTTGGGGCTTCCACATAAAACTAATAATGTTATAAGTATATTTGGAACTATTCTAACAAATTGTTAGTTATTTTTGTAGGTTTATTTTTAGTGTTAAAGTTATATATTCTACTTTAGGTATTTTGATTCTAAATTACAAATTAAATGAAAAAAATTAAAATAATAAAAAGTCCTTATTCATTGTAAAATATTTAGCTAAAATTATCAAAGAGAAATAATGAAATATTAGTCATTATTTGGATGTTCCTTATATATGAAATTATACCACAATCTTAAGATGCAAAGGATGCACAAAAATATTTGAAAAACCTAAAATGATTAGAATAATATATCTTAATAACTATTTATATATCTAGATGATGACAAGTGATCAACATGTAATTGAGCATGTCAAAAAATTTGAGATAATAAATCATCTTAATACTATAGAAAATGTTAAACCCCATAGCTTTATAGAGATTAAAATTGTTAGTCATCTTATGCTAATCATTGATTACATCTTTTCAAATTACTTACAATATTAAGAAACTATATTTTGAAAAACTAAGTGGTTATCTGTTATAAAAAGTACAAATATTTAGAAGAAGTTTGAAGAAAACCATAATATTTTTAAGCAATCATGCATCTCATAAAGCAAGTTTAGAAACAATAATATGCAAAATAAAAAGAGGAAAACTACACAACTCAAACAACATGATCAAGAATATTATAATAAAGGTAATCAAAGAATAGAAAAAAAATCATTAATAATCCTGAATGATTTCCATGATAATGCAACAAAAAAAAAGTTAATATATTCATAATAAAAAAAAAAAACAAACAATATGATAACTCAAGAATTAAAAAAAAAAATCATGGCATCTTTTATCTTCTCAAAATAATAAATGCAATGTTTTCCATATAAATACATGAGCTATTCAAGCATAAATTGTATTCAAGAATGTTTTGAATTTGTTATTAAAGATGCAAAATTAAAATAATGAGCCTTTTCTTGTGATGATTTTTCATATAACATTGAAGTTTTTCATAAAATACCTTTTATTATAAAAATACAAAGAATATTAAAAAATTAATATTTTTTTAATTTAAAGAAGTCTTATTTGAGATAGTTAAATTGCAAAGTAAGGTTATATGATTTATTATAAAAATACAAAGAATATTAAAAAAATAATATTTTTTAATTTAAAGAAGTCTTATTTGAGATAGTTAAATTGCAAAGTAAGGTTATATGATAAAATTAAATAAAAATAAATATGTGGTATAAGATACGAGGATTTGATAATAAAGTGACTAAGTGATTTTTTTAGAAAAATAAACCTACAAGATGAATATAATAAAAAGTAATCTCATAGTTTGAAAACTTTATCAATTTGTTTTTTGGTTTGATGATGCGGTTTGTGGGCCTCATAAAATAAATTTAAGCTCAGTTTTTTAAAAGTATTATTTGTATGAGAAACATACAAAGAATAACTTTAAGAAAGTTAGAGCATGAAGAGCATAACTTTACTTACAACACATTAATTTCATTGGTTCATTTCCTACTTCTTTACTCGGTATACATTTTGTGTTAATATTAATTGATAATTTTAAATAAAGTATGATTTTTTTCAAGTATGATTTTTTTCTTACTCAGCAGGTACATTCTATGAAAGGTTGAAAATGAAAGTGGAAGAATCAAATTTCATAGAATAAATAATTGAAAATAACATGTGTTAAATAATATGATAGTTTTAATTCAAAATTAGTATTTTTATACATTTAAAAATTAAATGCACAAATCTATAGTTGATTTTTGGAGTATAGGCAACCTCTTAGAGGGAATTTTTTTTAAAATTTGGGTGGAACATTTGTCCTTCGTGCATTTTTTGGCAGATTTGGTTTGAACGGAATCGCTGGATTTTCCAAGGGAATGAGTTAACTGCTTCTCAGGTCTGTCAGAGGATGTTGCGAATGATCCAAGAAACTGTGTTTGCAAAATGTTAGATTATTTTTCCACTAGACCAAGCGGAACGTCAGATCATGGAAAGATTAGGTTTGTTGGTTAATGATCCTAGTCCTAATGTCTCTTGTAGACCGATGGGTCAGAGTAATTGGGTGTGAAGGGCTGGTAAATGAAATCCGCCTCCTCAAAGAGTGTTGAAGATTAATACGGATGGATCTTCCCATGGTAATCCGGGTAATGCTGGTATTTGTGGTGTGGTGCGGGACAGTAGTGGTACCGTCTGAGTTTTTTTCTCTTGCTTTAAGGGATATCATTCTAATAACTTCATGGAAGCCCTTACAATTTTATATGCTTTGGAGAAAGGGTATGATTTGGGTTGTCATCGGATTGTTTATGAATCTAATTCTCATATTGTTATAAATTTGTTGAATTCTAGGGATAGTCTTCATGGGAGTTGGGCGATTGAGTTGGATTGCTCGGAAAATTCTCAATATCTCTGCTCACTTGGAGTTTATTTCTTTTGTGCATATTCCCCAAGAGTGGAATGGGGTAGCGGATTTGTTAGCTAAATGGGCTTCTGAGTTTCAGGATGGTTGGGATGTTCAGAATTGGTCTCAACTTTCTTTTGATTGCCCTCAATATCGCTCTTCTTTATTGAGAGCTGATATGTCTAAATAGCTGTTTTTTTTTTTTGTATCTCAGATGTTTTGATGAGTTAATAAATTTTTACCCCTTTTTTCAAAAAAAAAAAAAATACACAAATCTAAAAATGGATTATTTAAAGAAATAGGAAAACATTAGAAGAGGTTTCTAATAAAATGCTTAAAACTAATGAAAGAATTTTTTTAAGATGAAAAATAAGCATTATTATCTCTAAAGAGGTGTTAGGTAAAAATTGTAAGAAACATGACATCTTATAAATAATGATATAGTAGTAATTTATCATCCAAATATTGTGGTGTTTGAATGGAATGGATATTGATCATATGTTTAATGAGCTAAGGAAGATACTTGATAGTTAATATATAGTAGCAATCAAGTCCTTTCTAGTGGGTTATCCTGGTTCTATTCTCGAATCGTCTAGTCCCATTGACTTTGTTTTTACCACATGAGCTAGGGTTTATAAAAAATATAAAATATATTTTGATTAGTTACAACAAGTAATATGAGTCAAGCAAGGCTTGAATCCTTTTTTGTTACCCAATTCTAATGGCTATTGCTGGTTCCTGGGCAACAATCTGAATTGTTGGGTATTCTAGTTTGGCTTTGCTGGGTAGATGGTTGGGTCAGTTGATGCAACCGCAGTAGTTGGGTTAGGTGGAAGGTTGGTTCGACTAATGGTATTATGGTAGCTATCTGTGTTGTTGGGTGGAAGACTAGATCAGTTTGTGGGAGCTCTAGTCTCTTGCTTGACATCGACTTGGTTCTAGATTTAAATTCTTTAGGTGATGATCAGTTGTTATTTCTTTTCTTCCATTGGGTAAGAATATTTTTTAGTTGGATTGAGCTCTAGATGTATGTCTCTATTTGGAAAAAAATATTTATCAGATGGATTGAGCTCTCGATCTAAGGCTCTCTTGGGATGAGATATTTCATTCTTTTCCTATATGATCTGTCATATGAAGAGAGCTTTATTTAGTAGTTGATTTCAGCCTAGTCTAGGTGTGATTTTTTAACCTTCATTATGATGCCCAATGAAATCTTGATCCATCAACCCTATTGAGAGAGGTCTTTGATCTTGTTTGAGTGGGAATGTAACTTTTAAATTTATTAGTGCTTTTGGTTTTTATAAAGATTATGGGATCCTTTTAAAATCCTATGGTCTCTTGTTTAAGGTTTCAGAAGCTTTTCAAAATTCTATGCTCCTCTAGGTGGGAGCTGTTCCTCTTGTTTAAGGTTTTGGGAGCCTTTCAAAACCCTGTTTCAAGGTTGGGGAAGCCTCTCAAAACCCCTTGTATAAGGTTAGGGGATCATTTCAAAATCCCTAGGGGGTCCAAATTATGTTTGGATTCCATTTTTAGGCAAGTGCTTGTTGTTTAGATTCTCTTTGAATGACCTTGTTTTCTGCTTCATGTCTTGGGCAAGAAGGCTCTTATACTGATGGTCCTTAGTTGTAATATGTTTTTTATCGATTGCTTATTTCTAGTTCTTCCTTGGTCCTTATTCATTTTATCTTGTTTGATAGGCTACTGGTTGGTCAAGGTTCGCAGGAAGGATGGGTTCCTTGGTTTGGATTTACCACTGGGTGGGAAATATCTAAATTCTTGGTTTAAGAAAGAAGGCCTATTTTGATTTCTCTTTGTTATTTGAGTGTCATTGAGGTTTCTTTGGCTAGTTCAAATTTGAGGTTTGTTTCTTTTTCAAATTTCAATTTGGAAATTATGCGGGATTGCAAGATCCATAAAATCTAAATTGCAAGATTCTTTTGTCGGATTCTAGATCAACTTTGTACTTCTTTGGTGCTCATTAAATATTTTATGGATTTGTTTAGGTTTGGGGACCCTTTCAAAACTCGTAAAAGGTTCGAGGACCCTTTCAAAATCCTTTCGTTAATCTAATAAAAAAGTAGGTTCTAGGGTTCTTGGTGACTAGTGTGAGAGTTGTAAATTTGTGTACTAGTAGTAGGAGCTCCAGCCTATTGCTTAACGTCGAATTGGTTCAATATTTAAATTCTTTAGGTGACAATCAACTATTATTTCTTTTCTTTCATTGGGTGGGAAGATTTTTCATTTGTATTGAGCTCTAGATAAATGTCTCCCATTAGATGGGAATATTTATCAGATGAATTGAGCTCTGGATCTAAGGTTCTCTTAGGATGAGATATCTCATTCTTTTTCTATCTAATCTACCCTATGAAAAGAGATTTCTTTTGTACTTGATTCCAACCTAGGCTAGATGTGAGTTTTTAATCTTCATTATGATACCCAACAAAATCTTGATCCATGAGCCTTGTTGAGAGGGGTATCTAATCTTGTCTGAGTGGGAATGTAACTTTTAATTTTTTTAATTCTCTTGGTTTTTCTCAAGGTTTTGGGATCCTTTTAAAACCATACAGCCCTTTAGGCATGATCTATTCTTCTTGTTTAAGGTTTTGGAAGCCTTCCAAAACCTTGTTTCAAGGTTGGGGGAGCCTCTCAAACCACCCCTATATAAGGTTAGAAAATTCTTTCAAAACCCCTTGTGGATCCAAATTATGTTAGTATTCCAGTTTGGAGTAGGTGCTTGTTTTTTGGATTCTCTTTGAATGCCCTTGTTCTTCCTATCTTGGGAAAGAAGGCTTTTCTGTCGTTATTTGTAAGATTTTTTGATTGACTGCTACTTTCTAGTTCTTCCTTGATTCCTATTAATTTCAGCCTGTTTGACAAGCTATTGGTTGGTCAAGAGTCACAGAAAGGATGGGCTCCTTGGTTTGGATTTCTCTCTAAGTTGGAAATGTCTATTTTCTTGGTTTAGGCAAGAAGGCCTATTTTGATTTCTCTTTGTTCGTAGAGTGTCCCTAAGGTTTCTTTGACTAGTTTAAATTTGAGATAGTTTCTTTTTCAAATTTCAATTTGAAAATTAAACTAGATTGCAAGATTCTTATATGATTCTAGATCAACTTTGTACTTCTATGGTGATCATTAAATATTTTATGAATTGTTTTAGATTTGGGAACCCTTTCAAAACCCGTAAAAGGTTTGAGGACTTTTTCAAATCCCCTTTGTTAATCTAATAAAAAAAAGTAATATCCGCATGTTGTGGTCTACCGGAAAGAACACCACTTGCATTATCGGTGATGTGACCCGAGTTCAACCCCCATGGCGGATATGTATATGTATAAGAAGTATTTACTCAATAAAAAAAATAATAATATGAATGCTATCCTTTTTATGATTACTAGACCCAAAAAATCATTGATAAACAAGTTTTTTTTATAGTTATCTTAAAACTCTCTAACTTTTATAAATAAAAGAAAACAAATGTCATTTGTATCCAACTATTTTTCACAAGTTTAAAATAAAAAATAATTTAATGAGATTATAACGAAAAGAAATCTTTAGTAAATTTATAAAAAAATTGTCAATTATACGCAAATTAAAGACAAGGACAGATCATATTACTTATAAAATATCAAGAAAGTTAAAAAAAACTAAATGCTAGAAATCTCATAAGGAAGTTAAAAGGCAATATATAATAGGAAGATGCCATGCAAAAGGAAAATAATATTCCTTGATAAAAAATAATACATCGAGCTACCAAAGCTTCTAAAAAAGTAAAAAAATTTTGTGGGTAGCAAGACTATTTCCTCGAAGGAATTGTATGAGATTCTATTATAGGAATGATAAGGAATATGTAATAAACAAATGCATATCCAACATTTTTGGTTATCCTTTTTCATATTCATATGTTGATAAATAATATTGGTTTAATATGATTTATGACCTTACAAAAATTATGAGCTATATCTTTAAATTTAAAATCATTCCCATTAATTGTCTCATTGTCTTCTTATTCAATAGCTATGCCAATATCATCTCTAAATTTATCTCCACATGTTTCTCTTATTTATTACGAAATTTTTTTATAAAATGAAAAATATATTGATTTTAAAAAATTTAATCATTTTTAACAAAATTTAATTATTTTATTAATGTATTAAAATTATATAAAAATTTAAAACACTTTTAATTTCATTTTATTATTTTTTACAAATACATTTAAAATCCAACCCTTTATATATAACCCTGCTTTTTCTTTCAATTTATTTTTTTCTTTCTAATAATACAAAATATTTAACTTCTCTTGTATGTTTTCAAGTGATACAACTTTAAAGATTATTAGTATCTCAAAATCTTTAAGGCTTAAAAACAATGACGTATTATCATTATTTATTTTTTTAAAGCAATAACAATCTACGTATATTGTTAGCATAGTTTTCATTATTATCTTCTAAAAATAATATTTAATATATTAAACGTTTAATTTTTATTTATGTTTTTACTTATTTATTTTGAAACATAACTTTTCATTAAAACATATTATTATTAAACCCACAAACCACATGCTCTATTAACATGAAAAAAAACATTTCTTCACAAACTATCTGAAATTAAACATTCTCTATTTGTTTGAGTCTTTAAGATTTTTTTAATACATTTATAAGAAACAAAGCACCACTTGCATCAGATCCAAAAACAAGTTGAGAATCTATTTTCATTTCTGTCATTTCTCTTCTATATAGGTTCCATCTGTTGTGTATAGTGTGTAGCAACAAGTATTTTAACAAAACCAAGCACGAATATTCGGCTCTGAAAACAACAACAACAAAAAAAAGAAGGGCCTTTATATGTATATTCATTCGCTCAAATTCCTAAGCTTTACTATTCTCAATGTAGTGTTTCCTTTTGAGAAAATCAATGATGTTCTTCTATAATTTTTAATTCATAGGAGCAACTTGTACAATTCAATCTGCCATCCCAAAGAAAAACATTGGGATAACTTTCGTTCATGTGACCAGCGTGCCATCTTCCCTCCAATCAAGAATGCTTTTCTGCTTGCCCTTTTCCTACATTCTTGCTATCAAAAATAGCAATGGTCAAGAATTGATAAAAGGAGGACTTTGTACAGGAGAAGTAGAAGCACTCCCAAAGCACGAGGCCCTCAGAACACAGAGTTGTTAGTCATGTCACCCAAAGAGTGAAAACGAAGTTCTTGTTGGAACATCTAACTGTATATTTTTGAGTTTCTTTAAAAAAATATATATTCAAGTTTAAATTATAAGATAGTATAAATCTGTATGAATGTTTTGTTAAGTTGTTTAAATCTGTATGAATGTTCTTTACGTTGTTTAAAGAAACAAAACAATCATCTTGTTATGTTCGTGTGAAGCTTAAAATTTTTAAACTACTGGAAAAAAATTAATTTTTTAAAATAAATTAATAATTTTTAAACACATAACCTAAAATTTAATTCAAGACCATACAAGCATCCCTCCTCAGCTCTTACCTCTCTTACCTTGTAGTTTGGACAGAGCTTACAATAGCTGTAATTTTATACATGCTAAATGTCTGCACACTTCCACTATAAGAGTTATCATTTCCAATGTTTTGAGGCTCTGACAAGAAGTCTTGATCAATCCTGAACTGTATACCTCTTGATATAAACAAGGATTGAATTTGTTGGCCCTTAAAATGGTTTTATTGGCTCATTAAAGGAAATTTGAGAAGAATTTTCTCCTATTCAAAGGAGTTCAATCTAAATCTTAAGATAACACTAAACTATGGTTAATATGAGTTTAAAATTACACATATAATCTGTTGTCATGAAAAATCGTAATTTAAAAAAAACATAATTATAGTATTTATGGATTCTCAATTGAAACGTTTATTGTTTTAAGAGGGAGTTATAAGTAAATATTGTAGCATAAATTTTGTTTTCAATCAAAAAATTATAATTATAAATTATTAGGTTTGAGGTGTAGATTAATTGGTTCGATCAAACCCGTAAGGAGAGGAGGTCTAAGGTTCAAATCTCAAGTCTCATCCTCAGATTGAATGCTCTCAATGGTGTAAAAGGTTTAAAATGATTGTGGCATAATGGATATAAGGCAAACTGCAGGAAGAAAAACTGTGTGAACTGTGTTGCCTGGATAAACAACCCAGAAAAATATTGTGGCGACCATAAAAGTCAGACAACCTAATTTAGGATTCCACACTGTAAATTAAAAAAATTAATAATTTATTTATAAATTTAATTATTATTATTTATTTTTTTTAAGAGAAAAATGATGTTTCAACATTTTCTATAAAACAAAAGTTTTGTATGCTAAGAATTAAAAAAAATAATAATATAACTCGCATGATATTAGTGACAAATCTCT
Source organism: Wollemia nobilis (assembly GCA_028583015.1). NCBI lineage: Eukaryota > Viridiplantae > Streptophyta > Pinopsida > Araucariales > Araucariaceae > Wollemia > Wollemia nobilis. The sequence goes on along the minus strand of JAQPPZ010017188.1, from coordinate 4,889,094 downwards.
ACAAGATTCTTTCTACCAACTATCTTAGAGATTAAAATAGAAAATGAGCATAAACAAATCTTAGAGATTAAAATAGAAAATGAGCATAAACAAAATACTCACAATTTCAACAAATTCAAAACATGAAATAGCAATTACAGTCGTACCGATAAGCCATAAATTTTTATAATACATGTTTATAATGATGTTTTACAACAACAATATAAATAATTATATTTCATTATTAGCTCATACTTAGATGGCAAATACCTCCAAATCAATTAGTCTATTACTATTATTTTAAGCTACCAGCTTTTGACTTGCATATAATAAGTTATCACACAAATTAGACCATGACGTATGCCTTTACGAGGCCTCGTTAATAATTACAAATTTAAAAAAGTAAAGGAGTAAAAAGATAAAAGCAAAGTGCTCTTTTAAATATTCCTTAGGGAAATTTATGAGATTGCTTATTCTATTCTATGCTTTAATCTTTTGTAACACCTTTTCTTCCATAGTTTTTTTGCCTTCTTCTAACCAAAATAAATGTTCAAGTATTTATAAACAATTTGCTCACAGTCCATCATGGGCGATTCTTCAATAATCAATAAATACAATTAGTATTTTCTTTTTGCTAGGCTAAGTATATGTAGAGTTTCTTCCATATTTTTTTCTATATTTAAGATATGATTATAGATTTGAATAAAGGTCATGAATATAAAATTGGAATATAATTTTACTCCAATATTTTTTTATTTATTTGTTTGGACTACTTAACCAACACTTCTTCTAAATAGCTTTCCATGCTTATATCTATGGATTCTAAATAAGATGTCAATTTAAATTTATCTAATATTATCTAAATATTCAATGCTTGATTTTCTCCTCATCGAAAGGACACCATGCATACCAATCTGCACCCCCCTTCTCACCCGAGTCCACCATCTAGAGATGGTTTTTTCCCACTTCTCTTCGCACACAAATCCCATGTTAGTTTTAAAGTCTGTTCATCTTAACCAAGCGCCAAGTGGTATCCACTTCTCCACTTCAACAACCTCCATAAAAAATAATACCGACAATTCCCTAATTTCCGTCTTCAAAAAGTGCCTCAATAACACCTCTATAGTCTACGTATTAGTTTGCTATATAATTTTAATACGACACTTATTTAATTTTCTTTATTTACCTTGCCTCCAAAGTATTATTTGCTTCTACAATTTTATATATATTAATATTTATGCAATTAGTATAGTTGTATATAAATGTATGTATATATATATGTAAGTTAATTTTTAAATAAGTCAATTTCCAAAGCAAAACACACATATTATTTTCTTTTTAAACTCTGCATACTACTTATATATATATATATTTTTTTTTTTTTTTTTTTTATATTATTCCAGATTATTTTATTAATTTTAAACCATGATTCCTATGCATTAAGCATTTTCATTATCCACCAATAATTTAAACCATGGCTCCCATGCATTAAGCACTTTCATTGCCATACAAACAACTCAATTCACAATTTAACAAACATTAAACACCCCTATGAATGCAACTACATGATATGCATTCTACATGGACCGCTGGCGAATGCATTGCCTATAGGGTTCTTTGCCCCTATGAACTGGAAATTACACCACCACTCATCATCTCCCTTGACTTACCTTACACCAGAATAATCCTTTTTCCTTGTTGAGGAGACCTCTTTCCTTTGCATCACCCTGCCAATAACATTTACCTGTCTCCTGCAACCACATATACATTAGCAGTATCTCATCCTTGCAAATAAATTAGGCGTATAAGAAAATAGAGTTTTGGAGGGTTGTTACATACTTCCCCCTAAGATTAAACACAGTCCCTGTGTTTGCATTCACCATTTTAAGCATAAAATGAAAAATAATACCATGATAATAGAAAATCATATCAACACATCAACAAATTGACATACTTTCAATTCTGATTCATCATCCAAAACATGCATAAATATTAAATACATGTATCATTCTTCACAGACCAAGATATGATAATGTTCAAAATAAAACTATGACATGAAATATGCACAAATATCAAGTATATGTATCATACTTCTCAAACCAAGATATGATATTGTTATTGTTCAATCAAAATAAAACTATGTCATGATGATAATAATGTCCAAATACTATTCAAACAATAATGGAAACTATCTTTTCATGATGGCCACATCTTCCCACGTGGCACTATTTTCTGAGAACTGGTCCCATTGGACCTTGCATTGTTCAATGTTCCTTTTTCTTAACTATTTTGTACGATATCCAAGGATCCTAACTGGTCGTACTTCAATGCGCAGGGGATCGTCCATCTACAATTGATCAACATTCCAAACATGTGAAGGGTCAGGAACATATTTCTTGAGAAGGGACACATGGAACGTATCATGAATTTTTGACAAATTGGGTGGCAAGTCTAATTTGTAGGCAACTGGGTTCAAATTTTCAACAATTTCAAAAGGTCCTACAAATCATGGACTAAGCTTAGAGGATTTGATAGAACTTTTAGTAGGTTTAACTCTTAGGAATACTCTATCTCCCACAGTGAATTCCCTTGGCATTCTTTTCAAGTCCGCATAACTCTTTTGTCGATCTGAGGCTTCCTTGAGCCTTCGATAAATTTCATTGAGTTGGTCTTCCATTTCCCTAACCATATCCAGCTCGATCATCACCCGATCCTCCGGATTACTCCATGACAATGGTGTTCTGCACCTCCTCCCGTATAGAGCCTCAAATGGAGCCATACCTAAAGAAGTATGATAGCTATTATTATAAGAAAACTCAACTAGGAAAAGATAATCTTCCCATTTCATCTGATGGTCCATACAATACATGCGGAGCATATCCTCTAAGACTTGATTTACCCTTTCAGTTTGTCCATCTATTTTTGGGTGATAGGCAGTACTAATATTGAGTTTCATTCCCCATGCCTGATGCAAAACCTGCCAAAATTTAGATGTGAATCGAGAGTCCCTATCTGATATAATGGTTTCAGGGAATCCATGTAGCCTTACCACTTCCCTAGAAAATTTTTGGGCTACAATGGGAGCTCCATATTTTATATTTCTAAGCAAAAAATGTGCCACCTTAGTCAATTTATCCACTACTACCAGAATGGCATCATGCTGAAAATGATTCTTAGGCAACCCAACAATAAAATCCATAGTTACAACTTGCCATTTGTATTGTGGAATGTCATGCAAAACTAAGCGTCCAACTTGGATGTAGATGTTCCACTTTCACCTTTTGACATTCTAGACATTTAGCCACAAATTCAGCAATGTCCTTTTTCATTCTCGACCAGTAATATTCTTTTTTCAAATTTTCATACATCTTCACATAGCCTGGATGTGCAGAATATGGAGTACTATGTGCCTCTTGTAGGATCACATTTCTCATGTCCTGATCATCAGGTACCACTATTCTATTTTTGAAGAACAATGTATCATTCCAGATTCTAAATTCCTTTGCTTTATCAGACTCTTGTTGAACTAATTCTCGATACTTCTGAGAATATTCATCTTGAATTTGTAATTTTCTTATTTGATCAATTATAGTAGATTGACAATGTGACATAGCATAGATATGCCTTCTCCTACTTAAAGCATCTACTAATTTATTTTCTTTTCCCTTAATATACTCTATGCCAAAGTCATATTCCACTAGAAACTCCATCCAACACCTTTGTCTAGCATTGAGCATTGGCTGAGTAAAGATATATCTTAGACTTTGATGGTCTGTTCTAAGCTCAAAATATTTATCGAGTAGATAATGATACCATATTTTTAGAGCATGCACAACCGCAGCTAATTCTAAGTCATGTGTGGCATAGTTTAGTTCATGTTTCTTAAGTTTTTGGGACTCATAAGCAATAACACCATCCTCTTGCATGAGAACCCCACCTAATCCTTCCAAAGAAGCATCAATACATACAAAAAATGGTTGCTTAGGATCTGCTATTTTGAGAATAGGTGTTGTCGTTAGCTTTTCTTTAAGAATTTTGAAAGCTTCTTCACATCGTTCTATCCATTTAAATGCTTTTCCTTTCTTTTGGAGATTGGTTATTGGATAAGCTATCTTAGAAAAATTCTGAATAAAATGATGATAATATCCAGCCATCCCCATAAAACTTCTCACCTCAGAAATATTTGTAGGAGCAGGCCAATCAATGATAGCCTCAATCTTCCTTGGATCAACAGATATCCCTTCAGCTGAAATTACATGTCCCAAATATTGTACCTGGGTTGCATAAAATTCACATTTGGACATTTTTCCATATAATTGATTCTTTCTAAGTATCTCAAGAACAATCCTCATGTGTAGGTCATGTTCTTCTTTGCTCTTGGAATAGATCAATATGTCATCCAGGAATATTAACACAAATCGATCTAGTTGTTCTCGAAACACACTATTCATCAAATTCATAAAAGTTGTTGGGGCATTGGTCAACCCAAAAGGCAACACTATGAATTCATAATGTCCATATCTGGTTCGAAAAGCAGTTTTATGGGTATCTTCCTCTCGAATTCTCAATTGATGATATCTAGATCTAAGATCAATTTTGGAGAAAATTGTGGCTCCCTTCAGTTGATCAAACAAATCATCTATTCTGGGTAGAGAGTATTTATTCTTAATAGTCATCTTGTTTAACATTCTGTAATCAATACATAACCTTAGTGTCCCATATTTCTTTTTCACAAACAACACTGGTGCACCCCATGGTGAAACACTAGGTTTAATATGTCCTTTTTCTAAAAGTTCCTGAAGTTGAGTCTTAAGTTCTTGCAATTCTATTGTGGTCATCCTATAAGGTACTCGAGCTATTGGCGTTGCTCTTGGTAAAAGTTCTATAGTAAAATCAAACTCTCTTTGGGGTGGAAGACTAGGTAATTCTTCAGGAAAAACATCTCGAAAGTCATTTAACACTGGATATGTTTGGAAAAGACTCGCTCTGGATTCATTTTCTTCCTTTTTATTAAGTTTAACCACAAAAACTCTACTACCCTTCCTCAGGGCTCTTTTAACTTGCATTGTAGTCAAAATATGTGGTTCCACTATTTCACGTCCGTAGTGAACCCGTATCCTTTGCTTGGTGTCATCAGTGAATTCCATCCATCTTTCTTCAAAATTTAACAATGCTTTATGTGCCTTGAGCCAGTCCATACCTAAGATTATATCGAAGGCATGTAAAGGAGCTACGTATAAATGCCAATGGGTTTGCCCTTGAGGTAACTTTATTTGAGGATCAAATAAACATTGGTTAATGGTATAGGTTTGCCTAGACCCATACTCGAATTTCCACCCATTAGCCATAAATCCAGGTGTTTTTGGTATGTCCCTCAAAATATTTGGTGAAACAAAACTATCAGTTGCTCGAAATCAATCAAAATACAAACATTTCTATTATAAATTTTACCTTTCAATAGAAAAGGTGTTGCTTGACCATTGAGTTTAGAGTTACCTATTATTGCATATATCTTATGAGCAGGTTCCTCAGGTTCTTTTCTCTTATCTTCCCATAAAGGACATTTATCAGCATAATGAGGTTCTTTACAAATCCAACAACCAGTCTATGGTGCCCTCTCTTTCACATTTCCCTCATTATCTTCATGTGTACCAACTTTCGGTGCATTAGTTCTTTGTTCATACCTATCCCTGAAATTTCTCTGGCCACCCCGGTAGTTTTGATTTCCTCTATTTCCCTAGTACCTATTCTTATTCTTGTCAAACCTATTTTTGTTTCCATTTCCATGATTCTTGTTCCAACCCCTATCTCCTTTGGTTGGACCCATGTTTTTCTTCTTCTGTAGCTCTTCCTTTTCTGAAGATTGTTGATAATAAGCTTTCTTGGCTTTAAAATTATCCTCTTCTTGTCGAGCCAAGTCACAAGCAACAGTTAGAGTAGCAGGTTTTAACATAAGAATCAGGTGCCCAATTTTTGGATGTAACCCTAGGAGAAATTTTTGGATTTTAATTTCATTTCACTGCTCATATTCGGGCATATATTTGAGCAATTGCACAAATCATTGGTAGTACTCAATTACAGACATATTGCCCTATGACAACCTTGAAAACTCTGTAGTCCTTTCAAGGTAGAATTGTGGTGTTAGGAACCTATCCTTAAATGCCAAAACAAATGTATCCCAATGAACATCGACAACCTCCACATTATGAGTTTTTCTATATGTATCCCACCAATCAGCGGTAGCTCTAGTCAGTCAAAATACTGCCCATGAGGTTTTTGATTTAGATGAAAGGGTCCTAACTACAAAGTATGCTTCTACACTATTCAACCATCTTTCAGCTTCCTCCCCATCTCCTTTGCCATCAAATTTGGCTATATCAATTTTTCTCATATCCTTGTCCAACTCTGAACCTACTTGTTTCCTTCCTGGGTCAATAGTTATCTCATCCTCAACTATTACCATTTCTTTTCCTTTGGATAGATTTTCTATTATTTTCTATTGATGGGAAATCATTTCTTGTTATTGAGCTAATTGAGCTTTTTGTTGCTCCATATGCTCTATCATTTGAGCATTTTGTTGTGCCATGTGTTCAGCTATTTGAGCACTTTGCTGCTCCATTTGTTCTTTCTATTGGCTCACCTACTCCCATAATAATTACACCATCCAGACCATTTTATCCTCTTTATTCACATGTTATTTTTTCTTCCTATTTTCTCGAGGATGTTCTGTGGCTTCCTCATATGCCCCAATCTGCATGAATTTTTGAATGATACTTCTAGGGTTCTCGATCAGCACTTCCTGCAGAACCACCACAGTTATTTTTGAGGAACTAGATGTTTATCCAGATGCCATTGCCTGCCCAACAAAACAAGAGCCTTGTCAAGTTTTTAAGTTTTAGGTGAACACATTGGTAACTCTAAATTAGATTTGTCATAGATTTTCTAAAATTTTATCACTTGAAATATTCGCAACCTTGGCTCTGATACCAAATGTAACACCCCAAGTCAGCCCACTTGGTTGTCAATTCACACCAAGTCTTCCACTTGGTTGTCTAATATCAGAGATCTCATTATGAGAAAAATTTTTATCTATTTTTTTTTTGTTTCATTTTCTAGTATGAGCATGTTAAGTTCATCTTCATGAGTGCCATTCCACTACAGTCAAAATACTCATGAGATCGAGATTGGCCAAATCCCGTATTGTTGCCTATTTCGAACTTCACTCTCCTTTCGAGATTCCAAGTTCAGGCAGTGGGTTTCTTTTCCTCTAGGGCCCATAACACCTAGAGGTGTGATGCATAACTTTCCCATGTCTTTACATGAATACATGAACTCGTATCTTATATTAAATTTATGTAAGACTTAGCGCATACATGCTCGAGCTAGATGATCAACCATTCTTTATGGAGCATCGACTAGGGTCTTACCAATACCCTGGTAACCACCCGATGACTTATGCAGATTAACCAACATGATGTCCCATACCATCATGTTGTCGGTTTCACCTAGTCTAACACAAGTCACCACTCATCACTAGCAGGGTTAACCTAGAAGAGATGCCCATACAACTCTTCGTTACCTCCCGTTCTGACCTTTTCCCATCAGAAGTATAGTTAGAGCCCTATTCCATGATGTTTGCCTACCCATAACATCATCATTATTTGTTCCATCAGATTGTCTACCCACAATCCTGAATTTCAATCAAGGTTGTCCTGCCCACAACCTTAGGTTGCATTTTAAGATTACCTAATCCCACAATCTTAATAATGATAATAATATATTTTTTTTGTAAACTTAGCTACGGTTTGAAGGGTCTATCATTGTTTTTGACTAATCTATGGTTAATCAAACACCATTTCCGAATGATTTCGAGGTTTAGAAAAGTAACTCAAGTTATCAAGTTTCCACCTTTCCGTATTACAAGTTTACCACTAAAATTAAATAGAAATCACTAAACAAAAGGGACCATTGTAATCATTTTAAAAGATCTATGCTTTTGCCATACTATATATAAATATTTTTTTTACAAATAGAAACTATCTCCCACTTAAGTAAAAGAAAGGCATTTTCTACTAATTAAAAACTTCCACAAAGAATAAATTACATAAACATAGGGATGAACGGTCTGCTTTAATCAGAATAAGTATTGGGGTCAAGACTCCACAATGTTTAGGCTTAAAGAAACATAATTCTTTCTGATATAATAAGAAGATAAATACCATCCACATTTTGGATAACATTGTACAATGAATACTCTAAAATAAATATGGCTTATAATTTCTTACAAATGTCTTAGCCCATTGACCCTTCAAGATTGTATGACAATGACATAAGCTACGTTTTCCCTAACCTCTCTATTGGTTTAAAGTGAACATTCTTTAATCTTGACTATCTTATAATTCGCTTCTACGCTTCAAGACTTCAGGGCTTACGTAAACCAGTGTATACAATAAACTTAATAAAATTCATAATCTGAAATAGCTATACTCGACGCTAATATATACAATCTCAAGTTGACCTTAGAAGCAATAAATATTCATTGATTGTCGTAGAGTATAAACAAGCAATAGCTCTTCTAAAAATAAAGACTCAAAATGCATTCTATTTCAATCAAAGATTTATAAATGAAAGTAGCAACATATCCTTTTAAAATTACAATTTACATAATTTACATCTAGCATTCAGTCTTCGACCAATTCATATTTTTCCAGAGTTATGTTTCAGTAGTCAGTGAAAGGTTTACAACTTTGCTCTACGTATAACCAAGGAATTATATACTCCTTTACTACGACATGATACAGTTTGGCTATATCTTCTCTCTTATGACTCAGGACTCATTACTCCTGAGTGGAGTTACTAAGTATACACAACATAACATTTCATTTCTATGTGCAATTTAGAACCCGAATGCTATCAATATCACTAAAAAAAATAGCATGCATTGTATTTTGTCATGCTCAGTAGTAGTCCTTCCCATTAATCCGATTAACCGATGTTTTCCAAGGGTCAGAGCAGTCATCTATGATGAAATGCAGCTAATCCCTAGAATGCATACATCATTTCCTCATTTAAATCAACATGCAGAACTCCAAATATTTTCTAACACAAACACAATATCAAGCATATCTTGACACAGTATACCACACCAAACTCGGTCTTGGTTCACTTCCAACTAGACTCTCGATAAACATTGGTGTTTAATATTATCATAGCATGCAACAATAATCAATTCAAAGAAGAGTCTAGGTTCACAGCCAACCATTCACACAATACTTGGCAAACACTTGCAGTATAAGCATGTTCAATTCACACATCCCATTGCCTCAATGAACACATGCAATATGAACATCTCTAGTTCACACAATGTATCACTTCAATGAACACATGTATTAAAGCATATCCAGTTCACTCCATTTAACACTTCAATGAATGCATGTATTAAAAGCATATCCAATTCACACAAGGTATTTTTTTTAAAATTTCTATAATACGTTTGTTGTTCTGGGAAAACACACAGAGCACCATCATATTTATTTTTAAAGAAAAACCATACAAACATATTTGTAATAACTATTGGCTTTTTCCCTGAGATTTTAAAATCAGAATGGCTTACTAGTTTTTACATGCAACCAACTCTTGATCTTCCTCTACCATATTTTGTTCTTTCCTCCACTAACACCTAGCTCACCCACTCTATTTCTCCACCTCCAATGCTTGATTTTCTCCTCATCGAAAGGACACCATGCATACCAATCTGCACCCCCCTTCTCACCCGAGTCCACCATCTAGAGATGGTTTTTTCCCCACTTCTCTTCGCACGCAAATCCCATGTTAGTTTTAAAGTTTGTTCATCTTAACCAAGCGCCAAGTGGTATCCACTTCTCCACTTCAACAACCTCCATAAAAAATAATGCCGACAATTCCCTAATTGTCATCTTCAAAAAGTGCCTCAATAACACCTCTATAGTCTACGTATTAGTTTGCTATATAATTTTAATATGACACTTATTTAATTTTCTTTATTTACCTTACTGGTGTTATTTGCTCCCTATGAACTAGAAATTACACCACCGCTCATCATCTCCCTTGACTTACCTTACACTGGAATAATCCTTTTTGCCTGTTGAGGAGACCTCTTTCCTTTGCATCGCCCTGCCAACAACATTTACCTATCTCCTGCAACCACATATACATTAGCAGTATCTCATCCTTACAAATAAATTAGGTGTATAAGAAAATAGAGTTTTGGAGGGTTGTTACATACTTCCCCCCTAATATTAAACATAGTCCCTATGTTTGCATTCACCATTTTAAGCATAAAATGAAAAATAATACCATGATAATAGAAAATCATATCAACACATCAACAAATTGACATACTTTCTAATCTGATTCATCATCCAAAACATGCATAAATATTAAATACATGTATCATTCTTCATATACCAAGATATGATAATGTTCAAAATAAAACTATGACATGAAATATGCACAAATATCAAGTATATGTATCATACTTCTCAAACCAATATATGATACTATTACTATTCAATCAAAATAAAACTATGTCATGATGATAATAATGTCCAAATACTATTCAAACAAGAATGAAAACTATCTTTTCATGATGGCCACATCTTCCCATGTGGCACTATTTTTTGAGAACTGGTCCCATTGGACCTTGCACTGTTCAATGTTCCTTTTTCTTAACTATTTTGTATGATATCCAAGGATCCTAACTGGTCACACTTCAATGCATAGGGGATCATCCATCTGCAATTGATCAACATTCCAAACATGTGAAGGGTCAGGAACATATTTCTTGAGAAGGGACACATGGAACGTATCATGAATTTTTGACAAATTGGGTGGCAAGTCTAATTTGTAGGCAACCGGGTTCAGTTTTTCAACAATTTCAAAAGGTCCTACAAATCGTGGACTAAGCTTAGAGGATTTGATAGAACTTTTAGTAGGTTTAACTCTTAGGAATACTCTGTCTCCCATAGTGAATTCCCTTGGCGTTATTTTCAAGTCCGCATAACTCTTTTGTCGATCTGAGGCTTCCTTGAGCCTTCGACGAATTTCATTGAGTTGGTCTTCCATTTCCCTGACCATATCTGACCCGATCATCACCCGATCCTCTAGATTACTCCATGATAATGGCATTCTGCACCTCCTCCCGTATAGAGCCTCAAATGGAGCCATACCTAAAGAAGTATGATAGCTATTATTATAAGCAAACTCAACTAGGAAAAGATAATCTTCCCATTTCATCTGATGGTCCATACAATACATGCGGAGCATATCCTCTAAGACTTGATTTACCCTTTCAGTTTATCCATCTATTTTTGGGTGATAGGCAGTACTAATATTGAGTTTCGTTCCCCATGCCTGATGCAAAACCTGCCAAAACTCAGATGTGAATCGAGAGTCCCTGTATGATATAATGGTTTCAGGGAATCCATGTAGCCTTACCACTTCCCTAGAAAATTTTTGGGCTACAGTAGGAGCTCCATATTTTATATTTCTAGGCAAAAAATGTGCCACCTTAGTCAATTTATCCACTACTACCAAAATGGCATCATGCTGAAAATGATTCTTAGGTAGCCCAACAATAAAATCCATAGTTACAACTTGCCATTTGTATTGTGGAATGTCATGCGAAAATAAGCATCCAACTGGATGTAGATGTTCCGCTTTCACCTTTTGACATTCTAGACATTTAGCCATAAATTCAACAATGTCCTTTTTCATTCTCGGCCAGTAATATTATTTTTTCAAATTTTCATACATCTTCACATAGCCTGGATGTGCAGAATATGGAGTACTATGTGCCTCTTGTAGGATCACATTTCTCATGTCTTGATCATCAGGTACCACTATTCTATTTTTGAAGAACAATGTATCATTCCAGATTCTAAATTCCTTCGCTTTATCAGACTCTTGCTGAACTAATTCTCGATACTTCTAAGAATATTCATCTTGAATTTGTAATTTTCTTATTTGATCAATTATAGCAGATTGACAATGTGACATAGCATAGATATGCCTTCTCCTACTTAAAGCATCTACTAATTTATTTTCTTTTCCCTTAATATACTCTATGCCAAAGTCATATTCCACCAGAAACTCCATCCAGTGCCTTTGTTTAGCATCGAGCATTGGTTGATTAAAGATATATCTTAGACTTTGATGGTCTGTTCTAAGCTCAAAATATTTACCGAGTAGATAATGATGCCACATTTTTAGAGCATGCACAACCGCAGCTAATTCTAAGTCATGTGTGGCATAGTTTAGTTCGTGTTTCTTAAGTTTTTGGGACTCATAAGCAATAACACCATCCTATTGCATGAGAACCCCACCTAATCCTTCCAAAGAAGCATCAATACATACAATAAATGGTTGCTTAGGATCTACTATTTTGAGAATAGGTGTTGTCGTTAGCTTTTCTTTAAGAATTTTGAAAGCTTCTTCACATCGTTCTGTCCATTTAAATGCTTTTCCTTTCTTTTGGAGATTGGTTATTGGATAAGCTATCTTAGAAAAATTTTGAATAAAATGATGATAATATCCAACCATCCCCATAAAACTTCTCACCTCAAAAATATTTGTAGGAGTAGGCCAATCAATGATAGCCTCAATCTTCCTTGGATCAACAAATATCCCTTCAACTGAAATTACATGTCCCAAATATTGTACCTAGGTTGCATAAAATTCACATTTGGACATTTTTCCATATAATTGATTCTTTCTAAGTATCTCAAGAATAGTCCTCATGTGTAGGTCATGTTCTTCTTTGCTCTTGGAATAGATCAATATGTCATCCAGGAATATTAACACAAATCGATCTAGTTGTTCTTGAAACACACTATTCATCAAATTCATAAAAGTTGTTGGGGCATTGGTCAACCCAAAAGGCAACACTATGAATTCATAATGTCCATATCTTGTTCGAAAAGCAGTTTTGTGGGTATCTTCCTCTTGAATTCTCAACTGATGATATCCAGATCTAAGATCAATTTTGGAGAAAATTGTGGCTCCCTTCAGTTGATCAAACAAATCATCTATTCTAGGTAGAGAGTATTTATTCTTAATAATCATCTTGTTTAACATTATGTAATCAATACATAACCTTAGTGTCCCATATTTCATTTTTCACAAACAACACTGGTGCACCCCATGGTGAAACACTAGGTTTAATATATCCTTTTTCTAAAAGTTCTTGAAGTTGAGTCTTAAGTTCTTGCAATTCTATTGTGGTCATCCTATAAGGTACTCGAGCTATTGGCGTTGCTCCTGGTAAAATTTCTATAGTAAAATCAAACTCTCTTTGGGGTGGAAGACCAGGTAATTCTTCAGGAAAAATATCTTGAAAGTCATTTAACACTGGATATGTTTGGAAAAGACTCGCTCTAGATTTATTTTCTTCCTTTTTATTGAGTTTAACCACAAAAACTCTACTACCCTTCCTCAGGGCTCTTTTAACTTGCATTGTAGTCAAAATATGTGGTTCCACTATTTCACGTCCATAGTGAACCCGTATCCTTTGCTTGGTGTCATCAATGAATTCCATCCATATTTCTTCAAAATTTAACAATGCTTTATGTGCCTTGAGCCAATCCATACCTAATATTATATCGAAGGCATGTAAAGGAGCTACGTATAAATGCCAATGGGTTTGCCCTTGAGGTAACTTTATTTGAGGATCAAATAAACATTGGTTAATGGTATAGGTTTTCCCAGACCCATACTCGACTTTCCACCCATTAGCCATAAATCCAGGTGTTTTCGATATGTCCCTCAAAATATTTGGTGAAACAAAACTATTATTTGCTTTGGAATCAATCAAAATACAAACATTTCTATTATAAATTTTACCTTTCAATAGAAAAGGTGTTGCTTGACCATTGAGTTTAGAGTTACCTATTGTTGCATATATCTTATGAGTAGGTTCCTCAGTTTTTTTTCTCTTATTTTCCCATAAAGGACATTTATCAGCATAATGAGGTTCTTTACAAATCTAGCAACTAGTTCGTGGTGCCCTCTCTTTCACATTTCCCTCATTATCTTCATGTGTACCAGCTTTTGGTACATTAGTTCTTTGTTCATACCTATCCTTGAAATTTCTTTGGCCACCTCGATAGTTTTGATTTCCTTTGTTTCCCTGATACCTATTCTTATTCTGTCAAACCTATTTTTGTTTTGTTTCATGATTCTGTTCCAACCCCTATCTCCTTGGTGGACCCACATTTTTCTTCGAGCTCTTCCTGAATATTGATAATAAGCTTTCTGGCTTAAAATTATCCCTCTGTGAGCCAAGTCACAAGCAATAGTTAGAGTAGTAGGTTTTAACATAAGAATTAGGTGCCCAATTTTTGGATGTAACCCTAGGAGAAATTTTTGGATTTTAATTTCATTTCGCTGCTCATATTTGAGCATGTATTTGAGCAACTGCATAAATCATTAGTAGTACTCAATTACAGAAATATTACCCTATGATAACCTTGAAAACTCTGCAGTCCTTTCAAGGTAGAATTGTGGTGTTAGGAACCTATCCTTAAATGCCAAAACAAATGTATCCCAATGAACATCGACAACCTCCACATTATGAGTTTTTCTATATGTATCCCACCAGTCAATGACAGCTCTAGTCAGTCGAAAGACTGCCCACGAGGTTTTTGATTTAGATGAAAGGGTCCTAACTGCAAAGTATGCTTCTACACTATTCAACCATCTTTCAGCTTCCTCCCCATCTCCTTTGCCATCAAATTTGGCTATATCAATTTTTCTCATATCCTTGTCCAACTCTGAACCTACTTGTTTCCTTCCTGGGTCAATAGTTATCTCATCCTCAACTATTACCATTTCTTTTCCTTTGGATAGATTTTCTATTATTTTCTATTGATGGGAAATCATTTCTTGTTGTTGATCCAACTGAGCTTTTTGTTGCTCCATATGCTCTATCATTTGAGCAGTTTTTTGTGCCATGTGTTCAACTATTTGAGCACTTTGCTACTCCATTTGTTCTTTCTGTTGGCTCACCTACTCCCATAATAATTGCACCATCCAGACCATTTTATCCTCTTTATTCATAGGTTCTTTTTCCTTCCTCTTTTCCCGAGGATGTTCTACGGCTTCCTCAGATGCCCCAATCTGCATGACTTTTTGAATGACCCTTCTAGGGTTCTCGGTCAGCCCTTCTCGCTGAACCACCATAGTTCTTTTTGAGGAACTAGCTTTTTGTCTGGATGCCATTGCCTGCCCAACAAAACAAGAGCCTTGTCAAGTTTTTAAGTTTTAGGTGAACACATTGGTAACTCTAAATTAGATTTGTCATAGATTTTCTAAAATTTTATCACTTGAAAGATTCGCAACCTTGGCTCTGATACCAAATGTAACACCCCAAGTCAGCCCACTTGGTTGTCAATTCACACCAAGTCTTCCACTTGGTTGTCTAATATCAGAGATCTCATTATGAGAATTTTTTTATCTATTCTTTTTTTTTTTTCATTTTATAGTATGAGCATGTTAAGTTCATCTTCATGAGTGCCATTCCACTGTAGTAGAAATACTCATGAGATCGAGATTGGCCAAATATTGTATTGTTGCCTATTTCAAACTTCACTCTCCTTCCGAGATTCCAAGTTCAGGTAGTGGGTTTCTTTTCCTCTAGGGCCCATAACACCTAGAGGTGTGACACATAACTTTCCCGTGTCTTTACATGAATACATGAACTCGTATCTTATATTAAATTCATGTAAGACTTAGCGCATACATGCTCGAGCTAGATGATCATCCATTCTTTATGGAGCATCGACTAGGGTCTTACCAATACCCTGGTAACCACCCGATGACTTATGCAGATTAACCAACATGATGTCCCATACCATCATGTTGTCGGTTTCACCTAGTCTAACACAAGTCACCACTCATCACTAGCAGATTTAACCTAGAAGAGATGCCCATACAACTCTTCTTTACCTCCCATTCTGACCTTTTCCCATCAAAGTACAGTTAGAGCCTTGTTCCATGATGTTTGCCTACCCACAACATCATCATTATTTGTTCCATCAGATTGTCTACCCACAATCCTGAATTTCAATCAAGGTTGTCCTGCCCACAACCTTAGGTTACGTTTTAAGATTACCTAATCCCACAATCTTAATAATGATAATTATATTATTATTATATTTTAAACTTAGCTACGGTTTGAAGGGTCTATCACTATTTTTGACTAATCTATGGTTAATCAAACACCATTTTTGAATTATTTCGAGGTTTAGAAAAGTAACTCAAGTTATCAAGTTTCCACCTTTCCATATTACAAGTTTACCACTAAAATTAAATAGAAATCACTAAACAAAGGAACCATTGTAATCATTTTAAAATATCTATGCTTTTGCCATACTATATATAAATATTTTTTTTTTACAAATAGAAACTATCTCCCACTTAAGTAAAAGAAAGGCATTTTCTACTAATTAAAAACTTCCACAAAGAATAAATTACATAAACATAGGGATGAACGGTCTACTTTAATCAGAATAAGTATTGGGGTCAAGACTCCACAATGTTTAGGCTTAAAGAAACATAATTCTTTTTTATATAATAAGAAGATAAATACCATCCACATTTCGGATAACATTGTACAATGAATACTCTAAAATAAAGATGGCTTATAATTTCTTACAAATGTCTTAGCCCATTGACCCTTCAAGATTGTATGACAATGACATAAGCTACATTTTCCCTAACCTCTCTATTGGTTTAAAGTGAACATTCTTTAATCTTGACTATCTTATAATTCACTTCTACGCTTCAAGACTTCAGGGCTTACGTAAACTAGTGTATACAATAAACTTAATAAAATTCATAATCTGAAATAGCTATACTCGACACTAATATATACAGTCTCAAGTTGACCTTAGAAGCAATAAATATTCATTGATTTCCATAGAGTATAAACAAGCAATAGCTCTTCTAAAAATAAAGACTCAAAATGCATTCTATTTCAATCAAATATTTATAAATGAAAGTAGCAGCATATCCTTTTAAAATTACAATTTACATAATTTACATCTAGCATTCAGTCTTCGACCAATTCATATTTTTCCAAAGTTATGTTTCAGTAGTCAGTGAAAGGTTTACAACTTTGCTCTATGTATAACCAAGGAATTATATACTCCTTTACTATGGCATGATACAGTTTGGCTATATCTTCTCTCTTATGACTCAGGACTCATTACTCTTGAGTGGAGTTACTAAGTATACACAACATAACATTTCATTTCTATGTGCAATTTAGAACCCGAACGCTGTCAATATCACTAAAAAAAATAGCATGCATTGTATTTTGTCATGCTTAGCAGTAGTCCTTCCCATTAATCCGATTAACTAATGTTTTCCAAGGGTCAGAGCAGTCATCTATGATGAAATGCAGCTAATCCCTAGAATGCATACATCATTTCCTCATTTAAATCAACATGCAGAACTCCAAATATTTTCTAACACAAACACAATATCAAGCATATCTTGACATAGTATACCACACCAAACTCGATCTTGGTTCACTTCCAACCAGACTCCTGGTAAACATTGGTGTTTAATATTATCATAGCATGCAACAATAATCAATTCAAATAAGAGTCTAGGTTCACAACCAACCATTCACATAATACTTGGCAAACACTTGTAGTATAAGCATGTTCAATTCACACATCCCATTGCCTCAATGAACACATGCAATATGAACATCTCCAGTTCACACAATGTATCACTTCAACGAACACATGTATTAAAGCATATCCAGTTCACTCCATTTAACACTTCAACGAATGCATGTATTAAAAGCATATCCAATTCACACAAGGTATTTTTTTTTAATTTCTATAATACGTTTGTTGTTCTTGGAAAACACATAGAGCACCATCATATTTATTTTTAAAGAAAAACCATACAAACATATTTGTAATAACTATTGGCTTTTTCCTTGATATTTTAAAATCAGAATGGCTTACTGGTTTTTACACGCAACCAACTCTTGATCATCCTCTACTGCATTTTGTTCTTTCCTCCACTAACACCTAGCTCACCCACTCTGTTTCTCCACCTCCAATGCTTGATTTTATCCTCGTCGAAAGGACACCATGCATACCAATCTGCACCCCCTTCTCACCCGAGTCCACCATCTAGAGATGGTTTTTTCCCACTTCTCTTCACACACAAATCCCACGTTAGTTTTAAAGTTTGTTCATCTTAACCAAGCGCCAAGTGGTATCCACTTCTCCACTTCAACAACCTCCATAAAAAATAATATCGATAATTCCCTAATTGTCATCTTCAAAAAGTGCCTCAATAACACCTCTATAGTCTACGTATTAGTTTGCTATATAATTTTAATATGACACTTATTTAATTTTCTTTATTTACCTTACCTCCAAAGTATTATTTGCTTCTACAATTTTATATATATTAATATTATATATATATTATATATATATATATATATATATATATATATATATATATATATATATATATATATAAGTTAATTTTTAAATAAGTCAATTTCCAAAGCAAAACACACATATTCTTTTCTTTTTAAACTCTGCATACTACTACTTATATATATATATATATATATTCCAGATTATTTTATTAATTTTAAACCATGATTCCTATGCATTAAGCATTTTTATTATCCACCAATAATTTAAACCATGGCTCCCATGCATTAAGCACTTTCATTGCCATACAAACAACTCAATTCACAATTTAACAAACATTAAACACCCCTACGAATGCAACTACATGATATGCATTCTACATGGACCATTGGCGAATGCATTGCCTATAGGGTTCTTTGCCCCTATGAACTGGCAATTACACCACCGCTCATCATCTCCCTTGACTTACCTTACACTAGAATAATCCTTTTTTCCTGTTGAGGAGACCTCTTTCCTTTGCATCGCCCTGCCAACAACATTTACCTATCTCTTGCAACCACAGATACATTAGCAGTATCTCATCCTTGCAAACAAATTAGGCGTATAAGAAAATAGAGTTTTGGAGGGTTGTTACAATCACCTTTATTCTCTTAATTTTTGGTGGGGAATTTTGGGGGTCAGGTGTCTTCTCTTTCTTCATTTAGTAGCATCTTGGATGATATATGATATATTCTTCTTCATTTTTTGTCTTTTCTACCATCATCTTCCCCTCTAGGAAGTGTATCTCCCTTAAAATTTGGTTTATCTACCTCATTCCTCTTATCTATTGTAGACCATGTATTTACTCTCATCATTGTTGTACTTACCATAGACTTAGGGACCCCTATGTCTTTATAAATACTACTTGTATATTGACTTCATGAAGGGGTGGTTAGCATGGTCTCTTCCTTAGACATATTGCATCAATAAAATTCATATTCAACAAAACCTTATGAGTAGCGTATTTGATGCCACATCCTTTTTTGATAAATTTAGATATTGGATAGTAAAATATTGTCATAGCCTATGGAACGAGGGCATGTAGTTGCAAATATAAGGAACACCATTGGACCCAAATATTTGCAACCTTCCTTACGCCCAAACCCACAAAGGCAATACTTATTTATTTTTTCAAATGTTGTGAGTTGCAAAGAGTGGATGGTGCATGTCTCTTTTTCAAAATACACAAGGAAATTTGGTTGATTTTACACCTATAGAGTTCTAAATCTTAGCCAAGTTTTAGATTTATGGAGTGCAAGGAAATATGCAAGAGTTAAGATAAGGGATTAACCAATAGAAAATAGGACTGGTACCTATATAGGAAGAAGGCATATATGTTTTAGGATGTGAAACTATGGGGTGTATAAATCTCAAGTTATGATTACATAAGCATAATGGTTAAGAGAGAGGACCATAATCATGCATCAATAAAGGCAACATATTTTTTTTATGTCAATAGACCACGAGGTATTCACTAATCACTAACTCGACAAAGGATAACCCAACTACAAACATGATACAAATTTACTTGACCTTTCACTCTACCATGGTTACATAAAAAATATTCAATTCTATAGAAGAAAACACTTAGGCACTCATATTGCTAGGGATTTGACTAAGAGTGCATGAGAACTAAACATCCACATGAGAAAGACAATTTTATACATTCCATCACAAACACATAAGGGATGTTTGTCAACATTGACAAACTTAAAAAGGAAAAGGAAACTCAACATCCTTTTATAATTTTGTTTAAGAGAAAAGGAATTCATAGAAATTCTCTAGAACAAGGAGCAAATATTATAGAGCTTCAAATGCTAGATCATTTTAATGAATATTTATTACATTCAATCCCAAATTAAAAAATATTAACAAAATGAATTTAAGCTACTAGAGTACTTAAACCTATAATGATAGCTAAGTCATCAATTCCTTATAATATACATCAACATTAAGAAGAAAATGATTTCAAAATCATAATGGATTGTAATTACACCTTAGAGTCACAAATAGGAGGATAGTTTCACAAAATTGAAGTGGAATTGTCAAAGGAAAGGAAAACATCTTAATAACACTACTATTTTTAGATGACTGGTAAAATAAATAGTAAAAAAAAATCCAACTGTTGAATTCTCATAAATTGATGACTACCGTGATGAGACCATCCCACCAAAAAAATGTTCATAGGTAGAATTGATATTTGGTAGTGAAAATGTAAGGTGTGAGAGTTGTAGAGGTAAAATTTAGAGTATTAAAAAATAAAAATGGTGAATTAAAGTTCTAAATAAGGCTTACTATGGTATTAATGACATGTAGGAAGTTTCCATTAATAACCTTAATGGCACTTTAGATTCTATCATCATTTTTTAAAAGTTTGACATTGTTAATGGATGATATCAAAGCTATTAGATGACTAGTTTAACAAGATGCCTACAAAACATCGAGTAATGAGGATGGCATGTGGAAAAGTTAGGTAAAAAAATGATGTGGTGATAACATGGTAGACTCAATAGATAGTTGACTACATGTCAACATCACTATGGTTTTAGAGATTTCAAAATGTGTCTCAAGACAAAAAATAATAATATGTTTCCCTTGTTCTCCATATGCAAAATGCGCATACTATCATGGAATTTTATCCCTTTTATAAAAATCAATGCAATGGAGTTGGGTTAGAAAATGATGTGGTGATAACATGGTAGAATTAGTAGATAGTAAACTATAAGTCAACATCACCATGGATTTAGAGATTTCAAAATGTGGTTCAAGATAAATAATTTTTTTGTTTTCATGGTTCTACCTATGCAAAATGTGCACACTATCATGGAATTTTACCCTTGTTACAAAAAACCAATGCAATGGAGAACTATCATGGAAAATAATAATGCTGTAGAAGATATAAATTTCTAAATTTCTAAAATTTTGAATATAAAATGGTATAATGAAAATACAAAATTGTTTACCATCATTATGGATCTTGTTGGGTATGCTCATCTTTATGATAAGTAACAAACCAAAATTTAGATCAATGTCTCACCCATTGGGCCCTATAAAATTCCATCTATATTATTAAAAGAGACACAATAAATGATCCCAATATTACTATTATCAATCTGATGTAAGGAAATAAACTTGAACAACCTCATTTCTAATGATCTACATAATTAGCCCCAAGTTCACCAGTATCCAATTGATGTAGTGGATTGTCTCACAAAGTATGCTCATTTTTTCCTTATCCCATCCATACACATCATTCATAGTCACCCAGATCTTTTTAGACTCCATATTTTTCCTTCATGGAAAGATCAAATGTATTGTGTTAGACAGGGACCCTACTTTTACTGGTCATTGTTTGTCTTCCTTTAAGAATCAAGTTATGGCAGATAATATGAATGTATGTGATACTTTATCCTCCTCAAATAAATATTGTTCTTTCTCCAAATTCCTTTTATATGCTTCAAGATATTACTTTAGGATATGAAGGTAATGGCCTTTTGGAAAATATGGATGAGGGAAATCTTTAGTTAGAAATTAAGAAGGTGAAGATGAGTAGGACCAGATAGTTTTGAAAAAGTTGGTAGATCAAATAAAAAAATAACCTAGGAAATTCAGTTGAAACTGCCCAAACTCCAAAAACCAGACATCAAAAGAAGTTAGGAATTGATTTGGGTATTGATAAATCTCAAAGAATACCTTCCATTAAAAAATTGAATAAAAAGAGACAGAGATAGTTATTGCCAATGTAATCCAATTAGTAATAGCCTTGGACAAGAGAAGTAAAAAGGCACTCAAGGAAGGGGGAAACAAATTATGATGCAAATCATGTTGATTCTGAGAACATATCCCCTATGGTGTTATAAGCATTTAATCTAGTTGCTTATGGGTGTTTTGCTCTTTTGGGTTCCTATTTAGTTTGGTCTTGGGAGACCATTTCACTTTGTGCACTGTTGCACTTTGAATTGTTTTAGTATTATGTATTGTCTTGTTTGTGATGTCTCAATTTTGAGATTGTTAGTTGATCTATAGTTGCTTTCTTGTAAAAGTTTCGAAGCCCCTTTCAAAACCCCTTCTTCCACCCTAATAAATAAATAAAATAATACATAATAATAACAAAGCTTCCAAAATATGAACATTTTGTTGGCAAAAAAACCATTTCCTAAAAAACATTGTATAAGAATATATTCTACAATTAATAAGTAATATTTAATTATATAAATACATATCTAACATTTCTCATTATCCTTTCTCATTCTTATATGGCCTATGACCATTTAAAAACTATAAGCTTTTAGAGACACCCTCTTTCTTATTTCCTTTCTCTTAAAAAACTTTATGATCTATACCTTAAAATCTAAAATCAGTCTCCTTGTTCAATAGTTATACCAAAATCATCTCTAAATTAAGTTTATCTCCACAAGGTTCTCTTATATCTATCACCAAAAAAAATATTTTATAAATTTATATATTAAAAAAAAAAAAATATTTAGTCGAGAAACTTTTATTATCTTTAAGAAAATTCAACTATCCCATCAATTTGTTAGACTCGTTTAAACATTCAAAAGACTTTCTTGTTTCATCTTTACATCTAATTTTTTTCTTATTAATAAGATCCTATTAACTAATTATAATATATAAAGTATTTAACTTCTCTTGTATGTTTCTAATTGATACAGCTTTAGAGAAAGTTAGTATCACCGAATAAGTGCAGATAATATATTATTTTTATTTTTTATCACAATAATCTACTGTTAACATAACTTTATTATTATCTTTCAAAAAATAATATATTAAACATTTAGTCTTAATTATTTTATGTTTTTATTTTTTATTTATTTATTTAAATTTTTTTAAACATAAATATTTAGTTACAAAAATATATTTTAAAAGATTATTACAATATAAAATCCATAAACAGAGTTGTAAGTTTACTGTAATGGTAAGGTCTTTGGCCTTTGGCCTCTCTTTAAGAAGTCCAAAGCTTAAACCTCACCCAGGACCAAGTTCAAATTTTCTCAAAGAAAAGATGGATCAAAACTATTGTTATAATATTATTATGTTAAAGTATTGTTATAATACCATTATGTGGTGATAATATAATACAAATAAAGTGAAATCCATTTCAATCTCATATAACCAATTTATTTATATATATAAATCACATGAAAATAAACATTTTCTTCGAAGCTAAGCTATATGAATTAAACATTCTCTACTTTAAAATATTTTTAAATACATTTATAATAAACAAAAATACCATAGGTCTGTATAAGTATATTCGTTCGCCCAGATTCCTAATCCTGTCGCTGAATTGATATATGATTATGACTTTACTATTCTCAAAAAAATCCTTTCGAGAAAATCAATGATGTTCTCCTATAATTTTCAATTCATAGGAGCAACTTGTACAATTCTATCTGCCATCCCAAAGAAAAACCTTCGTTTATCTGATCAGTAGTGTGCCTTCTTCCCTTCTATCAAGAATGTTTTTCTGCTGGCTCTTTTCCTGCATTTGTCTGCATTCTGCCATCAAATATAACAATTGTCAGGAGTTAATAAAAGGACTTTGTCCAGGAGAAGTAGAAGCACAAGGCCCTCGGAACACATAGAGTTGTTATTCGTGTCACCTCAACATTGAAAATGTAGTTCTTCTTGGAATATTGAATTGTATATTCTTGAGTTTCCATGAAAGAAATCAGATGGTATGAATATTTTGTTATGTTTCATTAAAAAAAACGTAATAGATATTAGAAAAACAAACTCATCCGCCCACCCTCGTCTTCATGTAAAGCTTAAAATTTTTAAACCACTGTAAAAAGTTAATTTTTCAAAATTATATTAATTTTTTATTTATTAAGTAAATAGTATTTATATATACATCCGTCGGGAGATGAACCCAAGTCACATCACACATTCTTGCCAGTAGACCACAGCACACAGATAATTATATTAAAATTTTAAACACATAACAGAAAAATTTAGTTCAGAGTCTTAGACCATACAAGCATCCCTCCTCAGCTCTTACCTTGTTTGGATAGAGCTTACAATAGCTGTAATTTTATGCATGCTAAATGTTGCACATCTCCACTATAAGAGTTATCATTTCCAATATTTTGATGCTCTACAAGAAGTCTTGATCAATCCTGAACAGTACACTTCCTGGTATAAACAAGGATTGAATTCTGTGGCCCTTAAAATAGGTTTGCTGGCTTAGTAAAGGATATTTGAGAAGAATTTTCTCCTATTCAAAGGAGTTCAAACTAAATCGTAAGATAACACTAAACTATGGTTAATAGCTTAAACAATCAATCTATTGACATGCAAAATGGTAATAAAAAAGAAAAACATATTTATAGTATTTATAGATTCTCTCCTGAAATACTCATCATTTTAAGAGGAAGATTTAAGTAAACATGGCAGTACATACTTTTTTTTCAATACAGTTATAAATTATTTATAAATTTAATTATTTATTTTCATGTTTTATTATTTTCTCTATAATATAGCTATAATATAAATATAAGTTTTGCATGCAAGAAATTACAAAAAGAAATAACACAACCAACATGATATTAGTGACAGAGCTCTACAAGATTCTTTCTTCCAACTAATTTAGAGACTAAAGTAAAAGATGAACATTAAAAAAATACTCAAGTATTATTTATGTATGACAACTTTAATAAATTCAAAACATGAAATAGCAATTAGAGTTTCGAAATTCTCTACCATTTTGTGTTGATTAACCATAATACTTTATAATTCGCGTTTATAGTGTTACTATAACAATATATACACCTTACAACAATAATATAAATGATTATAATTTATTATTAGCGCAGGTGACAAATACTTGCAAAAAGATTAGTCTATTACTATTATTTTAAGCTACCACCTTTTGACTTACATGATGGCCCATATAATAAATTATCACAAAAATTAAACCATACACCATATAATAAATTATCACAAAAATTAAACCATGATGTATGTCTTTATAAGGCTTCATTAATAATTACAAATTCAAACAAATGAAATGAGTAAAAAGACAAAAGAAATTATTCTTTTAAAGATTCTTTGGGAAAATTTATGAGATTGATTATTCTCTTCTATGCTTTAATATTTTGTAACACTTTTTTCCCTCAGCTTTAGCCTTCTTCTAGCCAACATAAATGTCCAAGTACCTATTTGTTTGTCAATTTGCTCAAAGCCAACATGAATGATTCTTCAATAATCAACAAAGATAATTAGTATTTCCCTTTTACTATGCCAAGTATATGTAGAGCTTATTTCATCTCTTCTTGTATATCTAAGATATGATTATAGATTTGAATAAAGGCCAGGAATATGTCTTCCATATAATCATAAAATTTGAAGACAATTTTGCTCCAATACCTTTTCATTGATTTGTTAGGACTACTTAATCAACACTTCTAAATAATTTTCCATGCTCATACCTATGGATGCTAAATAGGATGCCAATTTAACTTTATCTAAGATTATTTTATTATTTATTTGTTCATAGGATGATGTTTCTTTATCAACTATAATATATCTTCTTTTAACTAATACCATTCATTTTTCTTAGTTGCCTAAATTCCCTTTAAATTATGGTTGACTTAGTGCCTAGTCTTATTTACCAAACATTAATGTGGATTCCCTCTCTTTGGACCATTTATAGAGTCCATACTTTTATGCTATAAACTTATATTCAACATAATTTATTTCTTTTTGGAATTGGCACAATTGTCAATATTGTTGTCAAGCTAGCTTTCCTCATTGGATGGCTTGATCATGTTGCATCTTTACTAATGAAACAAATGATCTATAAAGACCTACAATAAGAATTGCACATGTTGATTTTTCATTTGGACATATTACTGCTATACCTCCTCCAAAGGTTGGATACATTCTACCGTAACCTCAACAATTATGAGAGGTTCTAAATTTTTTATAAATTTCTTGGTCAATTATTTGAAATACTCAACTTAACTCTTCAGCTTCTTTTTATCCTCTTTAAGTTCCTAGATATGTTCGTTATGCCCTATTGCATCATACCAATCATAGTCATGGTCCATAAGTGTTAATAAGTGAAAAAGAGGTAACCATGAACTCAAAGTCTTCCTTGATGGGCTTCTTCCCAAGGGTTTACCAACTTTGGGTTGTATAGTTATCACTATCATTTTATTTTTCTTATTTTCCATTCACCATTACATTATAGATTTTACCGTTATGATCTAGCTTTTCTACATTTCTTTCTTTACAAGATTGAGAATAAAAGGGGTGGATTTATCTATTTCCTACCTAATTTGCTTCTTCTACATCTATAAAATTTTAAAAATTCAATGAAGAAGTCTTATCTTAGATATTTTCATGACCTCTATAGGTTATACTTGTATTAGGATTTTAATGTGGGACTTCTTAGGTGATGGTCCCTCCTCTTCGACAAGATTTTTCTATACAAGCTAATCTATGGGAGAAGAGGGGGAAATTGTATCACCATACTTATAATCACCTGTATTCTCTTATTTTGGTGGGGGGATATAGGGGTCAGGTGTATTTTATTTTTTCCTTTAACATCTTGGACATCAAATAACACCTTCTTCTTTCTTTTTTTCTTTCTTACCATCATCTTCCTCTCTAGGAAGTGTATATCCTTTAAAATTTGGTTTTTCTACCTCTTTTCTATTATCTATTGTAGACCATGTCTTTAATGTCATCATTGGTGTCCTTCCTATAGGTGTATGGATACCTAAGTGTTCCTTATACTACTTGTATATTGATTTATTGAAGGGGTGGTTAGCATGGTCACTTCCTTAGCCATCTTGCATCAAGAAAATTCATAGTCAATAAAACCTATTGAGTAGGGTATTTGATGCCACATCCCTTTTTGAAAAATTTAGATATTGTATAGTAAAAAATAGCCATAGCCTATGGAACAAGCATATTTAGATGCAAATATAGGACACACTATTTAACCCAAATATTTGCAACCTTCCTTATTGAATGTTTCAAGTATTGTGAGTTGCAAAGAGTGGATGAGGCATGACTCTTTTTTAAAATACATAAGGAAAATTGGTTGATTTTACATCTATAAAGTTTCAAATCTTAACCAATTTTTATATTTATGGAGTGCAAGGAAATATGCATGAGTTAGGATTAGGGTCTAACCAACACAAAATAGGACCCACACCCATACATGAAGAAAGCATATTAATTTTAGGATGTGAACCTATATAATGTATAAACCTAAAGTTATAATTATATAACATGATGGTTAAGAGAGAGGACTATAATATTGCATTAATAAAGGAAAAACAAACTTTTTTGATGTCAATAGACTATGGGGTATTCACTAATCACTAACTTGACAATGGATAACCCAACTATAAACATGAGAAAAAATCACTTGATCTTTCACTCTACCATGGTTAAAAAATGTTCAATTCTATAGAGGAGAACACGTAGGCACTCAAATTTCTAGGGACTTGACTAAGAGTGCATTAGAACTAAATATCCACATGAGGAAGATACTTTTATATGTTCGATCATAAATACATAGAGGAGGTTTGTGAACATTGGAAAACTTTAAAAGGAAAAGGAAACTCAACATTCTTTTATAAAATGGTTTGGGAAAAGATAAATTCATGGAAATCCTCTAGAACAAGGGGAAAATTTTATAGAGCCTTAGACACTAGATCATTTTAATGAATATTTTTCAACTTCAATACCAAATTAAAAAATGTTAGCAAAATAAATTGAAGGTGCTAGAGCATTAAACACTAAAATGGTAGCTAATTTATGACTTTATTATGGCATACATCAATATTAAGAAGAAAATTATTTAAAATTCATAATGGAGTGTAATTACATCTTAGAGTCACAAATAGGAGGATAGTTTTACAAAATTAGGGTGGAATTATCAAAGGAAAGAAAAAAATATCAATAACACTACCTACTTTTAGATGATTGGTAAAACAAATAGTTCAAAAAATACAACTATTGAAGTCTTATAAATTGATGATTGTTGTTATGAAGTCATATCACCCAAAAATGATCACCCAAAAATGGTTCATAGTTAGAATTGATATTTTCTAGTGAAAATGCAAGGTGTGAGAGTTGTAGATGCAAAATTTAGAGTATTACAAAATTGAAATAGTGAATTAAAGTGTTTGGTTAAATAAAATTTATTATGGTATTGATTGCATGTAGGAGGTTACCATTAATAATCTTAATGGCACTTGATATTCTATCATAATTTTTTGAAAGTTTGTCATTGTTAATGAATACATCAAAGCCATTACATGACAAATGTGACAATATGCATAAAAAATATTGAATAATGAGGATGGCATGTGGAAAATTTGTGTTAAAAATTATATTGTGATAATATGTCAGATTGAATAGATAGTTGACTACATGTCAGCATAACCATGATATAAATATTTTAAAATATGGCTCAAGAAAAAAATGTTTCCTTGGTTCTATATGTGTAAAAGATGCATACTATCATGGAATTTAATAATTTTTACAAAAACCAATGCAATGGTGTTGGGTTAGAAAATTTTGTGGTGATAACATGACAAACTCAATAGATAGTCAAGTACAAGTCAACATCACCATGAGTTTAGAGATTTCAAAATGTGGTTCAAGATAAAAAAAAAAAATAGTTTGTTTCCCTAGTTCTACATATGCAAAAGGTGCATTCTATCATGGAATTTCACCCTTGTTAAAAAAAACCAATGCAATGGAGAACTATCATGGAAAATAATAATGCTCTAGTAGACATAAATTTCTAAATTGCTAAAATTTTGAATAGTAAATGTTTTAAATTAAAATACAATTTTTCTACTATCATTATGGCTCTAGTTGGGTATGCTCATCCTAATGATGAGAAAAAATAAAAATAAAGTTAGATCAATATATTACCCATTGGGACCCACAAAATTCCATCCATATCATTCAAAAATACACAATCAATTATTCCAAGCTTGCTAGTCTTAATTTTTTGTAAGGAAATGAAATTGAAAAATATTATTTCCAATTATCTACAAAAGTAATCCCATGCTCACCTATCTCCACCTGATATAGAGAAATAAACTTAAAGGTTATTTTTTATGTTGGCACACTTGCACATTGGTCTTGTGTTTACCAATTCTCACTTAATGTAGGAAAAATGAACTCAAATGGATTTATTATTTATAAAAGAAAATAAAAATAAATTATGTACAACTAAGAAGAAGTTAGGTATCAATAAATATATGGCTTGAGATATTTCCCATTGTGGGTTAAAAGCAGTATTAAGTCATCTTCCTTTTCAAGCTAATAATAGTTTTTATCACTCACATTTTTACCTTATAGTGTCTCAACCACAATAATTGGAACTTAGAGTTCTCTTCTAGTTTCTCATGGCAACCATCCTACAATAGAACAAGATCTCTAGCCATAATTTCATTTTGCTTTAGATTAGAATAAAGAATTATTTTCACATGGTTTTGATGTTATTAAAGTGTTGATAATAAATTTACCTTTTATCTTCTAAATTAAGTAGATTGTTCAAAATATTATTTTGAGTGACAGATTTAATCCATCAATTTGTAGTCCCTCAACATTCCCAAAGAAGGAATTTCTACAATTCTTGTTGGTATAATTTATTTATCTATATTAGAGGGCAAGGAGAAGTCCCAAGCATGTTTTTTATGATTATACTATTATTCTTGAAAGCAAAATGGATCTTTACATGCCATTCCTACTTATTATTATAAATAGTTCTCTTTAGGATAGTGCTCATGTTCTTATTAGAAGACTTTACCAGATGATTCACTTATAGATAATAATTGTTGGAGTATATTATATTATTTGGTACATGCTAATGTACCATATTGGGCACATAACTAGAGTAGGAGTTTACCTTAGAGTAAGGTTTGAGTAGTTACTTGAT
Organism: Wollemia nobilis; assembly: GCA_028583015.1. Classification (NCBI taxonomy): domain Eukaryota; kingdom Viridiplantae; phylum Streptophyta; class Pinopsida; order Araucariales; family Araucariaceae; genus Wollemia; species Wollemia nobilis. The sequence goes on along the minus strand of JAQPPZ010017188.1, from coordinate 4,858,695 downwards.
GCAATGTAATAAATGCACAAATGTTAGAATGTGCAATACTATAAATGTGCATGTAGTCCAAAAGTACATGAGTCATAGGTTTGGTAGATGAAATGCCAAGGGACTTATCTCCCTATATATATACCTTTAGGGAGTAAGAGATAGAGAGAGAGATATAGAGTACAATAGTGACTCATTACATTAGTAGTTAGAGTGAGTACAATGTAGTTTCTTCATGTATTTATGGAGTTTTCATGTCCTCCATTATATTACATTGCACTATTTTCATGAGCTTTCACTAATGGTATATTTATGAGTTTTTGTAAAAGTTTCTCTTATAATTTTCCTAGATTTTATATTGCAATTATCATATAGTTATCATTGCTTGCTCATTTTACATCTTGTGGTTGCATTTCCTTTAATATATATCATAAAAAGATACCATTAAGCATAGGTTAACATCAACAAATCTTGGTGAAGATAAGCCACCAAAAATGAGTATTAAAATGATAGTTGATGTGGCTAACATTGAGTTGTTATGATTCCTGAAGAAACGCTTTTTTTGATGGCAGAAGCGACAGCAGGAGCACAGGTTGGAGTAGAAGCAGATGCAGGGCTGGGATCGGATCCAAAGCAGGGCGCAGGTTCCTGGGCGGGACCGAAACCAGGGTCAGGATCAGGTACGTCTGGGCCCGGGCCTGGTCTAGGCGGATCCATGGTGGGGTCGAAAGGGGGTTACTCGCTTGAGCTGGATGGTGGGTTTGGTGGGGTCGGGATCCTGGGCCCGCACCCCCTGCCTGGCCTTGATGCGATGGATGGCCTCGGGAAGAAGCCCCCCGATCCTGGGCAAGGACATGCCCCGAGAGGGCATAAACCCTCCTACCAACAAATTTTGGTGGGCTCCAGGACCCCTTCTCGGGCCCTGGGCATAGGGATTTCCCTTCAAGGCACCCACATTTCCATCCAGGAGGAGGTTTACTCATCCCTAGTTTTTGAATCTTCGTCTTCCTTGGTTGGGAAGTTCCTAGGTGGGTGCCCAGACATGGAGACTATCCGCAGATGGGCGGCTACCAAATGGAAGGTCTCCGGGCATATCCAGCTGGTTGCCCTATCCAGAGGCTTTTTCATTATCAAACTCAACAACAGTGAGGACGTTGAGAAGATCCTGTCGGGCGGGCCCTGGTTCCTAGGTCGCAAGAGTCTTTTTCTCAGACGTTATGGTGCATATTTTCACCCCAGCACCCAAAGCATCAACTTTGCCCCGATCTGGGTTCGCCTCCTGGACCTTCCCTTTCATCTGTGGCGTGAAGACATCCTAAAGCTCATTGCCCAGTCGGTTGGAGACTTGGTGGCCTTTGATCCTACGACCAAGGTTGGCTCTCGCATGGTGCATGCCAGGTTCTGTGCTAATGCCAATCTCGAATCTGAGCTCCCTTCCTCGGTTACCATCTCTTCTGGGTCCTTCTTCTGGCATCAAACCCTAATCTATGAAAATAAACCTACTTTTTGTACCTCCTGTAGCTCTCAAGGCCACCTCCCTCACCAATGCCCGGCATCCAGGAAGGCTGAAGGCCCTAATCCCAAACCCTCGCATAGTTCTGGTCGGGCCCCATCCTAGGATCCCCCTCATCCCGACCCTAGCGCTTCCCACAAGGAGGTATCCCCTTTGGGCCCTCAGGCCCCCCTTGTCGAGCCTAGTTTGGAGGGTGACCTTTCCTAGATTCCTATTCTCAGTGACCCCTCCGGGGACCCGATCCCAGATTCCCCCCCGCCTCCCATTCTGGCTCCTTCCCCTCAAGCCCCAGTTGCTACCGGGACCCGCTCCTCCTGCCCCCACCCCCTTCTGGCCCCATTCCCCTAGGCATCCTTCCTAGAACCTACCCCCTTGATGTGTGGGTCTGAGCGATCTGATGACGAGACCGAAGCCAACTCTCCGTCCGAGCTCGACGAAGTCAACCCCAAAATGACCCGAAGCAGGTCCTTTGCCATAGATTTTGGTAGCAAATTTAAATGAGGGTGGCCCACCCTATGCGAACAACGGTCAAGGATCATGGAGGACGACATAGCTAATGGCTCCCAGACTACGCTCTCTGACGTTGGCACGAGCTTTCGCAAGGCGGACGACGCCCGATCCAAACCCCCCGCTCAGGTAGGAAAGGGGGGCAGGCGACCCCACAAGGGTGCCAAATGAAGCTCATCTCCTGGAACATCAAGGGACTCAATGGGGTCCCCAAGAAAAGGATCCTCGGTCAACTCCATAGGGACCACCACCCGTCCTTCATCCTCCTCCAGGAGACCAAGATAGATGACGTCGCTATCTAGAGAATAGCCCATGCTACCTGGCACAACTACGAGTTCCTCTCCACCCCCATGGCTGGCTCAGTCGGGGGCCTTATGTGCATGTGGGACCCTCGGTCTTACGAGGGAAGGCTCATTTCTTCGTCGCCCAAGATTATGAACATTCTGGTCCACTGCCTCAATTCAAAGCGATCATGGATCCTGTCCAACGTTTACGCTCCCAACAGTCCCATTGAGAAAGCAAGGCTTTGGCAAGAAATCAGTTCGATGAGAGAAGCTTTTGCTCCCCTGCCCTGGATCCTGTCCGGGGACTTCAACAGCCCCCTGTTTTCCTCTGACAAGTGCGGGGGCTCGGAGGTCAGAACCAAAAGCATGGATGACTTTGGGGCCTTTACCACCCACAACGAGCTCATGGATGTCAGCTTGAAGGGAGCCCGGTTCACGTGGTCCAACAAGAGAGTGGGACCCAACCACATTCAGGTCAGATTGGATAGAGTTTTCTTGTCCAAGGAAGCCCTCCCCATTTTTGCTGATGCCTCCCTATTGGCCCTCCCCAAAATTGGGTCTGACCATAGACCCCTCCTCAAAATTTAACATCACCCCCCCTCAGGAGACCCTTCCGATTTGAGTCCATGTGGCTACACCACCCCGACCTTCGGGCCCAGGTCGGCTACTGGTGGGCTCCCCCTGTCCCTGGTCGCCCCGTTGAGCAAGTCTTCCACAATCTGAGATGCCTCAAAGAGCACCTCAAGGCATGGAACAAAGAAGTGTTTGGTAACATCTTCGAAAGCAAGGAGGCTATCCAAAAAAAACTCGAAGAGATTGAGTCCAGATTCCAAGCAGGCTCCCAAGAGCCGGGGCTCAGGGAAGAGGAACGCATTGCCCTCAGTGAGTATCACAATATCTTGGCTAGGGAAGAAACCTTTTGGAGGCAGAAGTCACGTGCTCTATGGATCCAAGATGGCGATGCAAACACCAAGTTCTTTCATGCATCGACCCTCCAAAATAGGGGTTCTAACAGAATTGTCGAGCTTGTTGATAGCAATGGCAGAACCATCAACAAGGAGGAGGACATCCATGCCGAGGCAGTCCACTTCTTTCAAGAGCTCCTGGGTGATGGACCTCCTATGTCCTCGAAGGTGGTTGATTCCCTTCTGGATCACATCCCGTTGTCTGTCCCGGCCATGGCAAATGCAAAGCTGGTGTAGGCCCTGTCTGATTCCGAAATCCAAGCTGCCACCTTTTCCATGAAGGCTGAGGTGGCCCCAAGCCCGGACGGGTTTCCTCCCCACTTCTTCTAGTATTTTTGGGACATCATTGGCCATGATGTGTGTGCTGCCATCCGAGACCTACAGTTTTCCAGATCCATCCCCAGAGGCATCAACACCACCTTCATAGCCCTGATCCCTGTTAGAGTTTCGCTAGATCCCTATCAGACTTTCGCCCCATCAGCTTGTGCAACGTCCTCTATAAAATCTTGACTAAAGCCATGACCACCCACCTCAAAGACATCCTTCCCCTGATCATTGCCCCCTGTCAGGGAAGTTCAGTCAAAGGTAGGCTGATTATAGATGGGGTCATAATCATGCACGAGGCCATTCACTCAGCTGTCCTATCCAGAAAGGCCCATTTCCTGCTCAAGCTTGATATGAATAAGGCCTTTGACAGGGTCGATTGGAGCTTCCTGTCCAAGGTCCTCCTCAAATTTGGGTTCCACCCCTCCTGGGTCCAACTCATCAACAAGTGCGTGTCCTCCCCCTGGTTCTCAATCCTTGTCAATGGATCCCCGACCGGGTTCTTCCCCAGTTCCAGAGGTCTCCGCCAAGGTGATCCCCTATCCCCGATTCTCTTCATTATCCTGGCTGAGGCCCTGGGATGAACCATTTCGAACGCTGTGGCTCACGGTCTCATCTCGGGCATCAGGCCGACGCAGGGCCTCCCCCCATGTCCCATCAGCAGTTTGTGGACGACACCATTCTTGCATCCTCGGCCTTGGTCCCTCAAGCCAAGGCCCTCAAGAACATCCTAACCCTATACGAGGAGGCGGCTGGGCAGAAAATCAACCTTCGAAAAAGCAAGATTTACTTCATCAACACCCCCTTGGCTAGGCAAATCAAAATCGGGCGGATCCTGGGATGCTCCCCCGGCTCCCTCCCCTCTTCCTACCTCGGGCTTCCTCTATTCACAGGGGCATCTTCCAAGGCACTATGGAATGGGGTGATTGAGCGGATCCAAAGGAAACTTGCCCCCTGGAAAGGCCACCTTCTCTTGCAGGCCGACAGAGCCACCCTCTTGGCATCTGTCCTCCAAAGCATACTGATATACTTCATGTCTGTCTTCAAAATTCTGGCCTCCATCACTACTCTCATTGAGAAAATTTAGAAACGCTTTCTCTAGTCGGGCTGTGAGGACAAGAAAAGGATTCCCCTGGTCTCCTGGCCCCTGGTCTGTCGCCCCAAAGGAGAGGGAGGGATCGGGCTCAGACGGGTGGTTCCCATGAACAAGGCCCTTCTGTCCAAACATGCCTGGAAGGTTCACACCAATACCTCCGATGAATGGGTTTGCATTGTGTGTAGGAAGTACTGCCACAACCACCCCTTCCTCGGGGACACCTAGCCCCATGACGGATCTACCTTCTGGAAGTCCCTACTTTCCACCAGAGATATTGTTCAGCAAGGGACCAGATGGATTCTTGGAGACGGTGCCAAGATTGACTTCTAGGAGGACAGATGGATTCTCGACGATGCCCTAAGTTCGGATAGGGAGCTCCTCCTCCTCAAACCTAGGCTTGCGGACCGAGGCCCCAGAGCATCTGACTACATGACCCAGCTCCAGGGGTGGACCATCTGGAAACCCATCCTGAACCCCAGGTTCCCGCTTCAAGCTGCCAGACTTCAGCGCATCCTCAGTGCGATGGTCATCCCTTCTTTTGGAGATAGTGATAGATGCGTGTGGCATGGCTCTCCCAGTGGTATTTTTTTAGTCAAGTCTACTTACCACATTCAGAGAACCCTAGGAGTGACCACCTTCCCGACCCAGCAGGTCTGGGCCAAGAATTTGATCCCCAAAATCAGCCATTTCGTTTGGGTGGCTGTCCAAAATAGAATCCTCACGATCAAAAATCTGATCAAGAGAGGCTTCCAGATCCCCAACAGATGCTTCCTCTGCCATGCCACCTGGGAGTCAACCAATCACCTTTTCATAAATTGCTCTTTCTCCTCTAAATTTTTGGGCCTCATCCTCTCCCATTTCTCCGTTTAGTGGGCGGCCCCCAATTCCATTTCTGATCTCCTGTCTCAGTGGCCCACCCCCTTTGCCCATCCCTTTCTCTGCTTCCTCTGGAAGTCCTTCCTTCCTCATATGCTCTAGAAAATTTGGCTTGAGCGTAACAGGCGAGCCTTTTCCTCCCTGGCCTGCTCCCCCCAGTGGTTAGCGACCAAAGTAGTCTCCTTTGCCATCGAGAATTCTTGCTTCATTCCCCTTTCTATGGAGCCCCGACGATCGAGCGAAGCCTCCCTGCTCTCCTCCCTCGACATTCAGCTTTCCCCCCCTGCTCCCCCTCTCGCCCCCTCCCAGCGCTCCCTAACCAGGTGGACTCCCCCCCCGGGTGGCTTAAGCTCAATTTCGACGGTGCCTCCAAAGGCAACCCCGGGGCCTCTAGGGCTGGCGGGGTCATCAGAGACTATTTCGAGAATCTGGTCACAGCCTTCGCGGTCCCACTGGGTAGACAAACCAACAATTTTGTCAAAGCTTCCGGCCTGCTCAGTGGTCTCTCGGCTCTCAGGGGCTCCCCCCCGAAAATCATCATCGAAGGCGATTCCCAAGTCGTAATCAGAGCCACCAGCAAGCCTGATTCCTGCTCCTGGCGATTCCATAATTCCATCCGGGAGGCCCTCTTCATTCTTCAAGGCTTCCCCGATCACACCTTTCAGCACGTGTTCAGAGAAGGTAATAGGGCTGCTGATTTCATGGCAAATCTAGCCATTACCGCTGAAGATTTCACCACCTGGTCCTCGCACTTCCCTGCAGGCCTAGTCCAAATTGTGCTGCAGGATCATTTCGACCATGTTGTTAACACTGGTGTCTAGGCTTCCCCGTGGCAGGGTGACGAAGTCCCCTCGGCGTGCACTTCTGATGACCGAGGCTTCTCGCCCCCATGTCGACCCGTCGGCTGGCCACCCTATCCGTGAGGGGATCATCCCGATCCTCCTCGTGGTGGCTCGTGCCCCTTGCCTTGTCAGATGCCCACGTTGGCCAGCTGGCAGCTCTGGCAGTCCCAATTCTCTATGCATGTCGAACCTCCCTGTCCTTCCCGCTTTGATCTCTATGACTACGGATTCCCGTGCCATGCCAACCCGATCGCGGTCCAGTCTAGCACGGTTCTCTCCCGATGTTCCCCCGCTCAGAGTTAGGCATCTGGCACTTTGGCAGTGGCCCATTCCCTTCCTCGCGTGTCAGCAGTCTGGTGCGCCCCCTCAGCCCCTTCCCCGTCATGTCACTTCCAGCCATGTGTGCCCCTTTTCAAAGTCGACGGCGCTCCCCCTCCAAAGGCCCCTACACGGCCTTTATATTCCCCTCACTGTCCCATCCCTCTGTCATGCTCTCCATCCCCTGCTCCTTCTCCCCTGGTCTGGCACTCTCTGCCCCCTCTGTCCCCGCCCTGCCAGCTCGGCCCCCATGGCTTCCAAAATCGTCTTCCTGGAGCCTCCTGCCCTTGAGTTGAGCGATCCCGCCCGCTTATTCTCTGATGCTAAAAAATTCACCCCATTTTTTAGTAAATTCGTAGGCCATGAGGACGAAATCACCCAGGGTTTCCTGGATACGTGGAACGAAGGCGAAGTTACAGTCAAGGGCCTCCATTTCAAAGTCTCCAAGGATTTCCTCATGGAGGTCACCGGCCTCCACCATGAAGAGAAAGGTCGCGTTGTCAGGCATGACAAACACAACTGGGAAGAGGAGCTCTCCCGCTTCCCAGACCATCAGTGGGACAAAGCAAACCTACTTCGCTCTCACCTCCCGACGCCTTTCGACGAAGCCATCATCCCGATAATGCAATACATTACCTGTGACGATCCAGAGCAGTGACTGTACAACTTTCATTTAAGCTACTTTAATCATCTTCGAGGAGCAACCCTCATCAGCACTCCATGTTTCCTCTTCTACTCCCTGGGTTTGACCATTGATCGCGCTCGCAGGAATCATTCCCGACCCATGCACCAAGGGCTCATGGTTGTCCTCTATAGGCATGCCCTGGCCAACCAACCCCAGCTGCACAGCATTCCCCCCTCTCATCTGTCCCACCCCCTGAAGAAGGCATTTCTCCCGCTGGATCCCCTGCCGCCAAGGGCTCCCCCTCTCCCGATGATTCCTCTTCCCTGAAGCGACGCAGGCCAACCCGCAAATGTAGGGCTTCGAGCAAAGGCCCAGGTGGGGCCCTGCCTCCTAGCTCTGGCCGCAAAAGGGCATCCCTCGGGTCCAGCTGGGCTGCGGGGAGCTCCAAGAATGTTAAATCAGAGATCCCAGAGCCCACTGTGATCAGCTCCGAGTCCGACGACAAATTACAGAACCTGGCGCTCAGAGGCCTCCTGGAAACAGTGATCGGATCCCTCAACACTGCTGCCCAAGCTGCTTCTCATGCCGCCAAGGCTTTGTCTGAGCTCTGTCGCAAGCTGGAGGACAGCTCTGCCAAGGTCCAGCGGCAGTCCGAGCGGGCTGAGGATGGCTCAGGGCCCAGTTAGCTGGGCCCATCTGGCCTTTGTCGGTCCAAAGATTCTTGGTTTTTGTGGATGCTGGTTTCTATGAAGAATCTCGATTTTGTGAAGGTTTTTTGTGGCTTTTTGTTTTCTGTAGTCTTCAGGGCCCCCGGGGCTGGGCCGATATTTTTGCTTTCTTTTTTAATGCTTCGGCTACTACTGTAATTAAGGTTTTGGGATCCTATTCAAAAAACCCGCTGTAAATAATCTGTTACCTATAAAAAAAAAATGAGTATTATAATCTCCAAGGAATAGGGAGGAAGCCGCCATATTCAAGCAAGGAATAAAGCTACATAAAGAATTTCAAAGGTCAAGGTGTAACTAAGGTAATATATCTTAGCTTATTGTTGATTTATTTTAGGTTTTAATAAGCACCGTATTAGTCTTCTATAAAGCATAAAAAGGATATAAATATTGAGTGTCTTAAGACACCAATGTAGCACAATATTATAGTCAATAAGTGGTAGTATTTATTAATTTTAAATAACATGCAATGGTGCTAAGGAGATAGAGCCATATAAGGGCTTAATACCATCCTCTTTAAGGTGTTAAAATATACCATATTCAATGCAATAGTCCTATTAATGCAACACCATAGTAAAGACATCTATCATAGCAAAAGGAACTTACAACAAGAAGAATACGAAGATAATTAAATTTCAATAGCAAGGATAGTGTAAAGTATTAATAGTAGTATAATGTAATACAAGTTGCAAAGATAAGGTGCAAAGGAGGATAAAATTGAATATTACCCAAGCGGATGCAGATAGGAGCTTGGACGAATGACAATCATGAAGAAAGTATTGAAACACCATAAAAAGAATTGTCTTCATTGGAGAGGAGCCACCTTGGTTGAAATAAAATCCACCAAATGTTGAAGCTCAAAAAATCATGCTACAAAAGAATCAAAACAACTTGCAATGGAGTTGGAAGTGCATTAAGGTGGTAAGAACATTGAAGGGTTTGGTTGCATGCAAAATAAAGAGCCTCCACTTGCTATATCAATGAAAGGAATCTTGTGCCACTTAGCACAAAGGAAGTAGAGCATCTATGTATTCTTCATTAAACTAATGCTTGCACAAAGGAACCAAAGAGTGCCCAGGTTGAAGTAACACTCCAATCAAACCAAATATCACCTAGGTTGAAGTAATGCTCCATTCAAGTCAAAGAGTGCCTAGGTTGGAGTAATGCTCCTTATTAATCATCATTTCAATGCTCAAATATTATTACCATGCTTGCACCACATAAATTAATATATCTAAAAGGTAGTAACCTCCTTGCACCACCTAACTAGAAGGTATACATTCTAAGGCAATGTAAGTGCCACTTGGCATACATTTCAAAGGAGGCTAAGAGGTATTAATAGCCCCAAATAGGAAGAGCATAGATATCTAGCTTACGTAGAGTTCAAAATGAATTGAAGGGAGTAAAATACCATCATAAGAGTGAACCATTCAAAGTAGAACATTTAACACTCATTGTCATGTTGTGAAGACAAAAGAAATACAATGCTCCAAAGCTTGGAAAGTGAAGACAATATTAAAGCCAATCAACATGCAACATTAGAAAGGTATATTTATGTTGATTTTAATATTTGATTTCATTAAATGCAAAAGGATATATAAGGTGCATTATATATAAGGTTAAGCTTATATTGCATTGGAAAAATTACAAACTTAGTAGAATAGAAAGTAATTAAATCAAGGAATTCATAACTTTAAGAATTATTTTAGAGTGCATTACTTATACCAAAGTATTTACAAGTAATAAAACTAGGAGATATAAGGTTTTCTACCTTGGAAAATTTGAAATACTCTTTTGAAAATATTATCATTTTCTAAATTTCTAAATTTCCAAATTAGGGAGATATAATATGTTCTACACCAAACTTTAGATCATTGGAATTTATAAAATTGAACCATTAAGTTTAAAAGAAGTAAAATCATTGATTGCTTTAAAGTTGAAATTTATTATTCATACTTGTATCTCATACAAACTAAAGGGACAAAAGCAATCTAAAAAATAGATAACTTGATCAAATTAAAAATACAAATATCAATAGGAATAAATAAGGTGAAATAGGAGTCGATCATTATGTTAACATTATCTTCAAAACATTAGGGAATCAACTCAAAAGGAAATATAATATATGTTAAGAATTTTATCAAGACCATAGCATATTATAATCACTTGGAAGATATAAAGGATACTACAAAACCTAATATTTGATAGTTCACATACTTTAAACTAGGGAGTCATAAGGTAGACTACTTCAAAGGTTATATCAAAAGTATTCTCAAAATACCAAAGAGCTAGAATAATTACATTGATTAATCATATACTACAACATATGAAGAATTAAAAGTTAGAATTTGGTCATATACTCAAATTCAACTTAGATTTTAGATAGGGAGATACAAGGTCTACAAGTTGCAATAGTCTATTAAAACTAAGGAGGAAGAAAGATGTTTAATACAAAGAATACAATGAATAATGATATGCACAACACCATCATAAAGGAAAGAACAAGTGTTATAAAAATTAGAATCAAGAATTTACTTATAAAGTCTGAAGGACATTTAGACCTTACTTCAAAAGTGATTCATAGTGAAGCTTTAAAAAGGAACTTTGAAACTCTGGAATATGATCTACATGCTAGAATCATTGAAGCAATTGATAATGAAAAGAATGGTATTAAAATTCCTTTAGACATTGATAGCATATTATATATGACATTACTTATATTCAAATGTTACAAAGATGAGACCATAGAACAAAAAGGATTTATTGAGACACTTAAGAGAAAATAATAATAGATGAATACTTCTTAGAGAAGATATTTAAATCCTCGTGTAGTATTGATACTTCAAGTTCTACTAACTCAAGATCTTATCATGATGCCTTAAGTGATTGTTCAGAAGCCTTTGTACTAAATAAGAATAGTGATAAGAGGGACAAAGACAAAGATAAAATACTTTTGCAAGATTTAGGTGATAGTATGACCACTCATGAAAGCATAAAAACTGACTCCAAAGATAAGGATAAAGAAATGAAGAAATGAAACAAGATCAAGGAGGCATATAGTGCAAAGTAAAGACAATACAAAGAACCTAACAAAGCTGAAAGAATAGTTTAAATATGAAGAGTATATTACATTATTGCCTAATCAAGAAGGCATATAGTGCTACTCATGCTTGTTTTTTATACCTAATTTGTATTGTGTGAGTAATATCTAGTTGTTGGAAGTATTACATTATTTGGTACCTTGCAATAATATCATAATTACCATGTAAATAGTTTATTTTAGACTGTGATTAATAGTTGAGTATATAGTAGGTGTCATGTAAGTGTAGAGGTATGTAAGGTAGGTGTTATGTAAATAAGTGAGGAATTATGAGTTATGTAAGAGTTTGTCATTTAGTATTATTAAAGTATTTATACTTATGTAGATATGTGGAGTCAATAAGAGTTTTATGATTGTGTGATACATATGAAGTTTTATATCTCTTGTGAGTGTGAGGAGATGAAATATTTATGTAAGTACAAATGTCAATGGTTGTGAATGTGAAGAGTCGCATGTATGTATATATTGAAAATAAAGCTTTGTAATAGATGATTGAAGAATAAGATTTGAATTATATTGAATTTCTTAAGAAGATATAGTTATCAATTATATAGTAAGTGAGTTATTTTTCATTGTTATATATTGAATTATGTGAATAGTTTATCTTGAGATATTGAGAGATCCTATGAGTGTGTTAAATTTCTAACATTGGTATTAGAGCCACATTGAGTATGATTTGTGAAATCCATTATATACATAAGATTTTATATGTTTGAGACAAGTTAAAGCTATAGATTTGTACTTGAATGAAAGAATTAGAAGGAAAAGATATCTTCAAAATAATGTTAAGAAGAAGTAGTTTGAAGAAGAAGAGAGAAGGAGAAATAGACAAGCATATATACATTGAGAGGTAAAGTGAATATGGTTGGACCATGATAAGAAAATTAGCTATACACAATGAAAGCCTAGAGAATTCATTCAAATTTGACATTGAAAATATAAAAGTCTAGAGCATGCTAGCAATCAAGAAGACATATGGAAAAGTGAAAATATTGGAGAATAAGATGAAAAAACTAAATGCTTTGAAAAAGGTAGAGTAATAAGTATTTAAGGCTAGAGAAAGATCCAAACAATGGACTTAGGTAGTAATGATGAAACAAAAAATAATTGCTAGCATTAATCTCACAGAAGATAGTGAATGTTAGGCAAGAAGTTACAACGAATGGGCAAAGTGTGGGTTGGTCAAAGGTTTTATGAGCTCTAGTAATGCTCAAGTTGGAGGAATCATATTTAGAAAGCAAAGAACCTATAGATTTTAGAGAACACATGGGAGGAGTGACACCCTAGTTTAAATATTGAAGGAGAAGCACCAATTTAAATTGCCTAAGGTACATAAAATTTACCTCTAATTATTATTCGAATTGAAGTGGCTACATAAGTAAAAATGTGCATAGCAAATTGGAGATATTAAAGGAAATATTGAAGAGACATATATTAAAATATTAAGAAAGGAAAAAGGGATAATTTAAAATAGAGAAGAATAATTGAGGAAGTTATAAGGAGATAATTAATTGAAGATTAAAATTATTAAATTGTAGAATAAATATTTGGAGAAGAAGATTAAAGAAAAGAAACATTTTTTGATTGAAGAAAAATATTAATATATTAAAAGGAAAGATATATTATTTGATTAATTAAAATTTTAAATATTGTTAAAAAATAATATTGAAGTTGAAGAAGATATTTTATTTGATAAAATATTATTGAATGTAATTGTTAAAAATTAAATATTTGAAGAATACGATTAAAGAGAAGTGAAATTGTTTGAAGGAAGAATGTTAAGATTAATTATTTGAAAGAAGATATTGTTAAGAAGTAGAATATTAAATATTGAAGAAGAAATATTGTTTATCGAGAATATTAAATTGAATATTGAAGAATTTTTTTTGAGAGAAATATTAACTTTGGAGTAATAAGGATTTCAACAATGAAGGAAATTAAAGAAAAGAATTAAATAAGGAAGAAGAATTCAAAGGCTTATTGTTCAATAAACAAAAGTGGAAAATAATAATGAGTGCATCAAAAAGGCTTTTTAAAAACTTACACATGTTTAAAGAGGTAAATTTCATGAGAAGATATTTTCAAAAACACAAATATTACCATAAATATATTAAAGATATAATGAATAATTTTAAATTCAAATAGAATAAAAAAATGACTATGAAGATAATTCTTGGTATATTGTTTCAGGACATGATGGTTTCTCCCCAACATTCTTTCAAAAAAATTGGTCTATTGTTGGGAACAAGGTTTGTATAGCCTTGAGGGATGTTCAAATCTTAGTGGTGGCCAAGGGATGTCAATTCCACATTTTTGGTCCTCATCCCCAAGTATATGGGGGTAAAAAATTTCTCTAATTATCGCCCCATTAGCTTGTGCAGCACCATTCTTAATATTTTCACCAAGGTTTTGGTAAAAAACTTAAACCTCTTCTACCTCTTCTCATTGACTCTGCTCTAAGTGGTTTTGTGGTTGCTCGTCATATTTTGGATGGGGCTATTGCTATCCAAAAAATTATTCATTTAGTGGATAAAAGTGGGAGAGTAGGGGTTTTTCTCAAATTAGACATAAGTAAGGCTTATGATCAGGTTTCTTGGAATTTTCTATTGGAAGTTCTAAGGATATTTGGTTTTAATGAGCAATGGATAGCCATCATCAAAATGTGCGTATACTCAGTCAATTACTCATTCTTGATTAATGGATCTCCTGCTGGATATTTCAATAGTTGTAGGGGATTTCACCAAGGCAATCCTTTATTCCCTTTTCTTTTCATCTTAATGATAGAAGCTTTGGGGTAATCCATATCTACAAACCTTGATATTATGGGCATAAAACCTACCCTGAGATATTCCCCCATATCAAACCATCAATTCGTAGATGACACATTGCTTTCCTTATTAGCTTCTATCCATCAGGACTGATCGATTAAATCTATTTTGAGTTCAATTGAAAAGGCAGCAGGGCAATAGGTCAGCTACTTAAAAAATAAAATCTTATTTTTAAACACTCCTAGGTCTAGATAGAGGAATATTACCAATATTCTTGGATGTGAAATAACTTCTTTACCCTCCACTTACCTTGGATTACCCTTATTCAAAGGTTTCTATAAGTCTACTCTTTGGGAACTAATGGTTGAAAGGATCCAATGCAATTTGGCAGGTTGGAAAGGATCTATCTAAAATCAAGCTAGAAAGCGCTCCTAGTAAAAAATCCCCTTTATAGCATACCTATTTTCTTCATGTCCATGTTTCAAATTCATGGTAAAATTAAAATAATAAATAAAATTCAAAGAGACTTCCTATGGACTGGAGCTGAGGAAAAAAGTAGATTTCATTTGGTGGCATGGGATCAAGTTTGTAGCAATAAAGGTTGTGGGGGATTGGGATTGAGGAAGACTAATCTTATGAATAAATATCTAATCGTAAAACAGGGTTGGAGAATAGTTCAAAATGAAAATGTGGAATGGATTAATATTATCAAGGCTAAATACATGAACTCAAACAATGAGTTTCTTCTCGAACCTATCCCGGTTGAAGGCTCAACCTTTTGGATGAATGCAAGTAAGTAAAAATATCTGCTAACCAAAGGGGGGAAGTGGATGATTGGAAATGGCCAAAATATAGACTTATGGAATAACCCTTGGTTACTTGATTATCATTTAGCCTCCTCCCTAGAGCTGGTAGTTGTTATGGAAGCTTGTAGAAGACTGTTTAGTTCTAAAGTGTCAAACTTCATCATTACTTCCCCTATTTGTAGGAATTGGAAAATTCTGTGTCATCCCCAGTTATCCTAGGTGGAGAGTTAAACACTCAATATAATTTCTAACTAGTTAAATTTATATGTTCTTATGTCTATTTTTGTTAAATCTGCTTTTAACCTATTGGTGGATCCTGCTCCCACGTTGTTCCCTACCACTTGGTGTGGTGTAAAGGGATGAATTCTAAGATTAGTTTATTTATTTGGCTAGTAGTTTAGAACAAGGTGCTTACCCTTGATAATATTCATTCTAGGGGAATGTTTATCACCAATTATTGTTACCTATATGGGGTCAATGAGGAAACTTCAATGTACTTGTTTAATGTCTACAGGTTTTCTAGGGAAGTCTTTTATTTTATTTTTTACTTAATGGGTCTCTATTGTGTTTCCTCCTTTGTATTTTTGATCTTATCCTTAAATGGTCTTCCCATTTGATTCCCTATCACTTTGTTTATTATAGAACCTTAGCTTGGCATACCTATGGTGGGGAGTGTGGAAATAATGTAATCAACATGCATTCAATAATGTATCCTCCTCAACCAACTCTATCTATTCTATAAGCATTGCTACCATAGTGGAGAATATGAATATATGTTTTCCTAAGGTCAATTCTAAGGATATTAAGATTCATCTGGAATGGTCATTGGGTTTTACGGGATCTATGATCCCTACCAATTCCAACCCTAGATTTGGTATCATGTGGCATCATCCCCCTTATGACTAGGTCAAGTTAAGTTTTGATGGTGCCTCGAAGGGTAATCCAGGAAGAGCTAGAGTTGTAGGTATTGTTCAAAACCATAGGGGTGAAATTTTAATGGTGTTTGTTGAATGTTTGAGAGTTAACACTAGTCATTTTTATAAAGTCATGGCTCTTTATTGGTGCATCCAGCTGATTAATCCTTTAGATCATCAAAAAGTGATTGTGGAAGGTGATTCTCTTATCACCATTAACCACATGAAGGGACACCCCCAACTAATATTTCTACTATGAACATTATTCTAGAAGCTAGAAGATATTCTCAACCTCTCGAGGAAGTTATCTTTCAACATACCTTTCGAGAAGGTAATAAATCTACCAACTTCATGGTAAAATTGGGAGTGAATCAAACTGGTTTTTATGTTTGGTGGCAGAATTTCCTTGAGGACCTAAGAAACTTGGAGGATACAAGGTGAAAGCACGAGGATATAGAAGCAAAAAAGGAAAGCGAAGATGCGATGCAAATCGAACCAAACTTGATGCTAAATCCTAAGAATTTGAAAGAGCATGAAAAGAGGGAAAGCATGAGCAAATCGAAATGAAAAAATGCAAATAAAGAAGACAGTCCTTTTTATTGATATGTTTCACAACTCGGTTACAATGCACATCCTCCCATTTCAAGGGCTAGGAGTGTTTAAATAAGCATTCTAGTTACATCCATGGATGCCCTTCCTTCTTTCGTGTGCCCACATGTAAAATGGGCGGACCAAACATCACCATCGCTCACGTTGATGAGTCTTGACTCCTTGCTGCTCCTCCGATGTCCAGACCCTACATTCAAAGGAACAAGAAACAGTCAGTAGCACCTGTAGATAAAGTAGAGCATGCAATCCCCAAGCCTACGATAAGTGAATGAGAAAAATGAATTAAACTACGACTAAAATAAATCCAAATGTTCTAAAAATTTGATAGGGGCATCAAGGCATCCCAAATAAAATACTACAAATGAAATAGTCAGGAAATTCCTCACCAATTTGAATTCACTCAGGGGCGGGATGAATTCACCTGCAACAAAATGTCGAAAAGGTACTGTCCCAAATGTCTTGCCTAGGAAGCTCCAAAAGACCTGCAAACTTGGGGTTAGCTAATTGGGGGTATTTTGGGAAGACCCAGATGGTCATATTTTCCCAATTTGGCCTCCTTCAATAGGAATTTTATGATGCTACCTGCAAGTTAGTAGAAGCAAGCAAAGATAAAAACATGATCAAAATTGTTCCAAACGAGACGAAATTTAAATGATAACCTATCTAAGCATCATAGGATTGAATGCAAAAATGAAAGAAAGAAAGTCTGCCATAGAATTCCCATCACTCCAAAGGGGGGGCGATTAGGACTATAGCAGTGTAGGGGGGGGCGCCCATGGGGCAGGCCGCCCGCCGTTTGAGGCATGATTTCAGTACCAATCCACTCGAGATGGGTCCAAAATCTCTTGTGGGGTATTGTCAAAAAATTGGGTGGGATATCATGGCCAAATGTCGGGTTTGGTTCTGGATTTGTGCTTCCAATAACCACCCTATGACCTCCTCTCCGAAAGAGATCAAGGATGTGAAAGACACAACTCAAAAAGGGTGTGGGTGTGAAAGTAAAATGACAGCACTTCGTTGCTCCAAAATGATCCTTCTTTGTATATTTTTGGGTGAGGAAACTCACCAATTTATAGACCTGGAGGTCTTTTGAAATGGGCATGCAGAGGCGCCACTTGGCAATCATGCCTTCCCAGGGGGTAGGAGATTCCTCCTTGAATAGGGACTTCATGACTACCCTTGTAATAGCCTCTAACGCTCGAAAACACTCACCCACACTCCCATGCGATGAAGGAAGCGTTAAGTGGTGGATCTGAGCTGCCATTTGTCAAGATTTGACTTTTTTCCCATCAAACCTGAAATTTGCCTCACCTTGGAGCAAATCTGGAATTTGTCCCTGGGTGGGGCAAATCCTAGTTTGAATTTGTCCCTGGGTGGAACAAATACTGAGCAAAGTGCCTGAAGGTGCCAAATTAATTTCTAACCTTCCAAAACTACTATGAGAGTGGTTAGGACCACTGTTTAACCTCTGGTGGCTACCCTTGGGGCTGTGTGTGTCAATGCGATTAGTGTTTGCAGTCACATAATCGGATTGGTGTTGTTTTGGTGTCTACAGATTCCCCTTTTTGGGATGCGCTATGCATGGCACAGCGTCGAGCAAAAATAGATAACAAAAGCGCTAAATGATTAGGGTTTCTCAATAACCTAACCAACTTTGGATGCCCCAAGTATGGAAAGGGCATGCATTATTGAATCCTTGCTTTTGACGAGTGAAGGAACTTAATTCAAGTGTTAACCTTTTTCGGTGAGGTGTTACTTGATCTTGGACATCGATCAATCATGAATAGGCAAAGGGCGCAACTTTTTGTCTGTGAGAACCTTGAGTTCATGATTCATGAAATGCCAAGTGATTTGATCAGCATGTGATTATTGCTTGTTTACTGCCCCAAGCAAGAGCGTGATTGTCTTTGTCAATGATTCTTTGAATGCATGTCATTTTCCTTAATTGGGTGTGTACTTGTTGACTGGTGACTAAGTGTGACTACCCCCTCAAATGAAGAATCAATGAGGGAATGAGCTTCATGAGAAAAGCGATGAGTCGCTTGACCCGAAATGACTTGTGCAAGGGTGCCTTCAGATGTTTAGTGTTATACGTGTGTAGCTTTTCGAAATTTAGACCTGTTTTTGGTGGGTGTTAACCCTTTTTGGTGACGCTTTTTGGGGCAGAGATTGTCAAAGATTCGTTCTCCCGTGGAGCGGTCCGGCTATGGTAGACTTCTTAGGGAGTAGGATAGTGACAATTTGTGAGCCCGACGTCTGTTTTGGATGCCAAGAATTTCAGGCGCCAAGGCGCCTTCATTCGGAAATGTTATTGCTATTTTTGATTGGATTTTGACCCGTTTTGACGACGTTGTTTGGGGATGAACTTCTCAAAAATTTGTCCTCCCATGGAGTAGTCTGGCTATGGTAGCCTTCTTAGGGAGGAGGATAGCGAGGATTTGTGATCCCGACGTCTATTTTGCATGCCTGGGATTTCAAGTGCAAAAGCACTTTCATCGGGAAAGTTTATTAGCTGTTTTGGTGCATTTTTGTTCAATTTTTGTTGTTTTTGAAATTTTTGCCCTGAATTTTATTTTTTGTTACACATGTGTCATGATTTGATGTTATGCCTAATGATTGATGAATGTGTATGTTTGCATGTTAATTTACATTGATGGATGCATGTGTTATGGTGAATGCAAACATTGCTTAATGTATGTGATATGCAAAATGAATATGAATGAATTGAATTTGTGATTTTTTGGCAATGGCACCATAGACTGTTCAGAACTGATGGCCTATTGTCTTAGGCAATTGCTATGGTAATTTTATGTATGGTATTTTGTATTTTTTTATGGTGAAGTAGGGCAGAAAGATAGTTACAGTTGGTTTATAATGTAGTTAGGTTTTCTGAGACTTCGATGTTTTAACTAACTATCCAAAACTATATTTTATCTTATAAGACTTTTGAACAAGGTATGAATCTGAATTGTCTTTGACCCAGTTATGTCACATCC
The DNA here is from genome assembly GCA_028583015.1 of Wollemia nobilis. Lineage (NCBI taxonomy): Eukaryota > Viridiplantae > Streptophyta > Pinopsida > Araucariales > Araucariaceae > Wollemia > Wollemia nobilis. The sequence goes on along the minus strand of JAQPPZ010017188.1, from coordinate 4,839,448 downwards.
CTATGTGTGCAATTGAGTTTTTTTATGTGGTATTTGTCAGGATACCGCCAGTGCCAGATAGGCTATCAACCAAACCTGTACTGAGGATCACCTAATTAGCCCCACTAACTCCTTTGTTGTATTTAGTCAGATTAATTTGTAGTGTGATCCAGGATACCATAAGCTAGCTCATCCACATCCAAACATTGATCTATACATAAGTTAATGCGATAGATATATCTTCATGAGGGATGTTTGCCACGAGTGACCGATAGGCTATCAACCAAACCGGTACTGAGGTTTATCTCATGACCTTCCGAATGCTGAGAGTTCCAGGGATTCAAGTTCGACTCCCTTATTTTCTTCAATTGTATTGGGATACTTGCTCATTTATAGTGATAAAAATCACTATTTATTTTTGTTATTTTTCTTTTGAGCAAGGGATTTGAATAATGAGTGATGAGAATCACTATTGTATGTGCCTTTGGATGTATGCACTTTGGTTGTGATGTCAATTTTTTGGAGTTTTGACCTTTTGCAAATTTGTATGATGTTTGCAACTTCTTTTTTGAACTTGGGATTCTTGGGGAATTGGGTAGGGAAGATTCTTGTCCTTTTTCCAACTCTCAGCATTCTTGAGGTCATTCGCATAGGGGGATGAGCAAGATAACCGTTTCACTTATGGTGACCTGGATTGCTTTGCAGGTTTCATCTTTCGTTCACACAACTTGGGAATTTTTATGTGTTTTAACTTGTGTTGGGATGCTATGTAACAAGGTGTGATCCAAGTAGAACTCTACCTTCGTAAAATTTGTCTGACTTTGTATAGAATTTGGTTAAAAAGCTATTGACAGCTGAATGACGAAAACTCTTGATACATTAAAAGTCAACTAACTATAGTATGGCGAAAATATGCAAATGGTGTTTATTTGTGATGGACTGTTTATAGAGCAGAAAAATATGGAACAAGATGGATTTGCCAAGTAATTACAGTCTATGGCACCCTGACCTAGATGACCACAAATATGCAATGTATGGATGTGATGCTTAATGCAGCTATATATATTTGTGTTTTTTTGATGGATTTATTTTTGTGAGTATGAAGATGAGATGCAAAAGAGCTTTGTATTGTTGTGATGATTTTGAGTATGCATGGAAATGAGATGCAAATTTTTGTTATTTTTGATGATTTTGTTGTTTTTGAATTTTCTTATTTTTGACCAAGCAATTGTGGGAATCCTTGGAGCTTTTTGGTTGACCAAGCGGTAACGGGTACCTTTGGGGCATTTTGGGATTGACCAAGCGATTGTAGGAATCCTTGGAGCATTTTGTTTGGGCTATGGCTCTTTTAGATATGGAATGGCTACAAATGGCTGATGTTCAAGGGTTCTAGTTCTTTGATTCCATCAAGAGAGGCTAGCCGGTATGTTCCAGGTCCTATTTTACTATCAATTACATAGGGACCTAACCAATTTTCTACGAACTTGTCCCTTAGATGGGACGACAAACTAGAGTTCTGTTGGTTCTATTTTAAGACCAAGTCACCAACCTGAAAGTCCCTCAGGTGAACTTTCATGTTGTATGCTCTCTTAAGTCGCTCTTGATAGATACATAAATTCTCGATAGAATTAACACGTCGTTCATCAAACAACGTAAGCTGGTCTAACCGGGCCTGCCGTGTAGTGTCATCATCGATGAACTCTTGCATTGAAATGCGTAGGAAAGGAATCTCCAACTCGAGAGGCATGACAACCTCAGAGCCATACACGAGCAAAAATAGAGTTACCCCAGTGGGTGTCCGAATGCTAGTGCGGTAAGCCCACAGGGCAAGTGGGATCTGAATGTGCCAATCCTTATGACTATCCATGACTGTATTTTTGAGGATGGCAACTAGTGTTTTGTTTGATGCCTCTGCTTGCCCATTTGCCTACAGATAATAGGGTGTCAAAAAACTGTGCTAAATTTTTTACTTTGTGGTCAAAGCACGCACATCTTTGTTCTTGAATGACGTCCCATTATCCGATATTATCTTGGATGGAATACCAAAATGACATTTGATGTTATGCAAAATGAACTCCGCAATGTGGGTTCCAGCCGTAGAGGTAAGCGAAACTGCTTCCACCCACTTGATGAAATACTCTATGGTCATTATGATGAACGTGTGATGGCCTGACGACGTAGGGGAGATCATTTCGATTAGATCTAAGCCCCACTACGAAAATGGCCAAGCCGACTGGATCGACTGCAAGGCCTAGGAAGGTACGTGCATCAAATTAGCATGATGTTGACACTTCATGCACTTCTTGATATATGTGCTACAATCTTGCTCTAAAGATGGCTAGTAATAGCCCATGCGAAGAATGTTCTTGGCGATAGCCATAACACTGAAGTGGCCACCACATGTACCATCGTGCGCTTGGACGATCACCCAAGTGGACTCTTACCGGTCCAAGCACCGAAGGAGGATCCCTTCATAGTCATGACGGTACAAAATGTCTCCTAACAAGACATGCTTTGCCACTTTCTGCTTGAATGCTTGTTTTGCGACATGCATCAATCCAAGTGGGAGGTTACCTAACTTGAGGTAGTCCCTTATGGGTGAATACCAATCCTACTGATCAGAAGCCTCGATGGTATGAATAGCCAATCCCTCTTGAAGTTCATCCCTAGCAAACGCTGAGCGGGAAAGAACTTGTAAGAATAGCATTGTATTGCTATTAAGGGGAGTAGAGGAGAACAAGGACCCCTAGTTGGCATGTTTCAAATGATCGTGGATTCGAGAGAACCTGTCCTGAGGTGGTTCAATCTGGATCATGTGGATTCTTGGCATCAAGTTAAAGCTTGCACGGTCTATCATAGATTGCGATAGCATTTTGACTTGAATGGTTGTCATATCACCAGAAAGGTCTTGCGATATTAATGACCCCAAGGAGGCCATAGTGTCCACAAAATTATTCGATGACCGAGGGAGTGCCTCGATGTCATACCATTCAAGCTTTGCCAGGAATTTGTCCACAAGGGCTTTGTAGGCCTGTAGAACTGGGCATTTACATTGGAATACCCCTTTGACTTGGTTGACAATTAGCAACGAATCGCCAAAGATGTTCAATCGCTTGATGTTCATGGTGATTGTTGTCTAAAGACCTATGAGCAAGGCTTCATATTCTACATTATTTTTGGTGCACGGGAAGTCTAATTTAAATGACAGAGGCATTGGAGCCCCTTATAGCATGAAGAATACAATTCTTGTGCCACCTCCTTGCTCACATTTAGAACCATAAAAAAATAGGGTTATGTCGGTCTATGACTCAGGCTCATCAGAATATGGCAATTCTGAGACATGGAAGACTCCATCATCGGGTATTTCTATGACCAGAGGTTGATTGTCTTTGACAGGAGCCTCTACTAGTTGATCGGCTATGACTTGTCCTTTGATGGATTTCTGTCCAATAAACTCTATGTCAAATTTTATCAACAACATAATCCATTTTGTCGTGCGGCTACTATGATAAGTATGACTCATCATGTATCATAATGGATTCTCCTTAGACACAACATACGTAGTGTTGCTCAACATGTAGTGGCATAGATTTTTGGTAGCAAACACCACTGCCAAGCAAAGTTTCTCAACGTATGCATAGTTAAGTTCATAACTGACCAAGGTGCGACTAATATAGTAAGTATCATGTTCTTTGTGAAGTTCATTCTTCTAGGCTAGCATGGTGTCCAGTGCCACCTCAGTAGCTGAGATGTATAAGTAGAACGACACTCCTGGTCTAGGTGGTGCCAATACTTGCGGTGAATCCAAGTATCATTTAATGTCATCAAAGGCTGACTGGCACTCGTCATCCTAGTGAAATGCTACCCCCTTGTGCAATAATTTGTTCACGGATTGGCACTTGTCAGATATTTGTGCTATGAAGTGCTTGATTGACGTGACCTTCCCTTGCAAGCTTTTGAGTTGCTTGATGGTAGTTGGGGGAAGCATTTCAAGGATTGCATTGATTTTGTTTGGGTCAACCTCGATGCCTCGCTTTGAGACTATGAAACCCAAGAGTTTTCTAGATGTGATGCCAAATACACACTTCTTGGGATTCAGTCTGACTTTATGCTCCATGAGGCGATCGAGGATCTTGCTTAAGTCATCGATATGATCTGAGCACAAAAGAGATTTGGCCAACAAATCATCCATGTAATATTCCAAAGTTGTATGCATGTAATCGTGGAAGATGTACATCATGGCACGTTGGTAGGTGGTGCCAGCATTCTTAAGGCCAAAAGGCATGACCTTATAACAAAATGTCCCCCAAGGTGTTGTGAACGTCATTATGAGTTGGTCTTTGGGATCGATATGAATTTTATTGTATCCTAAGAAACCATCCACGAGGGATAGCATTTCGTGGCCTGCAGTAGCATCTACCAATGCGTCGATGCTCGGCAATGGGAAATAATCCTTAGGACTCGCTTTGTTTAGATCTCAAAAATCAATGCATATGTGAATCCTCCCATCGAGATTTTTGATGGGCACCATGTTGGATAGCCATGGCAGATAATCCATGCAGATGACAAACTATGCATCCAACAGCTTTTGTAATTTGTCTTTTCACCATCAATGCCACTATTGGGTGCATCTTACGTAGTTTTTGCTTAACTAGCTTGACTATTGGATCAAACATTAGATTATGCATGACTAGCTGTGGATCTAGTCCTGGAATGTCTCTGTATGACCATGCAAAAACCTCATTCTTCTCTTTGAGAAGGGCAATGTAGTCGGCTTGCTCTTCGGGGGATAGACTTACCCCAACTTGATGATCTATGAATTCATTGGATCTGAGCCGATGTCTACGTCAATCGTCTCCTCGACCAACATGCGGGATCTGTCCTCCAACTGGTGTGGAGTCAGGATCAAATGGATATCATTTGCTAAGTTTAAATCCATGTTGGAAACCTCAGGTTCCTCTTCAGCATGGAAGATATCCTGAGTTGACCCTAGGATAAAATGAAGCATTTTACCTAAAGGCCAGTACTCTGATGGGGATGGAGGTGAATTGATGTGATCCCAGTCTATGGCATCTATGTCTAGATCCAATGACCGTGTTGGATCGGCCAGATTGCGGATGGGGGTGGTTAAGTCAATGGAGATCATGTTTATGAAATGATTTTGGTCTCCAATACCGTGGGTGTGGTGATCTGAACATTCTAGATGATTCTTGCCCTCTAGATCTGGCTCTGTAGGGATTGGCACAAATGGATCTGCCCTATGTGCTAATAGGAGGATAGGGTCTACCCTTGACACTGATAGCACTCTAGGGTCTCAGAGCGGAAGATGTTCTTCGTATACCTGGAGCAGTGGATCCAACACTTGGTCCCACCCCACTAGGTCTATGTACCACTCATGCCTTGGCACTATGCCCATCTGTTCAAATATGTCATTAATCTCCAAGGGGTATGGTTGTTGCATCTATTGCATGTGATTAAGATATGTCATTTCTATTTCATCTTCGTAATCACTATCGGAGATCCAAAAGCCCTCATTGGCTTCGACAACTATTTGAGGTACTACAGGCTCATCCTGCTTGAGAAAATTAATCTGGCCCCATTATGGTTGTTCCACTCTCCATGGGGGGACCTGATTCTCTTGACATGGCACTAGCTCGATTGGAGCCTCTAGGGGGAACATTGTCAAGAAGCTCTCTTGATAGTCATTCATGGGGATCACTTGGGAGTGATCACTATCTGATTTGAAGGGGTCATATGATGCTAGTTCATACTCTAACTCATCCTCCGAAGATCCTTCTTGACACTGTCTATACCCTCCTTGAAAGTGAGTCCTCGAACTTTCACCTCTCTCCAGCAAAGGGCAAGGGTTAGTGAGGTTAACAAGGGTGGTTGTTGACCATGGGAGGTAATCCCCCAACGTATACGTTGTGTTAGGGTTGGCATAGATATATAATGCCAATACACCCTTATTGCCTATCCCTAGGCCCTGCATGTCCTCTACGAAGATGTCCAAGGGCAGGGGGTGGTTAAACCCCATGACCAACTTGTCATAAGGCATTTGGTATCTTGGTTGGAAAAGGACACACACTCCTTGCTCATACCTACCTAGCCCATATCCATGCTAGTTGCATTGGCCAAGATATCTTAGAGCAAAGTCCAGGTTAGACAAATAGTTGACATCTTCTACAAAAGGCTCTTCATCTTCGTCCTCTTGCATGCATGGCTCAGTACCATGATCAAGGCCCCCATACACAAAGTTTTTCTGGTTTGGTGGGCAGCCTAAAGGAACAATTGTATCGATGGGGAGGCAAGGTCTCCCCATGTCTGCATGGACTCTAGTGTGGGCGTTGCTACAACATTCTACACTAGATACTCCCCCAGGCCTGTATTGGCCATTTCAATGGTGATTATTGGTGATTGAGGGGGAGGTAATGGAAGCTCTTCCTGATTCCACTCCATGTTGGGTGAACTAGGAGCCTCAACTTCCATTGTGTTAGGCATCTCTTTGGTAGAGATGGTTGATACTATTGGCAGCACCTCTTCCAGGGGTTGAGCCTCTTCTAGGATTTGCTTCCCTTTGTCCTTCTATTTGGCCATGATAGGTGGTGTCGTTGGTGAAGGACCAGACAATGAAGATGCACTTGATTGGGGTTTTGATGGATTTATCACCAGGGATGCTTGCAGAATCGGACCCTGTATAGATGGATTTAACTAAAAATCTAAGTGTGTCGATGGAAGGGTCGATTGCGGCATCAACTACACCGCATTGCAATACTTGAAGGGTTCCAAGTCCACCGAGACTACATGTACTTCCCCTTCAAATGTATACTTAAAACACTAATGATCTATCGAAGGGACACACTTCATGTCCCTAATCCATGGCCGCCCCAACAAGATGTTATAAGCCATATCGCCTTCCAAAATATGGCACAATGTAGGTATCATCTTTTGTCCTACTTGAATGGGTAGGACAATTGTGCCAACTGTCGAGCATATCGCGTCATTGAATGCTCATAGTGTATAGGTGGAATTCGTGATGTGAGAGGCTGGCAACTTTAGATGTTTCAATGTCATTATGGTAATGATGTTACTGGACGAGCCAATGTTTACCAACACCCTCTTATATGGGATCCCATTGACCCATGCGATAACGTGTAGGGGTGGATCTGCCATGTCATCAAACACTGATTTAACTTCATCCTCTCAAAAGGTGATGACTGGATCCATGCATCGTTTGACATGTCCCACGAAGTTGTTGAAGGAATTTGCTTCGTGGGGCTGCAACTCGATGGCTTTCAATATCTCCATGAGAGCCTCCCGATGGGGCTTTGATTGTTGTATAAGCTCATATATGGAGAGCCTAGCCGATGTGGTCCTCAAAATCTGCGTGAGTTTGGCCCAAATTCTATTTCACCTCATTGACTTGAAGGGGTTTTGCCTGTGCCTCACGGGCAGGCAAGGGGTCTTTGAAAAATCCCATCTAATGGTTGTTTGGTGCTATGGGGTTGTCCATTGCCAATGTATTATTGTCAATTAGGTCTTGTATCAAACCTTTGAACTTCCAAAATGCATTCAGGTCATGTCCCCTCTGCATGTGGAACCTACAATACAAGTCCTCTCGGTATCCCTTAGGCTTAGACACATTGGGATCTATGGTTTGGATCTCTAGAAGGTTGATCAAGTTCACCGCTGACAAGCGGTCAAACAAGGAGTCCCTAGACTCTGTATAAGGTGTGTACTATCACCTAGGGTGACGCTGCTGATTTTGCTCCTACTTCTGGTTTTCTTTTTCATAATTATTAGGAGGCACCGCCTGATAGTTAGCCTTTTGAGGCTGTATTTCTTGTGCAGGCTTAGGGACATTTATGGCAACTTGATTTACCACAACGGGTTTTTGTTGCGTAGTCCCTATTTTTGTGTTCTTATTCCATTATTTTTTCTTAGGTTTGGCTATCTCGCCATCTTGTATCTTGATCTCTTCAATGATCCTGGCTTATGCCAAAGCTTCTTCTAAGGTGGCATATTGTTGCAACTACAATAGCATAGAGATCGATCTCAAATAGCTCTTGGAGAACATTTGAGTGAGGTCGGACATAGGGGGAAGGTAGGGCAGCTTTGAGAGCAAAGCCCTCCATCGATTCCCATATGCCGCCATGATTTCTTCCTCATACTGCCTGAGGCTGGCTAAGTCACTTAGTGACACCTTCTTCTTTGTGTTGAAGGCAAAGCGTTCGAGGAACACATCCACTAACTGATCTAAGTTGTTAATGCTATGCTTTGGTAATTGTGTAAACCAATCCAAGGCAGGACCTGCAAATGTGGTTATAAATGTTCTTAATAACAAAGAATCATTGTCTTGAATGTTGAAGCATTGGCTCAGGAATCTCGTCACATGCTCTTGGGCATCCTCCTCACCTCTAAAGACTGCCAACTGGGGTAGCTTAAAGTGTTCAGGGTAAGGGGGTGTTGGCACTGACAGATGCACGGGATGACTATAGAGCTGGCGTAAAGTGGGCTTTTGGGGCCCAAAAGTTTTGGTTTCCACAGACTCTAGACACTCTAGCAGTGCTTTATATGCATCTGAAGATTTAATCTCTTGTTCTTTAGTTTTCTCCCATTGTGGGTTGAGGGAGACTTGAGGCCTATGGAGGGGTGGTCGGATAGCAACGCCTTTGCCTTGGTAGGGCATTTCGGCCTGCTCTACTTCTTACTCATACTCCTCGTAAGCTTCTTGAGGAGTCTCTGGATGAGACCTATGACCCTGAGTGGGTCCCCATAGAGGGTACCCATCGTTGTTCGGGGAGTGGCATCCCGCTTAGGTCTAGGAGGTCTCGGAGGCGGCACTTGGTAAGGTCATGGAGACCTATCTCACACCAAGGGGTTGTGCCTCTCATATGGTTTCACTATTTGGGTGCGAAGGGTTGGAACCCTCTCAGGCACTGGGTTATGGAGCAGCTCATCTATTTGGCGCTGAATGCGCTCCTTGCTAAGGTGATATAGATGCTCTAGCTACTATTGATCTTGCTCAAGTTGCGTGATCTGCGCTTGGTGGGCAGCATGTCTGGTGACTGCCAGGTCAATTTTTTCTACCATTTGGAGCCTAGGAGGCCTAGATACCTCTCCTATGCACTTACCTCGGTCGTGATGATTCGAGATCTCAATAGGTCGCTTCCCTCTGTCAAGGTTGGTGGCATTTACCTGAGGCTCTGGCCTTAGTATGTGATCATGGTATATAGTAGGTGCGGAAGCGCATGGCTTCCATGCTGTATATTGCTCTGGAGGAATGTAATGGTCTTCCTCGTGCTCCCTTTCATATGTATGAAAGGGGTGGGCAGAGTTGGCTCGCCCTACTTGAAGAGCCTTGCTCTCTGGATTTTGTCTATTGGTTCTAACAATGATGGGGGGCAAAGGAGGGATGCCATAATCATGTGGCCTCTCCTCATGGACACTATGCTGCTCTAGTGCTTCATTGCATGGTGGCCACTCATATTGAGCTTCTAAGGGAGCCTTCTTATCTATGTTGAGTGCCACATGTAAGGAATCCTCCTGAAAGGGGCTATGATGAATGGGCGTGTCCCTCAAAGGGGTGCCTCTATAGTCCCATTCTGAAATGGGATGATGCGGACTCTCTCGTGGGTCAGGCCGCCAATGCGGTATGACCAAGTCCTTGGTGCTGTAGCGGAGGTGACTTGTGCCCCCTTGTACACTCTCCATAGCTTCTGCCCTTGATTGGGCTTGGCTACGGGTGTACACCATGGTGGTGTTCTTCTAAAAGCTATGTAGGTTTTTTTTTTATTATTCTTTTTTATGATTTTTTTATGCTACACTAAACAGAAAAGGTCACACACACACAAAGCAATGATTATCTCGTTTAAATATTAAAAGTGTGTCCTAAACCTAGTTTAGTGCGTTTTGATTTTTGTTTTGAAATATTTTGTAAAGAATGTTTAAATGCAAAATGATGGCTCTTATGGCTCCCAAAATTGTTCGCCCCTTCGATATACCATTTCCAGGCCGATATACCAACCTCTCTATATACCCACCCTTACGTGAGGGAAACTATAGGTACGTGAGAGCAGATGGTACGTGGAACATAGGCGGTACGAAAGGGGAATCACCCTATTTTTGACACCTACCATAGAAGACTTATCCTCACGTGCTAGGAATCACCCCAGTTACACTCGATTAGTTTTCATCAGGATTTACGTCTAGCAACAGTAGCGATCAGGGTTTATGAATGCAAAATTCAAGCCAAGGTGGTGATGAAATCCACTATTGGTCTTGATCAAGGGCTGGGGTTTTACGAACAGCTCCTTGGTGTTTACGTTACCATGTGATGTGTGGGGTTCTTTTTATTTTGCAAAAGGGAAGCAAGCAAGCAGTAAAAGAAAATTTTCCCTAAGCAAACAAGTAACCTAAAAACAAAAAAACTGAAAATAGAAAATGACAAGAAAAGTTCAGAATCCCTACCTTTTCTCTGCCCAAATCTGTCGGTTCTAAGTTTTTGCCCTAAAAATACACAGATAGAAATTCATCCCAGGTAGAAACAAATTATAGGATTGTGTTCATCCCAGGGTGGGGCGAATTCCCATTCGTCCCTGGGTAGGATGAATTACAACTCTATATCCGCCTCTTGATGGAACGCACAACAGTCAGCGTGCAAAAACTCGGTACCTGCAAGTAGAAACAACCAAGTTTGGATCAAATTTATGATCTTAAAAGTAGAGGAAAATGTCCCACCGTGATCACCACTAAAAGCACAAGGATACAAAAGCAAAAAGGAAAGCGAAGATGCGATGCAAATCGAACCAAACTTGACGCTAAATCCTAGGAATTTGAAAGAGCATGAAAAGAGGGAAAGCATGAGTGAATCAAAATGAAACAAACACAAATAAATAAGACAACCCTTTTTATTGATATGTTTCACAACTCGGTTACAATGCGCATCCTCCCCTTTCAAGGGCTAGGAGCATTTAAATAAGCATTCTGGTTACATCCATGGATGCCCTTCCTTCTTTCGCGTGCCCACATGTAAAATGGGCAGACCAAACATCACCACCACTCACGTTGATGAGTCTTGAATCCTTTTTACTCCTCCAATGTCTAGACTCTACATTCAAATGAACAAGAAATAGTCAGTAGCACCTGTAGATAAAGTAAAGCATGCAATCCCCAAGCCTACGATAAGTGAATGAGAAAAATGAATTAACTATGACTAAAATGAATCCAAATGTTCTGAAAATTTTATAGGGGCATCAAGGCATCCCAAATAAAATACTACAAATGAAACAATCAAGAAATTCCTCACCAATTTGAATTCGCTTTGGGGCGAGACAAATTCACCTGCAACAAAATGCTGAAAAGGTATTGTCCCAAATGTCCTACCTAGGAAGCTCCAAAAGACTTGCAAACTTGGGGTTGGCTAATTGGGGGTATTTTGGGAAGACCCAGATGGTCAAATTTTCCCAATTTGGCCTCCTTCAATGATAATTTTATGATGCTACCTGCAAGTTAGTAGAAGCGAGCAAAGATAAAAACATGATCAAAATTGTTCCAAACGAGACAAAATTTAAATGATAACCTATCTAAACATCATAGGATTGAATGCAAAAATTAAAGAAAGAAAGTCTACCATAGAATTCCCATCACTCCAAAGAAGGGGTGATTAGGACTGTAGCAGTGTGGGAGGGGGCACCCATGGGGCAGGCCGCCCACCGTTTGAGGCCTGATTTCAGCACCAATCCACTTGGGATGGGTCCAAAATATCTTGTGGGGTATTTTTGGCAAATTGGGTGGGATATCGTGGCCAAATTTTGGGTTTGGTTCCAGATTTGTGCTTCCAATAACCACCCTATGACCTCCTCTCCGAAAGATATCAAGGATGTGAAAGACACAACTCAAAAAGGGTGTGGGTGTGAAAGTAAAATGACAGCACTTTGTTGCTCCAAAATGCTCCTTCTCTGTATATTTTTGGGTGAGAAAACTCACCAATTTATAGACCTGGAGGTCTTTTGAAATGTGCATGCAGAGGTGCCACTTGGCAATCATGCCTTCCCAGGGGGGAGGAGATTCCTCCCTGAATAGGGACTTCATGATTGCCCTTGTAATAGCCTCTAACGCTCAAAAATGCTCACCCACACTCCCATGCAATGAAGGACATGTTAAGTGGTGGATCTGAGCTGCCATTTGTCAAGATTTGACTTTTTGCCCGTCAAACCTAAAATTCGCCCCACCTTGGAGCGAATCTAGAATTCGCCCCTAGGTGGGGTGAATCCCAGTTTGAATTCGTCCCTGGGTGGAACGGATACTGAGCAAAGTTCCTGAAGGTGCCAAAATAATTTTTGATCTTCCAAAACTGCTGTGAGAGTGGTTAAGACCACTGTTTAACCTCTGGGGGCTGCCATTGGGGCTATGTGTGTCAATGCGATCAGTGTTTGTAGTCACATAATCGGATTGGTGCTATTTTGGTGTCTACACAAGGATACCCAAAAGAAATAAGAAGCAAGATTAGTTTATTTTACATTTACTCCCTAGAGTTTTTAGCTCAAAGGAGATGGGTACTAAAGTGGGTGATATAGCTCATATATCAACTGTGTTAATGCTTTCCTTATGACTGATGCTATAGGGTACACTAAGGATAAAGATTTAGGAACTAATATTAAGGTTTTCCACCTTCAAGGAGATCTTTTTTGGCCCTTTTTGGGCACTAGTTTCTCCTATGTGGGATTCTTTTATCTTTTGGTTATTTATCATGTTTGGTTTGAGGGTAGGTCTTTTGGTTTTATTGTGCTAGTTTATCCTAGGTATTTGGAGGTACATTTGCCTCAAGTCTTTCCTAGTGTTGTTGTTGGATTTATTTTGTTGTTTTTGCCTCATGAGTTCTTCACCAATTTGGTCCCTAATTTTTAAGAAGTAGTTTTACCCTGTAAAAGGTTTGGGGACATTTTCAAAACCCCTTCCATCATCTTATCAAAAAAATATATATTGATTCAGGAGCTAAAAATAATATGATTGGCAACCTATATTGGTTTGACTCCACTCAAGTGAAAAAAAAAAAACCATTAAGATAGCTAATGATAAAATCCACCAAGTACAAGGAATAGACAATATTACATAGTCTACTTTACTCAAAAATATACATTAGAGAATGTGCTTTATGTTCTAGGGATAACAAATAATCTAATTTCAGTGTCACAATTTTTGGATAGAGGAAGAACAATAGAATTCAAAATCATCAATGGAAGTAAAAAATATCTTGTCAAAGTTTTAAACAAAGTTGAAGCTCTTGGGTCCAAAAAAGTGGTATGTTTACTTTAGATGTGATAGCACTTGCAAAAAACAATTGGATTAGTGTCTACCAAAAGAACGATATTAGAAAAGGTATTTAATTAAACATAAAATTTTCATAGCAAAAGAACAATATAAGACATCAACAAATAAGTTGAGTTTTTTCTTTAGTACACTACAAAAGAAAGACACATATAGTCTTCATTAAGGGACTAATATTCAATATGGTAGTTGTGATAATAATAATTTGGGTAGTATTGACGATGTGAGCCTAAAAAATAAAATATACAATACATTGTCGAGTTATATTATTGCAATGACTTGCTCAAAAGCTTGAAAAATACAGGTGACGACTTAGAAGGATAGGTTCAGTACCGAAACCTAAAGGAGTACTAGAGTTAGAGTAGAAATACCAATACCAGAATGAAGGATTGAAAGCACATGAAGACAAAGGACCTTCATACCAAATAATGTAATATGGGGGGGGTGTTGGAAGTTGGCATTTTTGCCATAATTTTTTGTTTTTTTTGTTGTTGCTGGTCATGCAAATTAATGCACAAATTGTAGAGATACTCACTCCTCTGTTTGTCCCTCCAAGCACCTCGATAGGGATAATTAGTAAAAAACAAAAATCTCTACAAGTTTTTTGCCAATGCAAAGTAAGTAGAAAATATCGCGATATCACGACATGTCACATTTTTGTGACCTGTTGCAGTTTCATGATGTCCGATGCAGAAAAAAGATAAGTACAAAAAATATCGTGAAATTGTGACACGTCACATTTTCATGACCTGTTGCGGTTTTGTGCTAGCAAGTAGCAATAGGAGGCAGTGAAGGAAAATTGTCGTGAAATCGTGACATGTTGCATTTTCACAATCTGTCGCATTTTCATGGCAGACAACAGCAAAGGGGAGCGCCAAGGATGGACTGTCATGATTTTACGACCTATCATGTTTTCGTGGAAGGAAAGAAAGGAAGTACAAGGCAAGAATAAAATGTCTTGATTTTGTGACATGTCGCATTTTTGTGACAGAGGCGGTAACAATGTACAAGGGAAAAGACAAATGTCACGATTTTGCGACATGTCACGATTTCATGACTTGTCGCGATTTCACGAGGAGAAACCAGAAAAGGACAAGGAGGAGAAAAATGTCGCAATTTTACGCAAGGAAGGAGCAAGATGAGAAAATTGTCATGATTTCACGACTTGTCGCATTTTTGTAGGGAGAAACCAAAAAATAAGGAGGAGAAACATGTTGTGATTTTGTGACATGTCATGTTTTCATTGGGAGTCTTGTTTTTATGGTGAGAAAGCGGAAAGGACAATGTCAAGTATGAAATGTCATGAAATCACAATGTGTCACATTTTCGCAACAAGGAGCAGCGAAGGAGCAGAGCGAGAGGAAGATGTCGTGATTTCATGACATGTCATGGAGACAAAGCCAAATAGAGGAAGATGTCATGATTTCATGACATGTCATGGAGACAAAGCCAAACAGAGGAAGATGTCACGATTTCGTAACATGTCACGATTTCGTGACTAGTCGCGTTTTTGTGGAAGTGCATGGAAACAAAACAAAACAAAGGCAGATTGTCACGATTTTGTGACATGTCATGATTTCATGACATGTCACGATTTCGTGACTTGTTGCATTTTCATGAATGTAAAGAAGACAAATTCAAGCGAAAGGAAAATGTTGCGATTTCATGACACGTCACATTTTCACGACTAGTAGCAACAGAAGAAGGCAGCGAGAGAAAATGTCACGATTTCACGACACGTCGCATTTTCGTGACAGAAGCGACAACAAAGGCCCAATAAAGTTCTATCTGCATTTTCTTCATATTGCATGGAAGAACATAAGGCAAAATGAGGATCGAATGAAGTAATGTAAAAGCTCTCCAATTGGTTTTGATATCAAGGTCAAATAAACTCTAAAATTAAATGTTTCCCAACATTTAATTTAAATATTAAAGCTCTCCAAAATTTAATATCAAGAGGCAATTTCCCGATGGCAATCAGATCAGATAGGAGAACATGTTATATCATGCAGTTTTTGAAGCCATCAAAATGAAAGATGCCTCCGATATTAAAATCTCTTGTTCATGATCTCCTAACACTTTAGGCATACCCCGAGAACAATCATTTAATGAAGAAATCTGGTCCCTTGTTTTGTCGATGTTCAAACTTGATCCATAAAAGCAGGGAATGTGATTTCTCCAAGGCAGATTCAGGGGGATTGTTTCTCTTTTCCAAGTGCATATTTTGTGGATCTCCTCTTCAAAATTTGTTTTATGTTTTAAATGTTGTGATTCGAAAGAGAGAGGGAAGACCTCTATAAATACTAATGTATATCTCAAGAAAAGGAGGAGGACCTTTTTGCAAAAATTGAAGCAGAAATCCTAAATGCATTTTGCTCTGTTCTTAGAGTCTTTTGAGTTGGTGATCCAAACTGATGTTCATGTGATGCTTTCTGTGTAATTCACTTTTGCTTAGTCAAGTGCTAAAATATAAGTTGAATTCTACTATTTTGAATTTGGCTATGTTTTCATTTGAACATTTGAAGTATAATTGAAGGCAAACTTATGGTCAATGTTTGATCCAATTTTTGTATGTGTATTCTAAGAATCAGTTTCTGCTTATCTTCGGGATTTAGTTTGAGGTTATTTGCTATCTGAGGTTGTTCTCCCTATCAACTGTCGGATTCAGCCATATTTCCATCTCTTTCTATTATTTCTAACCCTAAACCTTGAAATCAGTTTAGATTAGTTTAGGAGCCAGCCCTCTCTGGAGATTGGCCTGAGAGACTTCTCTTTCTCTCGGTCTTTCAATGTTGGTCGGGTCTAGAGCGCATTTTATATGACTATGTGGATTCATGACCAATATTTTTTGGCACGCCCGCTGGGACTCACAAGTCCCATATTTTAACACCCGAAGGAATCAATATTTTGATGAACTATCTTGACCTCAAAGCGGAGATTATAATTTCACCTAGTGACTCTACTAGGGGTGACTGTATAGTACCTAGAAATATCCAATCGTGAAGCTGGTGAAAATATTTTCTTCATGATCATGAGATCAAGAGCCAAAGAATCAGAAGACCTATTTGAATTCTTTGAGATCGATGTTCAAAACTGGAGGGAGCGCTCAAGATTGGTAAGTCCTATGAACCCATCATTTGCTATCTCTTCGTAGGTGGTGGGTCAGTTTGTGCCATCTCTGACTCCTCCCAGTATTGCTACGAGCTTGCTAGCACATCCAAATCTAGCAGTGCAAATGGCTGGTCAACAACCTCCTCCATGACAATTTCCTACTTTGAACCATTTAGGAGCGTTGGACCTGCCTTTTCAAAATCTAGTTCCTACTGTAGCATTGAAGGCTTTGCCTACATATGATGGGATTGGAAATACCATGTATGAGCATGTGTCAGATGTGGCATCCTTGGCTACAATTCATAATATCACAGACAAATATGTCATGATCAAATTGCTCGTGCTATCACTCCGAGGTAAGTTATTGTGCTGGTATAGATCCTTGTCTCCCAACTCCATAAATTCATGGGATCAATTAGCAGAGATGCTAATAAAAGGGTTCAATGAGGAAGCGGACCCATTTTATTTATTGCATCAATTTACTAATATCAAGATGCATCCTTAAGAGGAGATAGTGGATTTCAATGTTAGGTTTTCTCGAACTTGGCAGAGAGTTCCTGATGGTCTTCGCCCTACTAATGACCAAGCGACATTTTACTTTCTTAGGGATTTCCACTCAGATATTATTATGAACATTAGGATGTCCAATGTTCAAACCTTTCTTGCACTATATTCCCAGGCACATAAGGCTAAGGCTGATTTGATTGTGATTGGAAAATTACCTTCAAAAATGACTATGCCCATTTTTCTCGAGCTTTCGCAATACCAGCATACAGGTGCAGCCTCCACATCTTACACCGCTCCATCCATGTACCCTTCATCTTCATGGAATCCTCCCACAACTTTGGTACCTATGATTCCAATTCCACATTTAACCTCTCCAGTTCCAACTCTTGCATTACCTTCTCTACCAGTTCCATTACCTCTACCGGCACCGCCTGTGTCCTCAAGCCCAGATCCTCAATTGGTTGTTTTGCAAGAAATTCAGTTGGCCATGAGAGCCCTCACTAACAATATGACATC
The DNA here is from genome assembly GCA_028583015.1 of Wollemia nobilis. Lineage (NCBI taxonomy): Eukaryota > Viridiplantae > Streptophyta > Pinopsida > Araucariales > Araucariaceae > Wollemia > Wollemia nobilis. The sequence continues at coordinate 4,822,006 of JAQPPZ010017188.1, read as the reverse complement.
TATGGAGTGGAGAGAGGTGGAAAGGAACTTTCAGCCATGAAGATTTATTTTGGAGGTAACTAGAGAGCAAGTTGCTCCTAGCAAGGTTATAGATAAAGTACCTAAAAGGGACTCAACGATCCTGGTAAGTGAAGAGGCTGGCCCCTCTGAAGTTTCACATGAGCCATATTACTGGTTTTTTTAATGCAATGATCCACATGATGAGTCCACTTGCATTATCCACCAAAATTATTTACAAGTTCTTACGGGGAGCCATGTAAACATGATTCGAGAGGTGGATCATAATTTCACGATGTGTCCTGAGGAATACATAACAATCTTGACACGCAACGGAAAGAAACCAATGGTGGTAGATCCGGCTAATATGGAGTCATTGAAAGTGCCTCCTACATAAGAAACAAAGCAACAAATACCTACAAAGACTCATGATACTTCAGCCCCGCAACAAGATCCACCTATTTTGCCAAAGGATTTGATTCCACCACAAGCAAAAGAGAGGTTGCAATATAAGGCTTCTACCTCCTAGCCGCAAGCGAAAATGAAGGAACAAGCTAGAGAGACATTGTGGTATCCATCATTGACTAAACGACAGTGAGTGGAGGCCATCCAACAATATAGAAGCATATTTGAATCTACTAGTGGAGGGAGAGAGCCGATTTCAATGGAGTACAACATCGTTGAAGAACTCAAAAGGATACTAGCCAAGGTAAGTTTGTATGACACCTTGCAGTTGCCTGGATAGGTGAATCTCTTACAAGAATCCCTGAAGACCATACAAAGTAAGGGGAAGGCTCCAGCCCAGGTAGTTATGTCTCAAACTCTGACCTCTTTAGTCACTGAGAAAAATAGACCACCACCTTTTTATCTTTCATTGAGAATGGAGGGACATGTGGTGCATAATTGCCTCATTGACTCATGAGCAGCTACTACTGTCATGCCTAAGGTAGTATGTGATGTCATAGGCATGGAATATACAAGGAATAGCATGGGATTTTTGTAGCTAGATGGTACCTCAATAAATATGGTGGATGTAATTAAGGATGTTCCTATCTCCCTACATGCCATGCCTCAGATTACTGTGATCCAGGAGATCATAGTAGTGGACCTAGAGCCATGTTTTGGTATGTGTCTCTCCCAAGAGTTCACGACTAAACTTGGGGGTTACCTTTCTTTGGATTTTACTCATTTGGAGGTGATCCATAAAGGTAAAAAGATGAAAATTTTCAATGAGAATCCTTCCACATTTCATGTGGAGAGAATCGATGAAATGGATAGGTTAGCAAATTCGGTGCACATGATGTCTGAAGAATTTGGTGAGCTTGACTTAATGGAAGAAGCTTTGGAAGAGCTCTGCACAGAAAATGAATTTTCCATGGCCAATTTCATAACAAAGAAATTAATTTTCCATGGCCAATTTCATAATGTGAAAACACAATGTTACCTTGTACATATAAATAAATAAAAAACACTACTTGTAGGACTCCTCTGTGCAGAATTCGTCAACTTCGGCTCCTTTTGCACATGAGCCCGTAAGTATGTATATTTCTCTCTCTTTTTCTTTTCCTTCCCAGCAGGTAGTGGCTTTCATCTACTTCTTTCTTCCACTTTCTTATATTCATTCCCTTATTTCCCACTCCTTCCACTGTACATAATCAAGCCACTACTGTTGTTTCTACTCCCCTCTTTGATGTTCTCGTTTCTTCACTTACCCTTTCTTCCAATCCTTTGTCTTTTGAGCACTTCTCCATAGTTCCCACTACTTTCTCCATCTCATCTACTTCCATTTCATTATTCATTTTCATGGAATCCCAGCAGCTGGTAGCACAGTAGCACCCTCTTTAGTTGTATCTACCGCTTCTACTCCTCCATCTTCCACCATTTCATAATTCACCATTGTTGTTCCATGGCTTGCACATCTACCGGTCATCACCCCATCCATTCCCATTTTTGCAACCTAGGTGCTTCTCACCACTGCCATGAAGACCCTGTCACAGCACCTGGTGATTACCCAGCTCAACCGAGCTAGGCAAATGTAGTAGTTAAAGGAATAAGGGAAGTTCTGCTTTCCACAAATTTCTGCTGAAAGTCCTGTTTTAAGTGCCGAGCGCTAGCAAGAGCTTGTTGCAGCAGCCCACAGAGACGTCCAACATCAACCAACACTCACTTATTCTACTCCTCTAGCTTCTTGACTCTGCTTCCCAATGAATAAAGGCCTGGGGTTCGTGCATACAGCAAAACTATATACCCCGAGAGTCACCAAGATTGTTGGCATTTTTGCCACATTTTTTTGTTTTTTTGTTGTTGCTGGTCATGCAAATTAATGCACAAATTGTAGAGATACTCACTCCTCCATTTGTCCCTCAAAGAACATTGATAGGGATAATTAGTTAAAAACAAAAATCTCTACAAGTTTTGTGCCAAGGGAAAGTAAGTAGAAAATGTCGTGATATCGCGACATGTCGCATTTTCGTGACCTATTACAGTTTCACGACATCCGATGCAGAAAAAATCTAAGTACATAAAATGTCACGAAATCGTGACATGTCACATTTTTGTGACCTATTGCGATTTCACGCTAGCAAGTAGCAACAGGAGGCAGTGAAGGAAAATTATCGTGAAATCGTGACATGTCGCATTTTCATGGCAAATAGCAGCAAAGAGGAGCACCAAGGATGGACTATCATGATTTTGCAACATATCATGTTTTCGCAGCAGGAAAGCAAGGAAGTACAAGGTGGGAAGAAAATGTCATGATTTCGCGACATGTCGCATTTTTGTGACGGAGGCGGCAACAACATACAAGGGAGAAGACAAACGTCATGATTTCGTGACTTGTCGCGATATCATGGGGAGAAACCAGAAAAGGACAAGGAGGAGAAACATGTCGCAATTTTTGTGACATGTCACATTTTCACGACAGGAAAGCGAGAAAGGAGCAAGATGAGAAAATTGTCACGATTTCATGACTTGTCATGTTTTTGTGGGGATAAACCAGAAAATGACAAGGAGGAGAAACATGTCACAATTTTGCAACATGTCGCATTTTTGCTGGGAGTCTTGTTTTCATGGTGATAAAGCAAAAAGGATAGTGCAAAGTACGAAATGTCGTGAAATTGCAATGTATCACATTTTCACGACAAGGAGCAGCGAAGGAGCGACGCGAGAGGAAGATGTCGTGATTTCGTGATATGTCATGGAGACAAAGCCAAATAGAGGAAGATGTCGCAATTTCGTGACATGTCATGGAGACAAAGCCAAACAAAGGAAGATGTCACGATTTCGTGACATGTCATGGAGACAAAGCCAAACAGAGGAAGATGTCATGATTTCGCAACATGTCATGATTTCATGACTTGTCACGTTTTCATGGAAGTGCATGGAGACAAAACAAAACAAAGGCAGATTGTCGTGATTTCGTGACTTGTTGCATTTTTGTGGATGTAAAGAAGACAAAGTAAAGCAAAAGGAAAATGTCATGATTTCATGACATGTCACATTTTTGCGACTGGTACCAACGGAAGAAGGCGATGAGGGAAAATGTCACGATTTCGTGACACATCGCATTTTTGTGACAGAAGTGACAACAAAGGCCCAATAAAGTTCTGTCCACATTTTCTTCATATTGCATGGAAGAACATAAGGCAAAATGAGGATCGAACAAAGTAATGTAAAAGCTCTCCAATTGGTTTTGAGATCAAGGTCAAAGAAACTCCAAAATTAAATGTTTCCCAACATTTAATTTAAATATCAAAGCTCTCCAAAATTTAATATCAAGAGGCAATTGCCCGATGACAATCAAATCAGATGAGAGAACATGTTATATCATGCAGTTTTCGAAGCCACCAAAATGAAAGATGCATTCGATATTAAAAGCTCTTGTTCGTGGTCTCCTAACACTTCAGGCATGCCCCAAGAATAGTCATTTAATGAAGAAATCTGATCCCTTGTTTTTGTTCGATGTTCAAAATTGATCCATAAAAGCAGGGAATGTGATTTCTCCGAGGTGGATTCAGGGGGATTGTTTCTCTTTTCCAGTGCATATTTTGTCGATCTCCTATTCAAAATCTATTTTATGTTTTAAATGCTACATTTCGAAAGAGAGAGGAAAAACCTCTATAAATACTAATGTATATCTCAAGAAAAGGAGGAGGACCTTTTTGCAAAAATTGAAGCAGAAATCCTAAACGCATTTTGCTCTGTTCTTAGAGTCTTTTGAGTTGGTAATCCAAACTGATGTTCATGTGATGCTTTCTATGTAATTCACTCCTGCTTAGTCAAGTGCTAAAATATAAGTTGAATTTTGTTGTTCTGAATTTGGCTATGTTTTCATTTGAACATTTGAAGTATAATTGAAGGTAAACTTATGGTCAATGTTTGATCCAATTTTTGTATGTGCATTCTAAGAATTAGTTGCTACTTATCTTCAAGATTTAGTTTGAGGTTATTTGCTATCTAAGGTTGTTCTCCCTATCAACTATCGGCTTCAACCATATTTCCATCTCTTTCTGTTATTTCTAACCCTAAACCTTGAAATCAGTTTAGATTAATTTGGAAGCCAACCCTCTCTGGAGATTGGCCCGGGAGACTTCTCTTTCTCTTGGTCTTTCAATGTTGGCTGGGTCTAGGGCACATTTTATATGACTATGCGGATTCGTGACCAATAGAAGTATTACATTATTTATTACCTTGCAATAATATTACAAGTATTATGTAAATAGTTTAGTTTAGAGTGTGATTAATATCTAAGTACATAGTAGGTTTCATGTAAGTGTGGAGTTATTTAAGTGAGGTATCATGTGAATATGTGAGGAGTTACGAGTTATATAAGTGTTTGTAATTTAGTATCATTAGAGTCTTTGTCCTTATGTGGATATGTGGAGTTAATATGATATTTATTATTGTGTAAGAAATATGAAGTGTTAGATCTCCCATGAGTGTGAGAAGATAATTTTTTTATGTAAATAGAAAGGTCAAATATTTTGAATGTGAAGAGTATCATGTATGTATATATCGAAGATAAATATTTGTAATGAATTATAAAAGAATGAGCTTTGCATTATATTGCATTTCTTAAGAAGATGTAGTTATCAATAATATATTCAGAGAGTTTTTTTATTGTTATGGATTGAATTATGTGATTATTTTATCTTGAGATATTGTGAGATCCTATGAGAGTGTTAAATTGCTAACACTAGTATGATAGTAATAGTTATAGAATTCAAGATATAGTACTAAAAGTTCTAGATTATTTATTGTAGTAAGTGCTTGGTTCTTTAGTTGACTATAGTTAATATGAAAATCCTTTAGAGTATGACTTATAAAATCCATGGGTTGGTCTACTATTTGATCATATTTTTTATTAAAATACCTAAAATAGTATGCTTTGAACCAAATGATAAAAGTATAAACTCTATATAATTCTTAAGACAAAGTAGGATAACCACAATAGAAATTTATTACTTTATATTTTCAAAATTTGATTTAGATTTTAGATTCTACCTGATACTTTTTTAACAAGGAATTGATGGAATGAACTATTGATGCAAAGTCATGAATAAGTGTTTTGAGGAAACTGACTTTAATAAAAAATATTGGACACCCTTTTTGCTATTAGGAAGTGGTACTTTTAGGATATCTTTGAGTCTATCAAGGTCTACCTTGGTATTATGGTTAGAGACTATATGGACTAATTTCTTTCCTTTAGTCATAATAAATATGTACTTCTTGGGGATGTGATAAATACTATACTTTGCACAACATTCAAAGACTATCAAGATCTCTAACATGGATTTATATTTTTGAAAATACAATAATATGATCAAGAAAAATGAAAATACATGCACCTTTGACATATTTTCTCGTATTGATCAACCAAAAGGGCACCCCACTATGTCTAAAATTTTCTCATGGAGTGATGAACTATGTCTTATGCTAGTTCTCTTTAACAATATTGATCAAATTTTATCTTGATAAACTATCTAACATCAACCTCATCTATGACCCATTCATAGCTTGTAAGAGTTGCTACAATATTAATGTTAGATAGGTATATTTCATAGAAACCTAATTTAGGTTCTTAAAATACACACATAGTCAGATATCCACTATCTTCTTTCTTATTTGTACTATGTTGGCAATCTTCGTTGAGCATCTAATTAGAAAAATGATTTGATGTCTACATAATTTATTGATATTCTTATGGATGGTGTCCCTAATAATTGGATAAAACATTCTTTATTTATTCCAAAAATGATTGAATCCTTCCTTGATAGGTATCATGTACCTAAGGTCCTCTATCTTATAATATTTTAAATCATCACATGATAAAGCATATATGTTTTCATATTTTTTGAGTAAATGAATAAGTGGACTTATTTTTTGTAAAACACTTATCTAGTTAGATCAATTTTAGATCTTCCTAATTCCTAATATTGACATTTTCATATTTTTTATCATCCTTCTAAGTGGAAGAGATCTTGGACTATGCATATCATTCAATATGATCAAATAGGTTTTTCAATGAGATAAACCCTTTAATATTTTTGAGCTACAATTCCCTTTATTCATACATACCACATTCTCTTGGGTTAGCTTCAAATTATGAAGTCTTGTCCCTTTAAAAATAGGTGTATTTTTACTCCTCTAGTCCTAAAAACTTTTCAAATTCTTACAATATTCAAACACTTATAAATAATTTGTGTTTTCAAGAACCATAGTCCCATACACTATCTTCATGGAATATTTTACTATTAATATTGAAGCATTAGGTATTAATATAGATGTAGATATAACTAGTGCATCAAAATTCCTATTCATTGGTCTTGGAATAACTTGGATATTAATTGCTTAAAATAATAATATATCATCCCAAACCATATGTCTTATGGAAATTCTTTGATGATTTGCATTACTAGTTTGAAGATATCTATATACAATTATCTTTCCTAACATATCATAACAAACAATAACTAACTGAAACTATCTTCAACCACTTGTGGACTCATGGACCTTATGTTAAGTGGTTGCAATGACTCAACTTACAATGATGTTGAACTATGATGGTAATAATTATTACCATTCACTCCTTATTACATCATAGTTTAGATTTTATTAGAGATAAAATATTGAAATACCTCAAACTTAACATATGCAAGTGACTTGGTGAATATGTTTGCATGTTGTTCTTGAGTAGGGTAAAATTTGAGCTAAATATTGTGTTGTTGAACATGTTCACGTATGAAGTGGCATTGAACTGTAATGTGTTTTATGCACTTGTGGAAAACTAGATTAAGAACACCTTTCAATACACCTTGGTTTTCATGGTACATGATTGTTTGTTTAGTTTGTGGTACACCCATACTTGCTAGCATACATTTTAATCATATTGTATCACAAACAATTACTCTTCCAACACGATATTCTACTTTTGTGGAAAATCGAATAACTTACTTTCCCATGATACAGGTCTAAATCCAAACAAGAATACATATCAAGTGGATTTTTTATCATAAGTACATCCTGTATAGTCTCCATCTATGAGATAATTATGAAGAACTTATTGCTCTTCTAAAATTCTAGACCATACTCAATGGTTCCATGGACATACCTTTAATACTAATATTGATGCCTTCCAATGAGATATTTTTGGTTCTTGCATAGATCATGATAGATAAATTACTACACATTTGAAATATGTTCTAGTGTATGTTAGGTAAATGAGACTTCTATTATTGATAGAGTTGCATTCATTTGTGGAGATGAGTAATACCATGATCATTATAGCCCTTATTCCATATGAGTCATCATTGGATTACAATAATTCATGTGATAATAATCAAGAAGTGTCTTGGTATATTTGATTTTTGAGACAAATATGTAATGATGTATCTACCACACCTCCAATCACTATACATAGTGCAAGAGTGCAATATTGGCCATATCAAATGAACTTTTCAAGTTATCCTTTGCTATAAGAATAATTTTCTCAAAAGTTTCTACAATGACAAAATCATCCACATATACAATGATTATCACAACTTCCCTCTTTGTTCCTTGTTGTACAAAGTTGGATTATATGGATTTCTATTGAAACCATATTTTTCAAAATGTTCATCTATATTAGACTTGAGGAGATTTTTTGAGACCATAGAGAGATTTGATCAATTTACACACCTTTATTTTTTATCTAGGTGTAATAAATCCATATGGTTGAATCATATAGACTTATTTTATTTATCCATTGAGGAAGGTACTTTTGGCATCCATTTGATGAATCCTTCATTCAAACTGTGTATGTAGAGCAAAGATCATTCTAATGGTTTTTATTTTGCTACAGGTGTAAATGTTTCTTCATAGTTGACACCCTCTTCTTGTGCATATCCCTTGGATACAAGATGCATCTTGTATTTATAAATACTATCATATCATTTATATTTGATCTTGAAAATCCATTTGCATCCAACAACCTTCTTCCCTAATGGAAGATCGACAAGTTTCCAAGTATTTTTCTTCATTAATGCTTGATATTCAATATCCATAAAATTCTTCCAAATATTAGATTTAAGATCTTCCTCCACTATGAATGGTTTAAATATTGTATAATAGTAGTTATTAGGGCCATATTTACATCATCATAATCCATGTTATGTGTCCTTGGGCCTATGGCACATGTGTTTGGAGCTCCATTTATCCTTGAAGGCCTTAAAGTGCTAATGTACCACTTGAGTATTTTATATGTGTGATATAGAAGAGTAGATGAGTCCACATATCCATCATTATATTCATTGTTGTTTTCCTTAAAACTTCCTCATTAGCATCTTCTTCATCTTCATCACTTTATTGTATTACTGGAATACATTTAGATGAGTATTCTTATGGAGAGGATGAGGGTGACTTATATTTATCATCAAAGATGACATCATGGGCAATATATAATTTTTTGATAGTTATATTAAATAATCTATAGGATTTTAATTCAACACTATAACCTAATACAATATATTGATGAGACCTCATCTAATTTTTGTCTTTTCTCCTTTGGAATGTGCATATATGTTGTGCAACCAAAAACATGATGATGAGAGATTGATGGCTTAAGTTTGGTCCATGCTTCTCCTGGAGTGATGTGATCAAGAGATGTAATGGGGACACAATTGAGTAGGTAAACTATAATATGTACTGCTTTTACCCAAAAAGAGGGTGCAATTTGAGAATCTTTCAACATGCAACAAAATATTTTCATGACGGTTCAAACTTTACATTCAATAATACCATTCTACTACAGTGTGTAAGTATTCATCAATTATTATTGAATTTCATGCTTCTATAGAAAAGCTAAAAAACCATTATTCATAAAATCCCTCCTCAATATGAGTGGAGGACATGGATGCAATGACCTATGAATGTCTCAACTTGAGCCTTAAATTGTTTGAAGTAGAAAAATAATTTATTATTATTCTACAAAAATAATACCTACATTTTAGGAGTATGCTCATCAACAAAAGGCTAAAAATATCGAGAATTGTTGTAGTTTGGAGCCATGAGTCCATAAATATTAATATGAACTAGATCAATAGGTATTTTGGCTTAAGATTTTGAAGAATAAAATGAAACTCGATGTTGTTTTCTAGCTTAGAAACAAATATAAATTTGAGTAAATTTAATCAAATATGGAATGCCTATGATCATGTGTTAATTTAGAAATTCAATAAGATAGCCAAAACTTATATGACCATATAATTGATTCTAAAGTGATGCAAAAATCTGCACTAAACATAATCCTTCAGTATAGCACAAATCTTCACAATATCTCTAAAAAATCTGCACTAAACATAATCCTTCAGTATAGCACAAATCTTCTCAATATCTATCTTGTTCTACACTAAACTTAATATTTTGGTCTAGTACAAAACCTACTCAATCTCTATCTTTGGTCTGGTATAAAGCTATCATTCGATCTACACCAAACTCTATGCTCAATATATCTTCAAGATTTACGAAAAATCTTGATAAATCATAAATCACCTCTGCTAGATCTATCCCAAACCTTAACTCAATATTTGAAAAAATCAATCAATCAAAATCAGCTCTCAAGTCTTCACAAAGACTTGTCTCAAATATGTCCACAAGTCCTCTCAATAACTTGTCCAATGTGCTCTAAAGTCTTCACCAATACTTACGTCAAATATGCTCAACAAGTCCTCAATATAGCTTGTCAAATCTTCTCTCAAGTCTTCTCTAAGACTTGTCTCAGATCTTCTCAACAAGTCCTCACTAGAAATTTTCCAATCTCCTCTCAAGTCTTCTCTAAGACTTGTCTCAAATCTACTTAAAAAGTCCTGACTAGAACTTGTCCAATACACTCTCGTCTTCTCTAAGACTTGTCTGAAATCTACTCAATAAATTTTCACAAAGACTTACCTTAAATATATCCAATATTATTGTAAGCTTCCATAAAAACTCACACAAATCTGTCCACAAGTCCTTACCAAGACTTGCCTTAACTCTGTCCATTCTGATTATAAGCTTCCATAAAAGCTCACACAAATATGTCCTTAAGCTTTCACAAAAATTTTCTCTATTCTGTCCTTAAGTCCACCATAGGACTTCCCCAAACCTATCAACGAGCTTTCACAAAAGCTTGCTCAACTCAATTACAAAACTTGCACACAATATCAATTCAATCTCTTGCAGAAAACCTCTTCAATCACTCAAACAAGTTTAACATAGAATTTTATTTAAATCCTAAAAATATATAGATAATGGTTAGAGACTCAATATGTTTCCCACTCACAATTACTCAATCTCTTTCAATCTCAATCTCAAATCAATATAGAATATAAAACAATTTGTTTCACAAAAATTGAACTATAACTCCAACACTTTCCAATCACTATAGCTCAATCAACTCAACCAATAAAACCAACTTGCTTGCAAAACCCTAATCCAATGTTTCATCTAATTTTCTCAACAACTCTAACAAAGGATCTCAAACTTAACTCAAGATGTTCTCACATTCACATAACCATAATACTCATGATCTTTGCATAAACCCTAGTTCAAGATAGTTCACAAGTTCTTACTCAAGAATTCACCAATCAAGTAAATAAAGGCTTACTCAAAAATGCTTATCAAACATGAAACTTTTCACTCCAACTTATCATTCATAATATCCAAAAATCACTCTCAAGGATAGTGTGCTCTTACCTCTTGTTTGAATATGATTTGACCTCAAACACCTGTCTTAGTCACAACCACTCTTTTTGCCAATACTAGGATTAGATACAAATATTTATCCTTAATATTTTCTCACAAAGATATTTCACCAAGTCAAGCTATCAAAACTTACTCAACCTTAATTCTCCTTTCAATACAATTTTAATAACTTTATTTTCAAAAAAAATTATCTAACTCCTTTGGCACACCTTATTACTCCTCTCAATAAGCTCAAAGCACTCAAAAATCAAACCCTAAAATAAAATAATGCATATCCTTTTATCTCCCTCACAAAAACCTTATAATATGCAATTTCCACTTTAAATAACCTTTAAAAATTAATTTCCACAATTTTTGAAACCAAGCATTTTTTAGTGCATGCCTTATAGTCCACCAAAATGTGCTTCAGTGGGTTTCGAATGCTCAACCTTTCTCTACCAAGCATCTTAGCAAGGTGCACACCCACCATGTGGGCTACGTGCCTCCACACAAAGGGAAAGGCAAGCACCTTCCCTTTGACCTCCATCAACCGTATAAAATTTTAAAAACAACTTCCTTCGCTTAGAAAAGTGTAGACCATAGGGTTCGATCCCTACACCTCACACCTACCAATATCTTGGCACAGCCCTTAGTTGCCAATCATGTTACCTAGTGCCTTGGAACATGATGTGGAATCCCCTTTGTTTTTTCCTTTGTTCTTACCTCTTAAATGTGTTAACACATACAAATCTACCACCTTTCCTTGTGCATGATTTACACTTGCATCGAAGAAATCGTATGGATAATATTTGCAATGGTCATTGTCCCTTCTTATATGCAATATGCCATGAGATTATAGACATCGACGTTTGAATTTTGTTAATTCAAATTATTTTAAATTAAATAAAATTTATGCCCTCTTAACCCTAACCTTTAGGGTTAATTAAATTAAGTCATAAATTAATTTATAATCAAATTATAATTAATTTATAATTAACTTAATAACTCTTAGAGTTTATTAAATTAGATTATAATTTAATTTATAATGAAATTATTATAATTAATTTAAATCTTTGGGTCTTGTCCCTTTAATATTATAATAAAATATTATAATATTATTTTACTCAGGCCTTCCTTTTGCCCTTTAGACCTCATCTGACCCCTGGGAGCAATATTTATTTTGCACTTGATTGTGAAACCTGAAACTGGTGCTACTCACTAAAACTAACACTTACTGATGCTGACTTCTTGATCCTAACTTCTTAACACCAATGACAACAAAACCTGATCATATTTCCAACAATATCTCCCTTTGTCATTGATGGCAACCCAATTACATTTTACTATTTCCTTTATCTTTTTCTGTTCTACTTCCCCTAAGAAACTGCTCTCCCTGATTTAATGCTCTCCCCCTAACTCAAATATCTCCCCCTTTGACATCAATGGAAAAGGGTCACCTTTGGGGCTTAGGGCTAAGAATGAGTCTCTTACCTTAGCCTCTCCCCCACCTCCTCTTGAGGTGGTTAATTATGGGGTGGGAGTATATCTACTCCCAACACATATTGATCTTTACCTTTGTCCATTTTCTTCCTCAACGGATCCTTCTGGTTACTCTTATTATTCCTGTTCATGCCTGTCTCTGGAATTTTTTCTCTACACCATATTATTGTATGCCCATCATTATTGCACTTATAACACTTAATATTGTTATTCCTTGGAGGTGCAAATATCTTGGTATTTCTCCTAGTGATGCCATATCTTTTTCTATCATGAACCCTACAATTCACTGCCTTGTGACCAACCTGATTACAAGAGTAATAATACCCTTGAAAATGCTACCTATTATTGAAATTCCCATATTTTTGTCTTCCATGTGTCCTGCACTATGTAGCTTTGTGCCCAAACCTATGATATGAGAAGCATTTTCCATTAAAATTACCTTGCCTTGACCCCATGGGTCTTTTAGCCTCTCTTACCCTATGCTAGTTCTTGTTCCCTCTGTTTCTTCTTTGTGCATTGTTCCTTTCCTTGTTGAACTTCATGTTTTCAAACTCATCCTCAGAAGTCTCACTCTCTCTTGCACTCTCTTCTTTTGAAGCTCTTCTTCTTTGGAGCTTGAGATTGACTCCTCTCCTTGTTTCTTTTATTCTTGTTCAAATCCAAGTCATATTTTATTTGTTGATCATATTTCTCCTTTGATTATCTTATCTATGGTTTTTGAGATTTTGAAAAACCTATGTATCTTATCCTTAGAGTCTTTCACTTCCATCCTTAGTGAAGCTACTTCTTGTTCTAGTTTTTCACATTCTAAAACCTTAGCTTCTAACTTCTCCTTGAATCTTCTTGTTTTAGCCATTGACTTATTTAGATCCTCTACAAGATTTCATTTCTCTTCATTAAATTCTTGAAACTTAAGCTTAAGTTTGGAGTTTTACTTTCTTACCTCTTTTAATGCATCAAGGGCAGATCACCCTCAAGGTGAACTTCTCCTATTTCTGATTCTTCCTCTATTTTTTTGCCTTTGGGATCATCTTCATTTTTTTCTAACTTGTCTTCTATAGGATCACCTGCTTCTTCTTCTATTGCCATGAGTAGATTCTCTTCTCGTCCTTCAAGTGTATTTTCAAATTCATCATCACTGAAAATGAACCACTCCTTGTACAACTATCTTCAATATTACCAAAATTTCTACATCTAAAACACTTGAGGATTACTGGTGATCATTTTATAACCACTTATTTTTATTTTTCCAAAAATAGTACTTCATAATTTTTTGAGGAACTTTCATTACTGTTACTTGAATACTTGCTTGCTTTGTCTGCATAGAAACTCTTCTTCTGTGTTTGAAAGAACTTCTTTCCTTACTTACCTTGATCATCCCTGCTTTTCTTTTGGTACCTGTATTTTTTTGTTTCCCTATTCTTATGATCCTATTTTTCTTCATCATTGCTATTTCTAGCTTCTTGAAAATCAGATGCATACTGATTATAATTTCCATAATTTAAACATCTAATAGATTTTGTACCTTAAAAATTTCTTGGATCCTTGTTCCTTCTGCTATAATTTACTTCTTCATCACTAGATAACTCATTGCTTGAATATAAATTCTTACCCTTTGTCTTCTTAGTAACTTTGAAGGTTGTTTCTTTTCAGGGATTAGGTTCCTATTTTGTTCTCATCTCAAAGGTTGTAAGAATGCCAAGTAATTCATCCCTTGTCAAAATATCACCATATTTTGATTCCTCTATAGCTGAAATATTTTCACTAAACCTTTTTGGGAGTGACCTTAAAATCTTATCACAAACATCATATTATTGAACTTCAAGTCCAAGTCCTTGCATGGAGTTAACAACCTCATCTACATGAAGTAGATAAGAACTAATTCTTTCTTCATCCTTCATTCTTAGTTCTTAAAATTGTCCCTTGATATTTTACAATTTTACCTTTTTGAACTTTTTATCTCCTTCATATATGCCTTGCAACTTACCCCAAGTGTTCTTTGTTGATTTACAATGCATAACCTGTACAATCTTTGTTCTATGCAAGCCCCTGAAAATTGCATTCATTGCTTTTGAATTGTAGTGATGTAGGAGCTTGCCATATTTATTTGTAGGTGGAGTAGCTAGTGGTGTGTATCCATTTTTTACTACTTCCCATATTTAATTCCTAAGTGCCATCAGGTGAATATTCATTCTTATGCTCCATAATACATAATCACTTCCATCAAACACTGGTGCTGAATTATCTGAGGATCCACTCTTAGAATCCATTTGTGTTCTTCTGAGCTTTTTCTTCAAGCTGTTAAACTCTTTCGAAGGAACTCGCTCTGATACCAATTGAAGAACATAAGCTTATACTGAGAGGGGGGTGAACAGTATAAGACCACTTTTTACTTTTCTTTCCTAAATAATATTATGCAATATATCAATGGAAATATCAATAGTAGTATTAAAAGCGATGCACAAATCACCACACACAATAGAGACACCAATTTAATGTGGTTCAACCAATGTGGGTAAATCCATGAAGAAAATATTTCACTATTATTTTCTCAATAAATCTTTTGGGAGACCTTTCTCAATTACAATGCTTATGGACCTGTTAGTCAAAATGATCACATGTAAGGAAAGAAGGAATAATCTCCTCTAAATACTAAGTGTAGAAATCAAAATTCATGACGACATGATATTTTGGATGTAATGGAGCAGACCAGGACCAAAAGTCATGATGGTGCGATATTTTGGAGGACAAGGATCAAGCAGTGGCTAAAAGTCATGATAGCATGACATTTTGAAGGCCAAGGACCAAGTGATGGCTAAAAGTCATGATGGCATGAAATTTTGAAGGGCAAGGACCAAGTAGTGTCCAAAAGTCATGATGGTGTGATATTTTGAAGGCCAAGGATCAATAAGTGGCCAAAAGTCATGATGGCGCAAAATTTTTAAGGCCAAGGACCAAGCAGTGGCTAAAAGTCATGATGGCACAAAATTTTCAATGCCAAGGATCAATTAGTGGCCAAAAGTCATGATGGTGCAACATTTTGAATGCCAAGGACCAAGCAGTGACTAAAATTCATGATGATGCAATATTTTAAAGGCCAAAGACCAAGCAGTGGCAAAAATTTGTAATGGCACAACATTTTGAAGGCCAAGGATCAAGCAGTGGCCAAAATTCATGATGGCGTAACATTTTGAAGTCCAAGGACCAAGAAGTGGCCAAAAGTCATGATGGTGCAACATTTGAAATGCCAAGGACCAAGCAGTGGCTAAAAGTCATGATGGCATGAAATTTTGAAGGTCACAAAGACCACAAAGTTTTAGAGATCAGATAAATATTGATGTAAAAATAATATCCCAACCTCTTTCAGTTAGAAGCTCCATCACTCCTTAACTTTCTTCTATACCAGAATGAGCCTATGGTTATACTTTTGTAACAACTTTTAGTTTTCTGTTATGTAAAAATCTTATATATAGAATGAGCAACCAAAATAAATGGTCAACTATTAGGCATTTACAAGGCTATGTATACAAACTTCTAAAATCTAAATAAAGATCTACCTTATGGTTCTTGGCTCATTGGTGTTGTAAAATAAAGTATGTATATGTTGTTTATTATTAATTAAATCTAGTTTGAATGTAATCTGCATCAATTCTTGATCTATATTCCTAAATTAACATTCTGTTAAGATCTCCAATTTAACTTTGCAAATAGAGTTGTGTTATCATAAAGAATTTACCAAGGGTTTAAGTTTCTATATTTAGGCTTTATTATGCTTATCTGCAACAGGTTGTGGTAGTTGTTGTTGTTGTTTCTTAATCTGTACCATTTTAATACTCTAGCATTAGATATATTTCCCCCTTTTTATGCATTTTCCTCTCTCTTCCTTTTCCCTAAAAGAAACAAAGGAACCAACATCCTTTGGGGATCAAACCAAGTAGAGTCTATAATCATCTGGTCAATCAATGTTGGCAAAGTCTTGGGTGCAAACATAACCAAAGATAGATTTTTCTCCATTAAATTTTTGGCATGCCTAATGGGACCCAAATCCCATGTATTATATAGATCAAAGCCCTGGTGAATAGCTTTGCCCTATCAATATTTTTATATCACCTGATGACTCCACACCAGAAGAGAACCTTAGAAAATCCCTTACCTAGAGTATAGTCATGAATCGTATTTCATGATAAATAGATCTAAGGCAAAAAATTCAGAAGAACCCATAGAGTTTTTTGAAATACACCTTGGTAGCCTCCGGGCTAACCCTATTTTGGTTTCTAGAATAACTTTTGATTACATCAGTAACTCAAAGTGCTCTGATAATTCCCTAGTAGCCCTCTCTAGTGTTACTACTAGCAAATTTTTAGCTCTAATTATCTACCCAACCGCAATGGTCGGGAATCTATTGATTCTACCTTACCCTACATGGAACCATACAGGCCCATTGAAATTGATAGTGTAACATTCAATCTTTGTAGTAGCCCTGAAAGATCTACCCTAGTATGATGATACTAGAAAGATAGCTTATAAACATTATGTAGATGTGGCTGCATTGGACCCCATCCATGACATTCAAGAAGATAATATTATGATAAGATTGCTAGTAATTTCCTTGAAAGGGAAAATGCTCTATTGGTATAGAGATCTTGAAAATCAATCCATAGCTACATGGGCCTAGCTTTATGGTAAATTAGTGGAAGAATTCAATGAGTGGGTAGATCCCTTCTCCCTGCTAAACCAGTTCACTATTGTTCAAAAAAATCCATAAGAGGAGATCCTAGATTTTAATATCAGATTCAATAGAACTTGGCTGAGAGTACCTGACGGTTTGATACCGACTCATGAGCAGGAAATGTATTATTATTTGAGAGCTTTCAACTTGGATATAAGTATGGTGATTAGACAGTCTCATGTATGCACTTTCCTTGAGGTTTATCAAGAAGCACAAAGGGCAGAGAAAGACCTAATTGCTATTGGTCGTTTTCCACCCAAATCCACGATGCCTATTTTTTCAAATCTACCTCAGGCATCAAATGCCACATGCCCAACTAATACCAGTCTCCCCAAGTGGACCGGATAGCCTAACATCCCATCAATATAAACTCCTCCTGCACTTCAACTGCTTCCCCCTATCACATCAACTCTAGATCCCAAAATGGCAGTTCTACAAGATCTGCAAGCTTCTTATAAGACTCTAGAAAAAAATATCATATCCATGGAATGAAGAGATGCAAAAAGGAATTCCCAATCGAGAAGGTTTCCATAAGTGACTAGAGATAAAGCTTCTATGAGTGCTAGGAACTATGATAAATCCAATACGATTTATGCCAATGAAGATAGTGATCCCGATAATGCTTCAGTAGAATCAATATTTTGGTGCTCCACATATAATGACCCTCATGGTGAGACTTCTTGTATGATTCATTGGCATCAATTACAACAAGTAGCTAGGGAAAAGGCCGAAATAAGCCAAAAAGGCCAAGTGAACATAATCAGGGAAGAGAATCAAATTTCATAATGCCTTCTATGGAACAAGTAGTCATCCTTACTAGGTCAGGAAAGAAACCTCTACAAGTTGAACCCAAATATCTAAACCCCTTGAAGGTACCTTCGCCTTTGAGGAACCCCGTTGAGAAAAATATTTCTTATGAAAAATCTCCTCCTAGTTCAATCCAGAGAGATACATAGACCTGCAAGGAAGCTCCATGGTAGAAAGAAATCGAAACACAAGAGCAAGCAAGAGATAAATTGAGATATACTTTGCTTACTAAACTTCAAAGGATTGATGTTAATCAGGGGTATAGAAACAAGTACAATGCAACAATAAAAGGAAAGAGTGTTCAACCCCTCCAGTTTAATATAGTTGAAGAAATGAAGAAAAATCCCTCTAAAGAAACTATGTATGAAGCTCTGCATCTTCCAAGATATATTGATTTGCTGCAGGAATCCTTAAGGTCTATGAAAAATAAGAACAAGACTTCCACTCAGATGGATTCTGCACAAGCATGTCTGACATCCAATTCAGAAAAAAATAGACCTCCCCCCTTTTACTTATCTGTCCAAATGGAGGGGTGTATCGTTCACAATTGCATGATAGACTTTAGATTTGCAACCACTGTGATGCCCAAAGCAGTATGTGACATCATGGGCATGGAATATACAAGAAGCAGTCCTCACGTCTTACAGCTGGAGGGGACCCCTGTGAAAACTATAGGGGTAATCAAAGACATTTCCATAGTACTCCATAGGCTGCCCCAACTCATAGTCATATAGGAAGTGGTAGTAGTGGACTTAGAGCCTTATTTTGGTATGTGCCTTTCTAGAGAGTTCACCACCAAGATAGGAGCATATCTATTGTTGTATTTTTCACACCTAGAAATCACGTTCAAAGGCAAAAGGGTGAAAATATTTAATGAAAAATCATCAACCTTCCATATTGGAAATCTTGAAGATGAAAGTAAATAGCCCACCATAGTGAACATGATGACCGAGGAACTAGAAGATCTAAACTTGATGGAAGAATCTCTCAACGTATTACAGGAAGAAGACTAGTTCTCCCTTCAGGATTTTAAAGCTATGATCGAGACTGACATTAGGAGTTATACGATTCTTAAACATAAGAAGAATGATCTCATTGATCCCTCTCTAGCAAACCAACCTACTGATCAGCTTTGGAATCTGTTATTTGATGGGGCCAAGTGTAAAAATGGAGTTGGAGCAAGTATCATCTTTATTTCTCTAACAGGTGAGCAAAAGGTTTTTTCTTACCAGTTAACCTGGAGTTACACCAATAATGTAGTAGAGTATGAAGCACTCTGTTTGGGCCTCAAGAAGACTAAAAATATGGGTATCAAGCAACTATAGATCTTCAATAATTTTGAGTTGATAGTGAATTAGGTTACTGAAAAATGTGTAAGCAAGCAACATTATCTTAAAGCTTACCGAAATAGAAAATTTATCAAATAAAGGTGATTTTTTGAAAATTATGCACCAAAAATTTTAATTTTTAAATGGTGGCTGATAGAAGCGACTGTCACAAGGTGACTGATAGAAGTGAATATCACAGACTGATTGAAGTGACTATCACAAGGTGACTGACTGAAGCGATTGCCACAAGTTGACTATCATAAGGTCACTAGAAAAAGGTGATTGTTCCATGGCGATTGTCACATGTCAATTGTCACAAGGTGATTGTCACAAGGTGATTGGAAGAAGGTGACTGTCGCAATGCGGCTGGAAGAAGACGATCACCAAAGATCGTCAATAAAATATTGTCATGTGTCCTCTCCTCTACCATGTGTCATGCATCCATCGACTTCAGCCATGCAAACTTCTATAAAAATAATAGCAGGATAATTTTTCACCTTTCACACAATGATTTCCAGATAAATTTCAAAATATTATCTAGCATTTTAGAGTATTTTCTACATTGGTTTCAAATATTTTTTAGACGGTTTTTGGAGCGTTTTTAGAGCTTTTTTCGAGCAATTTTTGAGTATTTTCTAAGTTTTTTCACAAGGTTTTCCTAGGGTTTTATGAGCATTTTCAAAGATTTTCGTAGGGTTTTTTGAGCATTTTTAGAGTATTTTCTAAGCATTTTCTTAGCATTTTCAGAGTGTTTTAAGAGGGTTTTCAAATATTTTATAGAGGGTGATCAGAAATAGCTAGCACTTCCTCCCCTCTACCATCCCATTCAAGAGCTACTATTTATCGAATGTCAAGAATATTTTCAGAACTCCTGGGAGAGATTTCAATTGGCTTTACACCTTCGAAGTTGTTGGAGTCATGAAAATGCCACAGTTGGATGTCAACATCTCCCTCATGCAACAAATTGTTAGTTGCTATGACCATGATGTGTCCACTGTACAGATCAAAGTTAATAAAAAGGATATTGTTTTTACTATGAATCCCTTATATGTGCATCGACTAACAGGGCAACCATTTTTGGATGGTCTATTTGTTAACAACTAGTATGCATTGATTGAAGATGACAAATCAACGCTGACATCCAGATATGTCGTGAGTTGAGACCATTTGAAATGTAAGTTTTTAAAATTTTATTTTTATTTATCCTTAATTTTGATGTATTATAGTTTCCATTCTCTAATAATGTTCTCTCTGTTTTTTAGTTAATTCTTCTAAGTCGAAAAGGGGTTTGAACATTTCCAACATTGCAGACAAATTTCTTTATGCCTGCATTGAATTTTTCTTGGGAAGGCTTATTTTGTAGGGGTAACCTATAGAAATATCATTTTGGGCATTGTCATTACTGATTCCATGTATTGATAGAGGTAGATATGATTGGTCCACCCACATTTTCAACCTCCTCAAACAGGACCTTATGAATGTGCATAAAATTCAATCTGCATATACATTAATCTCCAACAACTTTATTCTTTGTCTTTTTCATGAAGCATACTACAATATTTAACAAAATAATCCTCCAACTGCATTGCACCCATATTTATTGGCTATTGGTATCATTGAGAATGAAATATAGGTAACATTATTTATTGAAATAGTCTCTCTTTTCTTTCTTTTCAATCAATCTATTTATTTTCTAATTTTCTTTTGAAAACAAAGAAGACTAGCTCACTCGTCTAGTAAAAGGGATGTCGTCATTAGGATTCAAGAAGCATTTATTGATTCTGATACGTAATCGCAATCATCACAAGTAACTCCCACCCGTAAACGTAGAAGGTCTCCTGATGGACAACATACATGTATAGCTCCTACTACTTCTGGACATGCATCTATTGTAGTCAACATTGAGAAATATCTAGTTCACAAGGTAACTTTATTATTCAAAAGTACTATTTTCAGTAATGTATTTTAATGATATAAAATTATATTTAGTTAGAGAAAATATTTTAACTATTTTTAGAGCAAGGACATATGCTTGCAACGTCAAGGATAATGGCTACATAGTCTGAGTCGTGTATGTTTAGTTAAAATTGATCTATTTTAATCGCATTATTTTTAACACTAGTTTTAATTTATATTTTTCATATGAAATTTTGCATAGGGATCAACTAGATTTAAAAGACTCAAAAATATATACCTCCTTCGGGTGCACAACAGGAAAATCAGTAAGCCCATCAACAATAAGTCAATCAAGCCCATCAACATCGGGTTTGTCTACAACAATCCTATCAACATCAAGTCCATCCATAGCAAGTCTGACAAACTTCACACCAGGAACCACTGGTGAGTAACGAATCTCACATGCATGGGAAATAGTTCCTCACACCATCATATCCAAAAACTAACAATCAGTTTCAACCACACACTCATGATGTGTCTCAATATCTTATTTTAGGGATATCGTTCCCATTTTTAACACTTGATAATTTATCAAATATAGAAAGTTCCTCTCATATGTCCTCTTCTGCTACGAATCTCGATGATGATTTTATGTATCAAGATATGAATAATTTGAATTTACCACTAAAGATAAGTTATTTGCTTCATGGTCTAGGGATCGATGATGAAGTAGAGGAGAATGTTGAAGCAGATGCCATCGTAGTTTTCTCTTCCCCCCACCAGCAAGTCGACACCCATCATCATCCGAATGATGATAATAAAGTATTTTTTTTATAAAATGTTTTATTAGCAAATAGATGTAAAGCTACTATTATGAATAATATTCTTGTAGATGTTAATACATTAAGAAAATAGGAATACCGGGCGAAGGTTATGATCAAAGCAATATATGGCCAATACAAGAACTTTGCACATAGAAATGAGCTATTTTCAAAGGTAGAGAATGAGCCATAAAAGCTTGATGATCTATTACTTAAAGTTGATTATGGTACCATGAAGGCCGATACTACAAACAATGATGAAGTTTTGGCCATAATGCTGGACTGATTAGAGAACCTTATTGCCAAAGCCTAAGCATATTTCAAAGAATAGGAACTAGCTAAGAAGAAAGTAGCAGTAGTAGAGACTGCAAGACTTATAGCAGATGTAAGTTTTACATATATCTGAAAATTATTTTTTCTTTAATATATATATTTAATAAATATTAATCTTTTTCTCTTGTATTTTTCAGTCTAATTATCAACACTTAAAGCAGTAGGTGACAACCATGAAAATGTTGATCAGGAAAACAAAAAATAGTGTGAATAATGTTGTTGAAGTGAAGAAGAGACTACAATACACTGTTTGAGAAAATAATTGGCTGAAGAATTTTATCAAAAATAAGGACATGGATATGGAAGCTGTAGTAAAATAAAATGAGATAGAGGTGAATTCACTATTTAGATAAGATCCCATAAAGGAAGAAGGTTTATTGCTATCAGGGATAAACACTACAGTTGAAATTTTGGTAAGGTCTGGTGCATTGGAAGCAAAGAATATTGAGGTAGATGCAACTAAAACTCCAGGAACTTTGTAGAAAGAAAAGTAGAACATATGTTTTCTTATTTGTGGAATGTGGAGAAAAGAAACATGTTGCATGATTTTGTTAAATATTCATATATTTTTAAAATGAATCAAAAAGATAATTTCCATAAAATTTGTATTACTTTTTGATATTTTATTTTCAATGTTGTGATGTTTTTATTAGTTGTGTGGATGGAATAAATAATTTTGAATTATGTGGATGCAATAAAATGTTCTTTTATATTTTATGAAATAATTTGAAATGAATGAAATGCAACGCAAATATTTAGTTTACCATACATGGTTTATTCAATAGATGGTTTTCCAATTGCCATACATGATTTTTTCAATACATGGTTTTTTCAAAACATGGTTTATACTTTATTCAATACATGGTTTTCAAAATACATGTGAAAATAAATAATATTTGTAATTAATATTTTGTTGAAAACTGATGGAATAAATAATTTTGAATTATGTGGATGCAATAAAATTCTCTTTTATGTTTTATTAAATAATTTAAAATGAATGAAATGCAAAAAAAATATTTAGTTTTCCATATATGGTTTATTCAATACATGGATCATTCAATACATGGTTTATTCAAAACATGGTTGAT
Organism: Wollemia nobilis; assembly: GCA_028583015.1. Lineage (NCBI taxonomy): Eukaryota > Viridiplantae > Streptophyta > Pinopsida > Araucariales > Araucariaceae > Wollemia > Wollemia nobilis. The sequence continues at coordinate 4,798,311 of JAQPPZ010017188.1, read as the reverse complement.
ACTTTATTCAATACATGATTTTTTATACACGGTTTTCAAAATACATATGAAAATAAATAATATTTGTAATTAATATTCTGTTGAAAACTAATAGCATAATATATGAAATCAAAATACATGTAAAAATCAATAATACTTGTAAATTTTAATTGATATTTTGTTGAAAATTGATAGCATAATATATGAAATAAAAATTACATGTCAAAATCAATAATATATGTAAATTGTGATCAATATTCTATTGAAAATTGATATCATAATATGTGAATTTGAAATCAAAATATCATGTCTCAAAATATATTCAAATCTCAATATTCTATTGAAAACTAATAGCATAATATGTGAAATAAAAATACATGTGAAAATCAATAATATTTCTGTTATTCTATGATCAATATTTTGTTCCAAAGTACATGAAAACATGTCTCAAAATATAATCAAATCTCAATATTTTGTTGAAAAATAATGGCATAATTTATGACATCAAATAAAATAAATGAATCAAATCCCAATATTATGTTGAAAACTGATAGTTTAATACGTGAAATCCATCAAATGAAAGCATATTTGCATCATAATGCTAGAAGCTGGAAAAAAATCTTTTCAGATTGTGCAAAATATTCTACACTCATACCAAAAATTTCTATCATCACAATCTCATCAGTGTTACCATTATCCTCATCATCCTAAGTATTCATGACACCTCTTCTCCTTCCCAGATATTTCTAATATGAAAAAGCTCTTTCATAAGTAAACTTATCAACCTCATAGGTCAACACATATACTCTCAAAAAAATTTCCAAATTTTTGTCCAACCTATTTTGAACTTTTGATTTTACATATGATAATGCATTAAATACCCTTTCATCCTCCATAGATCCTAAAATAATCATTTGACATAATTCATATAAACTAAAATATTCACTCATAGTATGTTGTAGGATACTAATGGGATATAATTATTTTCACAAATGTGAAATAGAACCCCTTTCATGATGATTACTGAATTGTGAAACTTAAGTAGACATTGTTGTTCCAAAACAGTTTGATTGTTTTTTCAAAAGATCTTTGTTGATAATGCCATTAATTTAAATACTATTGACTACCACATATTTACTAAAATGGTTAGCAAAAGTACCCATGTATTTGAGAAAAACCATTTATATTCTCGTATTCATTATAAGGATCCTAAAACATCGGGTTAACCACACCCATAGCCTCAAGCAATTTATCTCTTTAAAAATGGTCTCTAATTTCTTTTGTCAATGATTCTGCTATTTGTTTCAGTTTAATTTTTGTATTTATTACAACTACATGAATTTTTTTGTATGTTATGGGCGTTTCTTCAACTTCATTTGTAGCTATATCCATTCACTAACCAAAACAATATAAATGAATTTCCTTTTAGTGGACATTAATACATAGATGATCATTTATATTGAACTTAAAAAAGTTTTGAGGATCATTCATATTTGTCAATGCTCTCCAACTCTCAAACATGGGATACATAAAACTTTGACCAGATGCGTACATCGTATTAATATATAAGCAAATTTTATTTCTTACCCTAATGAAATCCATAATATAAATCGATATTTCTTGTGCAATTTTGATCAAATTATTCATTTCTTCCAACATTGGAAGAATACCACATATGAGAAGTGTTTCAAATTCATTCATTCAAAAAAGCAAATATTTAGCCTTATCAACTTCCCTATGATTTACATACATAAAACCTTCCAAGGATTGATATTCTTTGAAAACTCTATATGTCAGTTTATACATTGAAATCCACCTAGTATCTACATCTTTTAAGAGTTTTTTACCTTCAATACTGGTGAAAACTGTTGAAACTATGAAAATATTTTTGGACTACACGAAACATAATTATGAATTTCATGGACAAGCTCTTCCACTCTCGCTACATTTGTAAATGTATCCACAATTTTATATGCAATATTCATTCTATAAGTCATGCAATGAATAGGGATCAAATATGGGGCAACAAATGTTTATAGTGTAACACAAATACCATTCATGTGTCATTGCATTGTAGCAGCACCATCAGATCCAACACATATTAACATAGTGGCTATTTCTGTTTCATTAATTCCTACTATTTCCTTTAGACTAGAAACAACAACATTATAAATGTTTTCTACATTGCAATTTTCCACCATCTTGTGTAGTCCAAGTAAATGAGATTGTTTTAAATTATTTTCCAATGTGTAAACATGCATGCAAATCCAAGATGTGTTGTCAACAGTAGTCACCTCATCAATTGAAAGTAAAATGAATTTAGGCCTTTTTATTTTCTCTTTGAGGTCATCATGCTCAACCAATGGCTGAAATTTTACCATTTTCTAACCACTTCGATTTGACCAATGGGTATTGAGTAAGTTATGCACATTAGCTAGTTGAAATATAGATTTATAGTCAAGTAAAGCAAACATAGGTCTACCATTTTTAATAATAGTGAGTACAACAAGAAGCTGTAAACATTTTGAAGCTAAATTGAACTTTTCCATTTTTTGAAATTGGGCTTAGATCGTTGCACCTTTCTCAACCAAATTTTGTTTTTTTTTTCATTGCTTTATCATATTCTTGTGCATATCTAATATGTGCACACTCAAATGCATCCTTCCATATATAATTTTTCTTTATTGGTCCATCACTTTTTTTTTTTTATATAAACCTTTCCATAATGTTTTTCTACTGTATCTTTCTTAACTTATAATATGTGATCATTTCCATAATGTTTTTCTACTATATATTTCTTAAATTATAATATGTGATCCTTTCCATGTTTCCAATTGCAAATTATGCATCTCAATTTTATTATTACCTCATTACTATTATCTGGCAACACTAGCTCAACAAATAGAAAATCTGAAAACTCAATCGGGCTAAAATGGTTTGTTAATTGTCCATCTAGATGACCTTGCGCGTTTATGTTTTTTAGAAGAATATTCTTTGGAAGTAGGAACTGCATAAGAACTATTATTTTGTTTTTCATTTGCATGTTAGTTTCAAGAATATCTTCATGTTGTTGTCCCATTTCTTTAAGAAAATTTTCATCTATAGACTTTTCATTATTGTGGGTATGTGGAAGTGGAGGCATACCAGGGTCAACAATGTTTTCTGTAGAGATAAGACTAGGGTCAATACCAAGGTAATTACCATTATTCTTTTTAAAAGCATACATTCTTTAAAAAAATATAGATAAACAATAGACAAAGCCATCAACCAAAAATTACCCTTCTTAATGACTGAAGACATTATATACAAAATTAATTGGTTAGTAAGTAAAGGCATTCATATCTTCAATTTGTGTAGATGTTGATGGCTAACTGAATTTCAAAATATTATGAAAGTATTTGAGGATACTCCTTTTATCAGAAGACTAGCCTCCCTTATTTCCACTGCCAACATGTGACATTTTACCTATATAAATAGAAGAGTGACATGAATATCATTTTGAAAAATAGAAATAATTGGTAAAATATAGAACTACTATTCAAGATAATAGAATATTTGACCCAAGCAAGCTTGATATTTGTACCCAATTAATAGGAAAACCTCCTTATTGAGTGTCAATGAACAAAAATGTATAAAAAAAACATAAATGGTAACAAAAAATTACTAGTAAATGGTTATCACTGTATGCCCCTTGCCTTGTGATAGTCACCTTGTTACAGTCACCTTATGATGATCGTCTTGTGATAGTTACCTTGTGAAAGTGACCTCATGATAGTTGTATCATGTTAGTCACCTCGTGTTAGTCACCTTCTGCCAGTTGCTTCTATCGGTCGCCTTATGATAGTCGCTTTGTGACAGTCATCTTATGACAGTCGCATTATGATAGTCACCTTGTGAAAATCATCTTTTGATAGTCGCCTTGTGATAGTCATATTTTGACAGTCGCCTTATGACAATCACCTTGTGATAGTCACCTCGTGTTACTCACCTTCTGCTAGTCGTATTTTGTCAATTGCCTTGTTTTAATTGTATGATACTATGGGTGTCGCTATCAGGGTTACCTATAAATAGTGGGGTACAAGAGTCGAATTGGATGAGAATTTTTTTTAATAATTTTAAGGCAAAAATTAGGTAGGAAAAATTATTGTATGAGGGTGAATTTACCCTAAAAATATTGATCCCGTAATTTTTGGACAAATGGGCTGACCTCTAGGTTCCAAAAATTAGCAAAATAACAATTGTGAAAATCCTAAAATTCACTCTAAATTACGATATTCGTCCTTGTGCAAAACCCTGCACCTTTTCATTTTTATACCAAATTACATGGCATGGTTGACTATATTTCAAATGATATGTGAAGGTAAGGTTTAGATAAGGGAAATTAACCCTCATAGGATACTTGAAGTGAGATATTCTTATGACATGAAAATTAAATATTCAATCCTATAAATAACAAACATCCCTATGTGTGATCGTAGTTTCATATTGTATATGACATGGGAAACCTTTACCATGGTAAAATTCTAGGTAATACTACCCCTTATCAAACCTCAAAAGGACTCCAATAACCATCCTTTAATTTTTCTACTTTGTTTTTATATATTTCTCCAAGGTATACTCAATAAGGATTACATACAAGAAAAAGAAATTAGTAGTGTCATATTGTAAATGACATGGGAAACCTAAATTATAGGTAATACTACCACTACTCAAACCTCAAAAGGACTCCAATAACCATCCTTTAATTTTCCTACTTTGTTTTTATATATTTCTCCAAGGTATACTCAATAAGGATTACATACAAGAAAAAGGAATTATAGCCCTTTTCATATTTTGAAATGAGACTCAAAATTTCACTAAGAAGGAGATTCTTAGTTCTACATAGTTCTATAGTACCGTCATTCACTTATCCATTGGCATATTTGTTCTGATTTTTAGAATCATTATTTTCCTTGAATCCTTGCTTTGTTTCATTCATAAAGATATTTTTTATTTGATAAGCCTTTATAATGTAATCTATAAGATAGTTTGAAAAATATGAATGAATTTAAAGTTTTTCTATATTGTGTTACCTTAGAGGAGGAAGATGGTTTTATTCATGATAACAAAATCCTTAAAGGTATAATTGTTGTCATACATTCATTTCAATCTATGAAACAACTAGGTATACCTGGAATAATATACATGAACAAAATAATGATAGGATTTACCATGGCTTTATACATGAAGTCATAAAAAAATCAAGAGTGAATGGATTAGATGATAGAACAATTTTAAAAAATCTTATAATTATCAATGGATCCTCTACCTTGATATTTTGAATCTATGTTATTGTGGTCATCCAATAAATTAGAAAAAAAAATTAATATCAACATTTTTTTTTAGTTCATCCAATTTGAATCATTTATGTATGTTGAGGGAGGGTGCCATATAGTGTTCTATTCTATGTGTGTGTTTGCATTTATTGAAATTAATGGTGAATTCAATTACCTTTTTTTTTGGATTTTTTTAACAATTTTTATCTTTGTTGAACTTGAATGTGACAACTTTGTTTTAGATCATCCTATGGACTTTGTCAATGTGACCTACTATATCCTTATTTATTCATCACACTTTTAAGAAATTGTGTAAATCTCTCTCAAAAAAAGAGGAGGAAGAAAAATTATAAGATTTAAAAGCCTGAAAAATAGTCCCTTCAAATATTATCTTCAATTTATAGATGATACTATTATTTTAGGTGGTCCTTTATTTAACAAGGTTATGAAATGTAAATTAATATTTTCATCATATAAAGAAATAGTTAGAGAATTATTAAGTACATCAAAATGTAGGATCCTTTTCAATAACACTAACTTTAATTATTATGAATATTTTAGGGTTTAGGTTTAGACAATTGCCATAAAAAATATTTTAATATCCCTTTTTAAGATAAAATAATGAAGAAAATATCTACTATGCGTGTATAAGTTTAAATTTTTCTCTATAAGATTTAAAGAGGAAAAATATGGGAGGGGTAGACTTATAAAAAGTTTCAATGCATAAGTTTTGTGTTAAGAGAAGAACTTTGTTGACAAGTATCTAAATATCAAGAAAAAAATTGAATGCTCTATGTGTGCAAATAAAACTATATAGAAAATGAATACTGACAAGCATATTTAAAACATGGAACTTTATACCAGAGTTTATAACTAATCAAGGAACATATAAGGTGGTTGATCAACAAGGGATATTTAATTACATTTCTTTTTATTCTTAATTAGAACATTATCCTCTTGATTTTTAATCTAATAAAAATAATTGGTCTCAACCTTTTGGCTTATAGTGATACAAAATTCAAAAGTTATGTTAAAGTTAATGATAATTCAAAATATTAGTTGAAGGAAAAGACCTCAAACAAGCAATGAAGAAAATCTCAATTATAATGTTAAATTTATAGTTGCCTACTTTTTCATAGAAGAATGAGTTGGTTTGGAAATTATTAACAAATAATAAAAACTTTAACCAAATGATATAAGACTTTTTAAAACAACCAAAATTTTCTATATCTAAAGATTTTGTTTGGAATTAGATTTAGCCACTTCAAGTCATCTCCAAGGTCCTAATAGTTTTTATGATAATTTATAAAGAAGGTGACACCCTATATGTATGTTTTTGTGTGTAAGATTGATTTTTTTTTTAAAGTGTATGTTGTTTTTCATGAACAAATTTTTTTTTGTTTTTTGTTTTTGAAATAGGTTTTTGAAAGTGTTTTCCTTTCTCATTTACATCAAGTTAGTCACATAAAACTATATAGCCTATTTGGTGCCATATGATTTGAACCTTTATGAGCTACGCCATCCATATATCTCAACCATTGATCAATGACCTTATTACCTATGTGATCAATTTCCTGTTCCATCTTTCAAGCTCACAAGGGATTCGGTTTTTCTTAGTTTGTGTGACCCTATGCCATCCTTGGTTGATTCCCATCGTTGTTTAGGGGGGATTTACTGTTTTCTCTACTCCTCTACTCCACCCGTTAGTGTAGGGTGGTTTTTTCTGCTTCAGACTGGTTTTCCCTGTGTGGGAAGTTGTTTTTCAATTTGTTTCTGGTTTCTCATGGGTTGTTTTTGGTTTTCCTGCCCTTGGGATGTTCCAATTTTTAATTTTGGCATATGTTTCACTTTACCGCTTGTGGGAAGTTTCAAAATGTTTTCTGGCGGGCGGATTGGCATTTTTCTCTTTCTCCTCTCCTGCCTGGTGGGCTTTTCAAACTTTGCCCTCCTAATTCTATTCCTCAGTGAATTCCACAGCTCTTTCCTGTTTTTTTGTTCTTTTTGGCTTTCCTTAGGCCTGTCTTGTTATCCTTCCTTGAACATCTTCTCATTTCTTCTTAAACTTTGATGTAATCAAGTTTTGGGATCCTTGATAAAAACCCACTTTTAATCTAACTTACCAAAAACAATAAGAAATTTAAATTATCCAGTCATATAATATCTTTTTTATTTCTAATATAGATATCTCTTCTACTCTCAAATCCCATTTATCTTTGATGTACTTTTTCTTTTTTCTGTTGATAATTATTTAGCTACGTTTAAAATTAATACTTTCTGTTATTTGGTACAACCTAAAGTTGTAAATTATTGAGCACATGCCCACCTAATATAATTGTAAGAAAAATCACATCAGTGGCAGCAACCTGCCTTTTTCTCTAAATGACAGACATCCTGACTCTAAATTCCTTCATATCACACATGGGAGACAGCTTTTTATGCAATGACAGATTGAGAAGATGATCAGATAAACAGCCATTACATGACGTCGGTTACATTCAGTCACACAGATATTATATTATATGAAGAGTGCAAATGAAAATGGAAGTAAAGCAGGTTTGAAAATTGGCGTCTAAATTTAATTCAGAACTTATTTTAAGTTTTGAAAATAGAATACGTCTTACAAGATTTTAAAGAGAAATGTAGAAGATCTACCCTTTAATGTATTTGCAGGCGATAACTATATATTATATTATTCGCAGTGTTCAAATTTATTGGTTTTTAAGGTCTTTCTTCTGAAAAAAGCAGACCATCATTAAACTTTACTCTTACAGGTGAGAGTGCCTGTCAAATTAAGGGTTGTTATAGAGGGGTCAATTCAAAAGATGCCCGTGAATAAGATTTTGACTTGATGTATCCAAGCTTTAAGTATATGTCGTATTGTAATTTCCGCTATGCAGTTCATTAAATAGTTAAGGAGATGAATTATAAATTCACGTGCATTCCATGTGAAATGCTCAGCACACGTCTTCTCGTTGCAGGATTTTGACTTAGAAGACCTCCTCTACGTAACTCAACAAATAGTAGATGAGCTTTAAAAATGCTTAAAGATTCCTATTTTTTAATTTTTGTACGAAAAGAGGAAATGATTTGGAATCCATTAAAGTATGGTAGATCCTTGATTAAGCTAGGTTATGTAGAGTTAAAGTAATTAGAATTTTTTACTTCTAAATTTTTTTTAAATGTTTTGTTGGTAGCATAGATTTTTCATAGGATCTTAACATTTTTTTAGTTAGTATTCTAAAATAAAATATATTATGGTTCTTTTATGTGTCTTATGATAACTTTTTCATAGTTCCTTTACTTATGTCATTTGTCATTTGGCAATACTTTTTAGAAAATTTAAAAATATACTAAGCAGCTCTATCAATATTAAAAGAATTGATTAGTTATTGGATTGATTATTTCAAAGTTAAAACATTATGTATGATATGGAGGACTGTTCTTGTCATTATTTGTTAGAAGAAAAAATAGAATTTTTAAAAATAAAATTTTAAACCATGCATAAATTTGGAACTGTATTGCTACCTCTTTTGTAAAAATGTTTATAGACATGGTGCGCATCATGGGAAGTCTTGAGTGTAGAAAAAAAGTTTAGCCTCGATAAACATGCAACTTTGTGATCATTTGGGAAGACTTGAAGAGGAAGGGTTCTCTAGAAGGCTTTGTGATCATGCAACTTTGGTGTGGTTTGGGAGGTCTCTTGTTTGGCAATGGAGGAAGGATTGTGAAGACAATTTCTTGGTCAATCTTTCCTTCCTAGAACTTCTACACCTATCAAGACCATAAGGAACTTCAATTAACAATTATGTAGAGTTTAGGGCACTTATTCCAGGACTAAAGCTGAAAAATGATGTAAATATCTCAAATAAGGGAGATTATTAAGTAAATATAAAAATGAATGTGAAGACTAGATAAAAAATAACACTATTGTTAATATTCTTCAACTATTGTTGCGGTAATATTGTGATCTTGTGGAAATGCAAGAATATTTGTGTGAGGAAATCAAGTAGCAAATAGTGTAGCCAATTATTGTGTTAATTTTTCATTTTTGTGAATTTCAAATTTTAGAAAATAATTGGCTAAGTGAAAAATTATATCTTAATGACAGTGACATAAAGGAGTTATTTACGAAAGCATAGTAATTTGAGATAAATGATGAATAAATTTGATAGAAAAGGAAATAAAAAATATTTTTGATGAAAAAGATATATTATCGTAGAAGGGGACTCCCTTAATACCATTAATCTTATGAAAGGACCCCTTAATACCATTAATCTTATGAAAGGGCGGCCCTCGGGTAATCTCTCTATGATGAAGATGATTCATGAAGTTAAAATATACACCCTTATCTGCGAAGAAGACATATTTCAACACATTTTTTGGAGGGTAATAAGTCTACCAACTTCAGTTTGTCTCCCCTGGTGGTGCCTGGGCCAGGGTTGGAGAGTCTCTTGGTTTTTGTATTTTTGTTGGTCAGTTGATGTTCTTGATATATATATATATATATATATATATATATATATTTTTTTTTTATTGATGAAAAAATATATTAAATATGGTTTATGGTTTAATTGAACTAACAACAAATGCAGTAGTTTTTATTTGAATACAAACAATCCTTAATAAAAACCAAAATAACTTATTAAAAATAAATAAAATACATATTTAATCTAAATTTATTAATTGATTTTAAGGATAAAAATAAATAACTTTAAAGAAAATTTGTTGGAGAGTAATCTAATACCTATTCAATATTGTATAATCCATTAAAAGTAAGCTCAATTTATTATTTTCTTTTAGTGATACAAGGGAAGAAAGAACTTTGCACAGGATTTGGCCATAGTTTATTAAAATTAAGTGAAACTTAAATAGATTGTTTTATATGATAATAATATTTAAGTTGAATTTATATTTATTTATTATTTTTTATTTGGTTATTGTGAGAAATCTTTATGATCCACGTATACGGTTGAGCAGTTTACTCCCAACTATGACCCATCTAAAGAAAATTTAATGATAAAAAGAAAAAACTTTAAAGAAAATTTGTTGGAGAGTAATCCAATACCTATTCAATATTGTATAATCCATTAAAAGTTACTAAAAATAGTGGCTTTAGCCAACTCTCCTATGTAACAAAAAAAGTAAGCTCAATTTATTATTTTCTTTTAATGATACAAAGAAGAAAGAACTTTGCACAAGATTTGGTCATAGTTTATTAAAATTAAGTGAAACTTAAATAGATTGGTTTATATGATATTAAGATTTAAGTTGAATTTATATTTATATTTTTTATTTTATTATTATTTTTTATTTGGTTATTGTGAGAAATCTTTATGATCGATGAATAAGGTTGAGCAGTCTCCTAATCCCTCATAAAGAAAATTTAATGATAAAAATAAATAACTTTAAAGAATTATTTTTGGAGAGTAATTCAATAACTATTCATTATTGTATAAACCATTAAAAGTAAGCTCAATTTATTATTTTCTTTTAATGATACAAGGGGAAGAAAGAACTTTGCACAGGATTTGGCTTTTATTTGGTTATTGTCAAAAATTTCTATGATCGACATACACGGTTGAGCAGTCTCCTCCCAACTATGACCTTCGTTCTAGAGCTATACTTATCAATAGAGAATTTAACACAAAGCCATCACACATACACCCCTCACACACTCACCCATGTCGCGGTTTGAACCTTAAACCTCTAAAAGAGCCAAAGACCGAACCGATATTTTTAACTAAAAATAATGAATTGAGATATTATTAAAAATATTTTATAATTTAATATAAATAGTATGTTTTATAATTTTACAATTTTTTTTTTATCTGGTTATTGTGAGAAACCCCTATGATCGATGTACATGGCTGAGCAAACTCCTCCCAACCATGACCCCTCATCAAGTCGAGAGCTATACTTATCAATAGGGAATTTAACACAAAGCTACCACACATCTACCCCCTCACACACTCGCCCACGTCACTGTTTAAACCTTTGACCTCTTGAATTTTATAATTTTTTTAATTAAATATAATTATTTATTGCTTTTTAATTTTGTAATTAAATGTTTTGAGTTCGCAAAAAAAAAAAAATTGATATAATATTAAAAAAAATTAAATGATAATAGCTTAAATGGTTAAATTTTTTATCGTTCAAAAAGGATCTAGGTTTGAACCTTGTTAGGTGAATAATTTTTAAGCTAGTATAATACTACTATGGGATCATGATATAATATAGATGAGCTCCTGAGGTCTCAGTGGATTAGTAAGTGCTTTTTTTGCTAGGTACTTACCAAAAAGACACCCAAGTTCAAACCTCTAGGGCAAAGGTAGTAGTCTGATCTGAATCCTTTGAGTGCACGCATGATAGAATGATAATGATGGTACGAATCCCGAGAAATTGATGGTTCCCTCATACATTCACCTAGTAGCTCTACTCAAACTAAAAGACCTAAAAGAATATGAAATATTCCCCATGGAGATTGCATGCTAGAAAATCAATGCCTTCCTCATGAATATTTTAGCATGGAGCAAAAGAAGCCCCCTGTGACCTCCAGTTCCACTAGATGTTTGGGATGACTATCCAATATCCATACTTAAAAATTTGTCATATTATGATGACAAAGGTTTGTCAACACTGTAGAAGCATCTACAAGATATGGTTTGCTTTTACCAATTATATACCATCACAAAGTAGAATCTGGATCTAAGGTTGCTAGTGGCTTCATTAAAAGGAAAGGCTTGTAATAGGTCCTACTTCCTTCCCCATTTTCAATAGTTGAATTAGACCAGCTTTTTGTCCTATTCATAAATTAATTTAAATGGATAAAGCAATCAACCCTAGCTATCTGACTTGCTATCCACATACTACTTTTGACCAAATTACACCAATCTAGAAAAAGAAAGAAAATTATGTGGAGTTAGAGGGAGCATATCCCAATAGGCCTCAAACTAGGATGAAAATAAAATGGGCTAAAGGATAGCAAATATAGTGGAGTCCACTCCCTCTCAAGTTTTCAATTCAATAAGAGTGGACACTTCTTTGAGCTTGAAGGAAGAACCCTCCCCCTCCACAAGCATAGGAGATGTAGAAGAGTTGAGTTGGAGGTGGAAGATGCATGTTTTATTGTATCAAATACAAAGGAGTCATGAACACTAGTACCAATCCTACATTACAAACTAGATTTTTATCCCTAGTACTAATCTATCTAAGCCAAAGAAAGTGCTTAGAAATCCAAGCTCTAAGGAGGTGGAAGTAATTCACCCATAAAACTAGAAAAAGAGGAAGAAGAAATAAAAGGCTCGGGGAATAAGTGGGGGGCCTTCTTTTGACTCTTTTCCAAATAGATGAGACCACCCACTTAAAAATTGTACATATGTACTATATTTAGTAGTCCTAGATTAGAGAGATTTCAAAGGATCTAACAAATATAGAGATGTGAATATGCAAAATGATTGCAAAAATTTCCACCTTTGGTTCCTTTCCAAAAAGATGGTTCTCATCATAAATTTGTGCCCAATGGACTAAGGCACCAAATTCTCTAGGTTCCTTATCTTTAGTAGACTAAATATACCTTGTGAGTCATCATAACTATAGTGAATTCTCACTATAGCATTTTTCAAAGGCAAAAAATGAAAGTGAAAGCAATGGACATGTGTAAAAGAAACCTCCAATCAAAAGGTTTGAGGGTCGAAAGAAAAGTATCATATAAAGGATACCTATAAAGATCAAAATTTTATTTAGTCTCACTTTTATATGAGAAGCAAAAGCTCTGATGCTAGGTTCCCATGGTCAAAAATACCTAGAGTAAAAAAATCATGATGTTTTGATGTTAAGTGGTAAGAAAAACCTCCAAAGAGAGCTCCTTATGCCCCAAAACTCAAAATTGCTATGGTGGACAATCTTCTAGTAGTATTGTCCTTTCCTGCGAAAGAATATTGCATCTCTTTGAAATGCCAACAACAACATAGGAGCCACAACATAAGTAGACTATGGACCTAAAGTATTAAATGAAGAAATCTTTTGCACTCATATTATGGGAATTCCCAAAATGGGTAGATGGCATTAATGACGGTAACTACTCATACAAGGACTTAGAACCATTTGATATTCATAACTTTAGATCTAGAGATCCCAAGTATATTAGCAACTTAAATGAAGATATGATCAATTGTTAGATATCATTAGTCATCTTGAAATCTCTGCATGAGTTTTGGAGAGAAACCTTCCTCTTTGTAATATATAAAGAGGGTATGTCTTGTAATATTTCCTTTCATTTCTTCTTATAGAGCAATCAAATCCTAAGTGGCTTATGGCCAAATACAACCCCCAGTCTAGGCATAATCTCTATAAAATATATGTGTGTGTGTGTGTGTGTGTGTGTGTGTGTGTGTGTGTGTGTGTGTGTGTGTGTGTTGCATCCCTTTGCCCTTGAGTTCAAGTGTACATAATAATCACATCATAACAAGGAGCTAGCCTTGTAAAAACTCTCGAAGGCCCCCGATTGAGTCAAACCCCTTGCTATATCGCTTTGTACGAGGTACAATTGTTTTTATTAAGACAATCAAAGAGGACATTAGTAGCTTTAAGAGATATTACAATACTTAGGATAAACATGATGTGATAGAAAATTGCTAGATAGAAGTAATAATTAATTTTTCTAATCATTTCAATAGGAAAGGAGAAATATGATAATTCAAGTCATAAATATGCATGCTTCATATACAGTTAATTTTCAAGATATATGTTAAAAGGGCATAAGTTATTCATATCTTATTCAATAATAATTTATATTTTTGAACTTAGGATTCTTCAAAGGACTTCAACATAGTCTTATTCCCTTTGAAAATGACACATGATAATATTGGTTGGTATAGATAAATTGGGGACTTTAATTTCTTTGTTAATATAAAGGGGCTTTGTAATATTATCCTTGGAGCTCTTAGTATATATGGGGTAATACGTGTATTAGGAGGCCCTGTGTGTGTGTGTGTATTGCATCCCTTTGTCCCTGAGTTCAAGTGTACATAATAATTACATCATAACAAGGAGCTAGCCTTGTAAAAACTCTCATAGGCCCCCGATTGAGTCAAACCCCTTGCTATATCGCTTTGTACGAGGTACAATTATTTTTATTAATACAATCAAAGAGGACAATAGTAGCTTTAAGAGATATTACAATACTTAGGATAAACATGATGTGATAGAAAATTGCTAGATAGAAGTAATAATTAATTTTTCTAATCATTTCAATAGGAAAGGAGAAATATGATAATTCAAGTTATAAACATGCATGCTTCATATACAGTTAATTTTCAAGATATATGTTAAAAGGGCATAAATTATTCATATCTTATTCAATGATAATTTAGATTTGTGAACTTTGGATTCTTCAAAGGAATTCAACATAGTCTTATTCCCTTTGAATATGACACATGATAATATTGGTTGGTATAGATAAATGGAGGACTTTAATTTCTTTTTTAATCTAAAGGGGCTTTGTAATATTATCCTTGGAGCTCTTAGTATATATGGGGTAATAGGTGTATTAGGAGGTCCTAGGTAGAAAAAAGACAAGGGAATTATCTAATAGATGATTACAAATGAAGTATACAACCTCTTTAAATATAATTTTATAAGTTAGAATTAGATAATAAACAAATTCTCTTTATGTGTGACTTTCTTGATAATGGTCTTGTGAATCCATTTTGTTTTCTTAGTATATAGCATGAAGATCATGATATCTTTTAAATAATTAAAAATTTTAAGGATTTTTCATGTTTCCATGTATAAGTTTGTTCAAAATATAAAATATCTAAAGGGTATGTCAAGATTCATAACATCAAATATTTCAACAATACATTTAAGAGTAAGGCAAAAAATAAATCTGAATATAAGAATTTACAGTAAAGAGTAGAATTCAACATTATGGACCAATATACTTATGTGCAAACAAAATATTTTTTTTGCTATTTTTGATAACATATTAAAAACTAAGTCATATTGGTTCCAAAACGCCAAAGAGATAAGGATTACTAAAGGTGATAGAAATATCAATTTTTTTATGACAATAACAATATAGATTTGTTCTTTTGTTAGATAAAAAAACATGTAACTCTAGATGAAAGACATATAAAGGAAGAAACAAAATTTAGAAAGGAAGTAATAGATTATTTTAAATATAGGCTATCGACAAAACAATGAGACTTAAAATGATATTTTGTAAAACATTCCATCAATCATCATATAAAGAAAAAATAATCTCGATGGAGGAGCTACATGAGGTACCTAGCCTTGACGGAATTTTGTAATTTTCTTATAATATTTAGAAGGTTTTAAAGAGTGATGTGTTTCTCTTAGTATAAAAAGGATGGGGTAAAGAAATGCATAATAAATAATATGAATGTTACTTTTATTGTATTTTTCCAAGAAAGGTAAAACAAAATATTTTTGATAAATAACATGATCTATAACATAATTTACAAAATATATGGGAAATTAATTTAAACTTATTTTATGGTATGTTATATTAGATAAGAAATATGGTCTAATTCATGGTAATAAAATCCTTGAAGACAAACTTTTTTTTTCCACTAGACCATACATTACTAGGTATACTTGAAAACTAAAAATGAAAGAAATAATGATAGGATTTACTACGATTTTATGCATGAAGTCATAAAATAATTAAGAGTGAATGGATTAGATGATACAATAATATATATATATATATATATATATATATATATATATATATATATTAATGGATCCTCTCCCTTGATAATTTAAATCACTTATGTTGAAGGAAGGTACCATAAAGTGTTCTATTTTGTTTGTGTGTATGAAATATGGTCTAATTCATGGTAATAAAATCCTTAAAGACATACATTTTTTTCCACTAGGCCATACATTACTAAGTATACTTGAAAACTAAACATGAAAGAAATAATGATAGGATTTGCTATGATTTTATGCATGAAGTCATAAAATAATTAAGAGTGAATGGATTAGATGATACAACAATAATATATATATATATATATATATATATATATATATATATATATATATATATATATATATATATATATATATATATATATATATATATATCAATGGATCCTCTCCCTTGATAATTTAAATCACTTATGTTGAAGGAAGGTACCATAAAGTGTTCTATTTTGTTTGTGTGTGTGTGTGAAAATTAATTATGAATTTGATTGCTCTTTTTGTGTTTTTGCGTGTGTGAGAAAATTAATGATGAATTTGATTGCTTTATTTTTCGAATTTTTATATGATTTTCATCTTTGTCAAACTTGAATGTGACAACTTAGTTTAGGATGAAATTAGCTTTGGATCCTATGGAAAGTGTGATTTACTATCTTCTTATTTCTACAAGACACCTGTTGAGAAATTTTGCAAATATTTCAAATAAAGAGGAGGAATAAAAGTAATATACATTGTGACAAATGGTTCCTACAAATCTCATCTCCAATTTATTGATTATAGTCTTATTTAGGTGGTCCTTCTCTTATCAAGGCTATGAAACATAAATTAATATTTTCATCATATAGAATGATAGCTAGAGAATTATTAAGTACATCAAAATGTAGGATCCTTATCAATAACACTTCATTTAATTTATAATAGATAATTATGAATATTTTAGAGTTTAGATTTAGAAAATTGTCATCAAACTATTTCAATATCCCCTTTTAAGATAAAATAAAGAAGAAAATATCTAGGATGTATGGATAAGTTTAGGTTTTCTCTTAGCAAATAAAA
Source organism: Wollemia nobilis (assembly GCA_028583015.1). Lineage (NCBI taxonomy): Eukaryota > Viridiplantae > Streptophyta > Pinopsida > Araucariales > Araucariaceae > Wollemia > Wollemia nobilis. Next base: position 4,781,233 of record JAQPPZ010017188.1, on the reverse strand, counting down.
TATTAAAGAGGAAAAATATAGAAGGGATAGACTTACAAAATTTTCTATGCATGAGTTTCATGTTAGGAGCAAAATTTGGTTGACAAGTATCTAGAGATCAAGAAAAAATTGTGTGCTCTATGTGTGCACATAAAATTATATGGAAAATGAATCCTAACAAACCTATTTATAAAACATGGAACTTTAAACTAGAGTTTGCAACTAAACAAAAAACATAAAAGGTGGTTGATAAACAAGGTATATTTAATTAATTTTTGTTTAATTATTAATTACAATATTATCCTCTTAATTTTAAATATAAATAATTGGTCTAAACATTTTGGTTTAGAGGTTCAAAATTCAAAAATTATTTTAATGATAATTCAAAGATATTAATTGAAGGAAAAGACAAAAAATCTAGAAACTTAAAAATATAATTTTAAAGTTATATATTTTTTTTAATAAAGAGTTGACTCGAAATTTATTAACATATGATGGATACTTAATCAAATTTAGATATAAAGCTTTTAAAACAACCAAAATTGTCTACATTTATAGATTTTGTTTGGAATAAGATTTAGCCACTTGAATTCCTCTAAAGTGTTAATGGTTTTTTTATGACAGTTTATAAATAAGGTGCACGATACACCCTTTGGGTATGATTTAATGTGAAAATATATTTTTTATTATTTTTTTAAAAGGTAAAAATTTATTGAATCAGTAATCTTTACAAGAAAATTAGAATCCCATAACAATAACCCTTACAAGGTCCAGAAGAAAGAAACCCCCAATACCATCGAGCACCAGATCAGAAGACATCCAACAAACAACAACCTCAACCAGACATATCCACAGCAAGCAAATTAGCAAGATGTTGAGAACATTCCAATGGAAACTGATCCCATTCTCTAACATTCCAATCTTCCTGAAATTCAGAAGCCTATTTTTCCAAGTAATCAGCCAAACCATTCCATTCCCTGGGAATATGAACAAAGTAAATAAACTCTAGATGATGACATATTTGAAAGATCTTTCAAGCTACTATCGCCAGCTACCAATGAATATTAGAAAGATTATGAGTCTTCAATAAATTAATAATAATCTAAGAGTCTGACTCACATATTATCTTTCGCCATCCCAGAGCATAAACTTTTTCTAAATAAAATAAATAGCAAGGCCCTCCATATAATTATTAGTTTGTTTCCCTTTATAACAGGAAAAAATGAAAATAACTGCACCACCGGTATCTCTCCCGACACCACCAATACCTGCATGCCCAGGATTACCTCTAGAAGAGCCATCAATATTAATCTTAAACACCTTCCGAGGTGGAGGATGCCATCTGCCATCTCTCTATACTTTTTTATTAAGGCCTCTCCTCCTGACTAATACAGAAGGACGAGGGTCATTCTCCACTAAACCCAAATCTTGCATCATCAGAATATCAAACTGCTCCAAATCAAGACTGATTTGACATTTAGAAGAAACTGTTTCTTGGATCATACCAATAATCCTCTACCAAGTCTGGTAAACAGTTAACTTCCTTCCTTGAAAAATTCTTCTATTTCTTTCAAGCCAAATCTGCCATATAATACATGAGGGCGCAATACTCCACACAACTTGAAGAAAAAAAACCTTAGTATGAGGTCTTCCTAAATTCCTCCAAAACTCAACAAGAGAAGATGTATGAAAATAAAACTATTTCCACACCCTCCACAAAAGATGTAAAAATTCTTGTGCAAATGAACACTATAAGAGCAAATGCCCTACAGATTCATCACTATTCTCACAAAGGAAACAAAGTTAAGGACAATGAAAACCTCTCTTTTGGATATTATATTAGGTAGGATATATGTTTTGAGTAGCCAACCACAAATAGAAATTGCATTTGGGCCAGTAAAACTTATTCCAATCATGTTTCCACCATGGAACCTCCTCATCCCCAAAATGTTGCCTATCTAAGATATGGTAACCAGAAGCCACCGAGAAAACCTCTCTAGTATCCATACCCCAAGCCAATACATCATCATCCTATAAAGAAAATCACTCCCTAGTAGCCAAAATACAAAACAATTCTTCTCTATCCTGAAAAGAGCCACCTGTCGGCCAATCTCTAGGATCTTTCCACTAAACTACCTCTACCTACCCAACTCTTTTGGAAACTTTATAATCCATCACCCTGTACCAACCAGTAGCCAAGAAATAATTACATAGCTCCTGAAGATGAGGAAACATAGATAAAATTATAGGGAAACCATCCCAAGAATCATGCCAGAAAAGAGCCTTCGAGCCTTTGAGACAAATCCATAACAAACCTTTCTTAACAAGAGATACCCCCTTCTTAAGGGTATTCCAAATAAAATAATCTTTACCAAAAAAATTGTATGTAGGAATCTTAGAGTCCACAACCCCGTTAAGATATTTAAAGGGAATAATTTTAGCCCAAGCATGGTCCTTAGAAATGCACCATCTACAAATAGTCTCCCACTTAACCAAACTCCATTTTAAAGACTCCAAATTTCTAGCCCATAAAAATTTTCTTGATATAGATTCAAACTCATGAATAAAACTAGCAGGAGCGACCTGAATCATGCACCGATAAATATATGAAGCTTGAACCACCAAATTAAGAAACAACACTTTGCCAATAAAATACATCCACTTAAAATTCCAATGAGAGACTTTAGCCCTAAATTTATTCAAAATATTATTCCATATACCTCGAGGCAGACAGCCCACAGAAAGAGGAATTCGCAAATAATTTAAAGGAAGAGATTCAATCTGAAACCGAAGAATCTAAGAAATTTTGGCCTGTATAAGAGGATCAGTATTGAAAAAGAATATGGAGGATTTCCCCTCATTTATATTCTATCTTTATGTAGCCAAATAAATATCTAGATATCTTCTAAAATTAGTTGCTTCCCTAATAGAGGCAAGACCCATCAAAGTAGTATCATCCATAAATTGAAGATGAGAAGATGCAGGTAAACTATTACCCCACCTCCAACCATGAATCAACCCCTGACTGACATGTGATTTGATAAGTCTACCCAAACCCTCAGTGATAAGGAGACAAATTATCCCCATAATGAAAACCTCTCAAAACCTGAAACAAAGCAGATGGCTCACCATTGATAATTATAGAATAGGATGGAGATGTAATACAACTCCTCACCCAACTAACCCACTGCGAGTCAAAACCAAAAGCAAGGAGAATTTTACTTAAGAAAGACCATTTAACCCTGTCATAAGCCTCAACCATATTCAATTTTATAATCATATCTTTTTTTTATAAATTCCCATAGAATGAATGTCCTCAACAACAATAGCCACACCATCAAGGATTTCTCAAACCACCACAAAACTTCCCTGTTCATTATAAATAATCTTACTAAGCCAAGGCTTAAGTCTTTCATCAATCAAATTGGATATAATTTTGTACACCACATTACATAGTGCAATAGGTCTAAAAATATCCAAAGAATTGGCTCCTTCCCACTTAGGAATAAGCACCAAGAAGGTAGAATTCATAGCTCTCAACATCTGTTTATTTTTTAAATACTCCCGCACAACAAACAAAAGATACAATTTGACAATCTCCCATAATTGTTGGAAAAATTCCATAGGAAAACCATCAAGCCCTAGTGCTTTCCTTTTCTTCATCTAGAAAATAATATCCTCCAACTCTTTAATTGAAACTAATCTCATGAGCAACTTGTTCATCTATGCAGGGCCTTGTTGATGCTCGATTCTCTTGGCCCATGGATGAGGAGGGAGCATCCCAAAGACAAAGGGGGTACTAACTAACTATTGAAATCTATTTTAACCACAGGGGATAGTGGCCCATCACAACTGAAATAATACAATCCAAATACTATTTTCTTCAAAAACCACTCTGGGAGAATCCTCATAATACAAAGAGAAAAAAACCTTACAGCCTCCCTTAAAATATCCTTAGAAAAAGTCAATTGGACCCCAAGAGAAGAAATAAGAGAAGAAATAGCACTACCATACCTTTTAGATTTAACCGAATTAACAAAGAAAGTAGTATTTTTATCTCCTTCCTACAGCCAATCAATTTGAACCTTCTATTTCCAATAAATTTCCTCCCTCAATTCCCACTCAGCTACCTCCTTAAGAGCATCAGATTCCTCTTTAAGAGTCCTTTATGTGAGGCCATAATCCCTAATCTATCTTGTAATAGCATCTAACTTCTCTTGAGCAGCCAACTTCACCTCAAAAAGATTACCAAAACTCTTCCTATTCCACTTCTCAAGCTGATATTTCACATACTGGAGCCTCTTAACAAAGGATAACATAGCAGTTCCATGAGCATGACTTCCATGTAACTACCATATTCTCATTAAATCATGAAGAGAAGGTTCTAGAAGCCACATTAACTGGAATTTTAAGCAGGATTTCCTATAAACTCCCTGGCAAATGGCATTTAGCATTATAGGCCAATGATTAGAACCTCTCCAATCCAAAATTTTTGAGCTGATTTTCCAATTATTACTGATCCAGTAAGGAGAAACCAAAAAGTGATCCAATATCTCAAAAATAACCTTAGTACCACATCTCCCGTTACTCCAAGTAAACATACCATTACCAAGTTTAATATTAACAAGGTTTAAGAAAAATATATTATCATTAAGGGCCAAATATGCATGTACAAGAGAACCCACACCACCTCTTTTCTCCTCCAAACTAGTGATAGCATTAAAGTCTCCAGCAACAATCTAAGGATAGTGAGGATCCATTAATCACACCACATGAATATGATTCCAAAGATATAGTTTTCTAGTAAGATCAGGGGGAACATACAAATTAGTTAATAAGACCACTTCACCAGATTCCTTACAAGAAGAAACCATAGAAAGAGAAAATTTATCAACAACCCACCATATAGGAGAGAGCTTCTGAGGATTCCAAAAGCTAAAAATACCACTAGAACTGCCCTGGGCACCAATACACTGATATTGCCCATGAGTCCACAATTTGGAAGCAATACTAAATAAACAATCAACTAATAATTTTGACTCCTGTAGAAAATCAATATTAGGATTATGCAACTTAATCAACTCACGAATAGCTTTTTTTTTATGGGTGCTATTCAATACCCTCACATTCCAAGATAAAGCAATCATTTATGAGGAATGGAAAGTGAGAGTCAAGGAGCCTAACCAACCTTGACTCAACCAAGGACTCCCCTTCAAGTTTTATTTTATCCACATATTTCTTCCTGCCCACCTTAGAATATTTTTTAGGTACCCCATTTTTAAAATTCTTTTGATGTAATCCCAGTAGAGAGCTCACCTTAGAAGCTTTTCCATGATCGAAACCAACCAAATTATCCAGTAGTGGATCATATGATGCCACATCATCCTCCTGAACAACCATATTTTCCTAATAAGGAATAGAAATATGGTTCCCATCAATAGTCTATGTCATATAATTCCCTAAAATTGAAACAACCACATTACCTAGAGAATGTTCAATTTCCATCTGAGCAATAGATAAATCCATTTGCAAATTAACCCCATCAAGCTGGTCCAAGTCATCCAAAGCATCAAATATATTATGTAATCCATCCACTAGCATCTAATTAAAGGATCTCTTCAAACCCCTACCTTTATTGCGGGACTTTACAAGAATGAAACCCTCCTTATCAGTCCCACTATCCTGCATTGGAGCCTCAATGGACCCATTAGCTTTCTTAGGAAATTTTACTTTATCTATCCCACTATCCTACTTAGGAGGCTTAGGCTTAGATGACAAATTCCCAGGTAATTTTGGGCATTTTCTCTTAAGGTGTTCATATGCATGACACCAACGACATCGGAATGGAAGGGTTTTATAGTCCAACTGTTGAATACAAGAAGAATATAAACATAAATTTCCATAGAATTTGGCAAAGGCTTATTTAAATCTATCTCAACACAAACACAGGCACAAGAAACTACCTTTTTATCCATCATTTGTTGATAAGGACCCATTGGCTTCCCCAGCAACAACGCAATCATGTGAAGAATACCTGTTTGCCATAACTCTAGAGGTAACCAAGGGAGCCAAACCCAAATTGGCACCCATGACGGAATTTACTCCATAGGGTTAAAACCCACATGCCAGGGCTTAATGAACAATCCAATCTAGTTATAAAAATAAGGTCCTCCTTCAAAAACTTTATGTCGATCCTCCATGCAAGAGAAAAAAACCATGAAAAAATTATTTACCCCCAGTATTATCTCCATATCTCCAACCAGATTCCATAATTTTTGAGCCCAAGATTCCAACGAAATGAGAGGGACCTGAATTCCTAAAAATTTGCAAATTAGGGCATGATTAGCCAAGTATTCAACATCCTCTGCAATTGAATCTGATTGAATCACTAGGATAGGCTTATCCAAAGTTTTTTCAAGACAACCATTCACTTGTGTAGCTCTAAAAAACCCACTCGAAACATGTAGATACCTAAAACACGTCATGCTGAAGGTGACTACTCATACAGACATGCTACAAGACCATATGGAAGATCTTGGATAGACTCCAAGATAGAGCAATGGTTCTAACGACTCAATTTGGGCTCCTTGGCCTGATCAGTCTAAACCACAACTGAGTCCTATGATTTTTAGTTTGAACCATAGCTAAAACCTGTGGTTTACGGTCTAAACCGTAGCTGTCACCTACAATCTTAAATGAAGTTCAGTTGGCCTTCATCCCAACCAAATCGGTTTGAATGACCATTTGATCTAGAAGAAGGCGGTTAAAGGATGGAAGCTTCCAATCCAATTGTCCTAACCACCCCTTCTTGTTCTTGGCTTCTCCATGAAGCCACCCCTAGCCCTTGGGTAGTCCTATAAGTACCCCTTCGAATTAGGGCAATGATATAGTGCATTTTTATAGCGAAGCGTTATCAAAATATTATAAAATGGAGCATTGGAGATTAGAGCAGCTAAACCTTATAGGATTGTGGACTCACTTGAGTGCACTAAGAGAGATTTTTTGCTATCACTTTACCAACCTAAGCATCATGATGAATTATGCCATGGATGCCCTAAGGAGCTAGAACGCCAAGAAACACTAATTTGGGCAAACAGAGGCCCTATCGAGCAATTCGACTACCAAACCTATCAAAGGACACAGAGGTGACCCTTGATTATCAATTTGACTAGGAGGATCAAACCCACTACCCTAGAATTGGAGAGAAAATGTACTTGGTTGCTGGTCACCACTGTCATTCATGGTTTATAGTGCAGCCTCTCATTAGAGCTGCGGTTTATAAAAAGTATAAGATCCCCTTACTGTTCTTTTTGTGGAGTGCTTATCTATATTAGATTAGTTAGTTTAATGCTTTATTTGGTAGTTTAGAGACTCTGACGAATTGGATTAAATATTTGAGTAGATTTAATTCATTATAGAATTTATGACATTAAAGTCTTCTTTCCATGCTTTCATACTTTATTTCATATAAGTAGGCCATTAGATGGTTAGTTGTATTATTCCTTTATGCATATCTAGGAATATTTATCAATTCAACATATATTTAACACATTTTGTATGCTTTCTTGATTTCATATGTTTATAGCATCTTTGTGTTCAATTTCCTCAAAGGACCTCATCATGAAAGGTTCCCAATGCTTTTAACGCTTCTCTGTTGTTTCTTGACCACAGGGAATCAGGTCTAAAGGAGGTTCAACTATCAAATACCTTCCTCAATGTGAAGAAGAGGGTCAAATCCACCCTAGAGAAGTTTGTGACTATTTAAAAGAGCATTAGTATTGCACCTACCCCATTGGGGGATTCAAAATTGTATCAATTGTATCAACATTTGGGTGACCCTAAGAGGGGCATGATTGTAACCGAGATTTGCTTTCGATATTAATAAAAGAAACATCCATTTTATTTTCATATGCAATCTTGATTCTTATTTCATGCTTTTATGTTGATTTACATTGATCTACTAGATAGGTGCATGCTTTTTGGATAGGTCAGAAGGCGATCACGGTGGAACTCCACATTTCAAGTGATCTAACTGATTGTTCTTGTGTTTTTAGAATTGCAGGTGCAAACCGTAGCTTCCAAATGCGGTCTCATTATTGGCCCACAACTTCAATACGCGGTCTATAGTATGAACTGTGCATCAAACTTGCGGTTCATAGCAGATACATCAGATAACAGGAGTTTAAAGTTGAATCAAATAAGGACCTGAGGTAGGCCTTTTTTGCCACTTTCTATCTTTGTGTTTTGCTTCTATATTTTCCAAAATAGAAAATTGAAACCTAGATAATTAAGGATAAAACGAACATGAAAACAAATTAAGTCCTTAGGGTTTCCTTTTCTAAATTTTGGCTAGGCGCTGCTAGGAATAGTGGATCTTGAGTCTGCCCTAGAATCCAACATGCTAGGTTAAAATTGTGTGTTGGTTTACATTCTTGAAGCCCAATCAGAGGTTATATCATCGTAATTGCATTGTCAAAAATCATTTAGGATATAGCATGCATATTTCCTTAAAATGAAATGTTTATTTTTGCATATCATGTAGGAAACAATCATTTATGCTATATTATGCATTTTCTTTTTATGCAAAATAGTAAAACGAACCACACACACCATGTTTCATTTAAACGCTAGTGAGTTGGGACTCACATCCAACCACTAGTAGGGTTCAACGATGGTGGGTGTAATTTCCATCTGTTGTACCAAATCCTATGTACCTTTGGATACTAGACCAATATCGGATCCAAGAACCTTTCGTACCCTGGAAAATTTACATGTATTCTCTTCGAAGGGTATAATGCTGATTGGGGGAAAATACGTGAGGATATGGGAGGACCTGTGCTCCTTGTTCGGGTATGGACCTTCATTACCACACACGGGGGATTTACATGGCCTGGAAGTCACATCTAGGTTGTCGAGCTATGAGCATATAGGTGAAAGCCAATTTAACTAAGAATATCATCCAACAAGCTTTCAAAACATGATAAGGAGTTCTATATTGATACAACAAACTTGAAACAACATCAAATAGTATAGGGCTCACTTTTAAAAATTAATACGAGATAAACACCATTGTATACCTTGTTTGTGTAATAAATAATAAATCTAGATGTTAGATACACCATGGTGGAGACACAGGGTAGTCGATAAATGCATAAGCCTGATGCCCATGACCAAGCCCCAACAAATTCAAATTAGCACATGTCGAATCCTCACCCACATGCACTTTCTGAACATCATTCGACAAGCATTAAAGGAGACAACTTGAAAATAGGGGAACCTATTGAGCATACCCCAAATAGAGGAGTTTATGTGCATTCTTCTAGGCATAGAATAGAGTAGGGAGCCTCTCAGCATAAGGGTGTTCCACTCGAAAGCCATTACCAAGATCACGTTGCACGTGCATCCATGGGATCGTATGAAGAGTATGTTATCCAGGGGTCCAAGTTAGTACCCTTATGTCATAGGTCTATAGGAGGATCCATGGCTCCACCTTCAAAGTACATATGGGATCGAGATCCGCCCATTCAAGGGCACTCAGACAAGGCAACCATTGAGCATAGGTCTGTGCAGACTCTCACACATAGTGAACATCAAAAAATTACTATTGATATGGCTAATGTGGAAGCCAATGGCACACCACCACATGAGCGGTGGAGATCCAAAAATTTGGACAACTTAGTAGCGTCATTGAGCAGCTAGGCCATAAGCCTTCGACTTCGTCCACTCGTGCCCCAAGTGAGCATAGTGTGAGTTCTATTAAGACTTATAGAGAACTTTGAGAGGCTTCTAAGCTCTCTTATGTTATACATACACCATCCACGCATGGTAGCATAGAGCACAAAGCTCAGTAGGATGCCAATGCTATCATTATAGGCAAGGGCAAAAGCATCAAAAATCAGTCAAATGGGTACATAATCCATAAGGTCGCTCGCACAGAGCATGCATACTAGATGCCTATCATGGCCAATGACCTTGATAGGTCACACATATTGGTATATGAGTAGTGACAACAACCCCTCCAAGATCAATTAGAGAATGCTTGCCTAGAAAGATAACGTATTGAAGAAGAGAATCTTCAATCACAGAGGCTCATCATACAAAGACTATACGAGCAATGCATGCGTGATGAATGTATCCTTGACCAAAATGAGTCATAGAGCAGGAATATAGGCTAGCCATGGCTGGTATATATACTCACATAGAGAATAGATAGCGCATTCAGAGAAAGATTTTTTCACAAGTCGATGTGTAGTAGGAGCGTAGAGATGCTCACACTCATATTAGTGCCCTACCAAGAGAACAACCACCACCGTTCGAACATGAGAGACAACAACAATATGACGAAGAAGAGGGAGAGGGAAACAATCAATAGTATCCTAAAGACTCCCAAGTTGAGGAGGAGGAAGAGCAACGTCCTCCACCCTGATAAAGGAAGAATGTACCTCCAAAACCCCCCTCACGACAGGTTAAGGAGGAGGACTATCTATCCTCGGAGGCTTATAAATCCCTAGTAGTGAAAGTAAAAGTGATTGAGAGACAAGGCACAACTTTTCAAAATTTGACATTAAGAAAGATTCATAATGAGCCTTTAGACCTATCCATACATGCTTCTGCCTACCCTGAGCATTTTATTATACCTAGGCTAAACAAATTTAAAAGTGACAAAGATGCACAGGAGCATATCACGGGATTTTTAGATGCCTATTTCCAAATTATGATCAATAATGCCTTAATTTTGTACACATTCATCACAACCCTCTTAGGCCCAGTTCGAGAGTGGTTCAATCAGTAAAAGAGGCATAAAATTACCAATTTTGAGCAATTGGTTGACGCTTTCCTTGAATGCTTTTCTTTTGGCATCAAGAAACAAGCTAACCTTTCTGATTTGGTTGTGCTAGCTCAGCATGATGATGAGCCAATTGAGCAGTATAGAAAGAGATGAAGGAGGTTAATGGTGAAGCTTCCAAGCACATATCACTATTGTTGCAATTTTAGTAGTACTCAACATTTGAGGAAGCTTTGGTGCAAGCCATGGTAATTGAAGACATCAAGTTACAATAAGTGAACTTGAAGCTTAAGAATAGGAAAGAGGGACCCAAGAAGAGCTCCACAAAACATAAGGGCAAGTAGGCCCACATCAACCAAGTGGTGCTAAACCTCTAGAGAGAGGATAAAGGGCAGAAAAAGCAGAATTATCAGGCCCAACCTCCTCCTATGTAGTACGAAAATTGCAATAATAATTATAAGGGCAAAAACAAATAACAAGACCTACCTCACTAATTCAAGCCTCTAACGGAATCATTGAAATAAATATTTCATCAGTTATGCGAGGCTAAGACAATCATACTGCTTGAGGTTAAGTAAGTCAATATGAATTAGCCCAAGTCGAAGGGGTATCAGGATGACCTATTTTGCATTTACCATCGTGCAAAGGGCCACGACATCAAAGTATGTTGGTCCTTCAAGCATATTGTGCAAAATATGATTGAAAAATATGAGCTTGTAGTACCAAATAACCCATTGGAACCTAACAACCAAAACATGGGGATTTACAAGAATTCGTTACCAAACCATGAGGCACCGTGCAACAATGTTGGCCAGGTCAGCCAAGTGTGCGTCGAACTACCACCCCAAGGGTTCGTAGGCATGGTGAACGTTGTTACCCGACATAGAAAATATGAACAACCAAATCAACCGTGTACTCCCATTAGGATACAGGCTACAACGAATCAGTGGCCAATGTAGAATATTCCAATCCCACCAACGAGACCGATGGTGACCATACAGAGTAGGCTAGTCCAAAACCTACAGACAGCTTCTGTGAAGCTATCTATACATTAACTGATACAACAGTCCCCTAGGCACAAGGAGACTCTTATGGACATTCTAAGGTCCATCGAAGTATAGTCTTAAGATGCTCAAGCATTTACCAATTTTGTGGGATATGTACATCAGTGTTAGGAGCCCATGATCCAATTTTATGATCATAAAATCAAGACAGTTATCACAGATACGGTTGACCCACCATTGCATATCAATGCATGTGTTAATCACATGCATTTCAAGAGGGACTTAAACAACACTGGTTCATCGATTAATATAATAACTACCAAGGCATTGAATCATCTAAAGCTACCTAAATCACACATTGTGCCCACCACCTTCACATTGAGAGCGTTTAAGGACACCCTATGCTCGATGGTTGGCATAATCGTCCTACCTGTTCAGGTAGGCCTAAAGACCATCTTTGTGATGTGTCATGTGATCGAGGGTGCTATGCAATATAACATCCTACTCGGGAGGCCTTGGATTCATGAAATACATTGCATTCCCTCTATATTGCACCAATGTTTAAAATATCTTCATGAGGGATGGGTTCATGTAGTGTCGTCAAATGAAGAACCTTTTAATTTCATGAACCTAGAAGATTTGCCTGGGGGTTTCATACTCCCATAAACGCACCTAGATGTCCAACCTACATCATCGATTAAAAATCTAGGAGGTAAACCAATAGTACATGCTCAACCATCGATATTTGTATTGTACATATCTGAGCATACTACTGCTACTTCGCTAAAATCGACTGCATCAGTAATGCTTCAGGATGATAGGAAGTTAAATGTGAAAATGGGTGAAAAAGAGAAGAAACATATATGCAAAATAGTCATCAAGAAGGCTCCCATCCCCATGGAAGTTGAGGAAGCCCAAGATATATTCAAGGAGGTACCTCAGCATGCCTTGCCTACATCGTCATCAGGGTCATCCACACCGCGGGTGATTGTACATCTCGCCAACACAGGGTTAGACGAGTATATTTTGCAGAATGTAACCTTCGGACCTATTTTGGATACTACACAAGATATGGGTCGACCGCATGCCCATTGTTTTCTAGTTGGATAAGTGGTACCATTGGGAAAGCCACCTAATTAGACTAACTTCATTTATGCTGGGCTAGATCAGCTTCCAGCACGAACGCCTATGGATGAAGATGGCGATGAACCTTTCATAGTAAATGTTCATTATTTATCCAACCTGGAGTACTCCATGTATATTTTTAAGTTATATCATTGGCATGGTTATGGACTTGGACTATTTGAACAAGGGCGTAGGACCCCGCTCGAGCCACGTTATCAACTAGCAATTGATAGGTTTGGGCTAGGATTATAGATAGAAGGATAAGATGACTTTCTCGCAACATCCTTAGATCGCTTATACCGTAGTCTAGGGGATGATGTGGACTTTAACACATCATCCTAATCCATCTAGCTGCTAGAGAACTCACCTGATGGTATCTATCATCACCTCTGAGCCATTTGAAGAAGATCATGAAGGGCTCTTAGAGCAGAATGATGCAAAGCAGAACCCCAGAGGCAACCTAGATCATCAAATCCATAATGCAACCAACAATAGAGGTGTGCAATGGTATAACCCTAAATGTTTAGGCAATCTTGACTCAGGATATCTATACAGCGATAATGGAGAGGAGTCCACCTCTGAGATAAGTGGACCGAGCTGTGATGTCGATGGTGAATCCTGAAACAACGATAAATCTGAGGATGAATTTGAGGGGGGCTATCTAAGGCCTTTGTATGCACATCACCTACTACCTACATAGTTGGTACATGTTACCCAAGATATTCTTCCCAACATTGATCATTTGGGGGAAGAAGTAGAGCCAGTTTTCTCGTCAACATCATACATACAAAATTATTATCTGATTTTTTGGATATGGATGATAGTGACCAAGAAGTGAGATTCATGGGACCACACTTACCAGAGTGTCCCCCACCTGTAGGGGCAAATTAAGGACTGTATTATGAAAATGACAAAGAGGATGAAAATTAAAGATCCTATCTAGGGCCTCCTTATCTACGTCACCGCCATGCGCCTTATACGGCTTAGGACCTATGAAGAGAAATCAATCTCGACCCTCATGTCAAAGGAATACCATCAAACTTTAATGTGATTTATCACATGTTGTTTCCTTGTTCGCCTACCTACATGGAGCTCCGTGAGCTAAAATATCCCATATTGTAATTAGTGGATAGGGAGGACGCGGTCGTCCGTAGTCCACACAGAGAGGACCCATTTGTGTCTCTGTCATCAGATCCAGATCTTGGGTATGAGGACTACATCAATTATGTAGAAGTTTATCCGTGTGGTCCTAGAGACCAATACCATTCCATCAATATGGTCTCCATTGATTTAACCGCTCCACTCCACAATGTAGTAGATCCATTACAACCATTGCATCTCAATGTAGATACTATCGATTGGGATCATGCTGACTCACCTATAGAGCCTAAATATTTCTTCCCTAATGAATAAATGCTACAACCATTCCATTTTGCACCAGGTTGTACTTACGATTTTTATCTTGGTGAGGATGCTTCCAATGCAGAATCTATGAACCTAGTGAATGACATCCATTTGATTCCTATACCTCCTCATCTTGAGGAGGGATCGTATATGTCAATAGAGGAAACCTTCGAGGTGGATATCATCAACAATCCCACCAATCCAAGGAAGGTTAAATTTGGAGAGAGTCTCACTCCATATGAGCGGGCCACCCTCATCCCTTTGCTGAAAGAGGGATCTAATATTTTCACTTGGACATACAAAGATATGCTAGATCTAGACCCAAAATTGGTTACCCATAACCTTTCACTATATCTAACGAAGAATTTGATCAAGTAGAAGCTTAGAAAGATGCATCCAACAGTAGCCTTAATGGTGAAATATGAGCTACAAAAGTTGTTGGATGTAGAATTTGTAATCTCCATCGACTATCCGGAATGGGTGTCCAATATGGTACTCGTAGGAAAACCTGATGGAAGAATTCGTATTTGTATGGATTTTAGAGACCTAAATAAGACAACACCCAAAGATTCATCTCTGTTGCCTAATATCAATGCTCTTGTAGATGAAACTGTAGGTCACAAAATGCTCTCCTTAATGGACAGTTTTTCTGGTTATAATCAAATTTGGATTAAACTCGAAGACCAGTATAAAATTGTGTTTGTAACGCCATGAGGAACATTTTGCTATAAATTTATGCCATTTGGCCTCAAAAATGCTGGTGCAACATATTAGCAGGCCATGACATACATTTTTCATGACTATATGCATAAGATTCTAGAATATTATATGGATGACTTGTTGGCCAAGTCATTGCTACGTACTGAACATGTGGAGGTCTTAAGGAAGGTCTTCAATCGCCTAATAGAATATAATGTTAGGTTGAATCTTAAGAAGTGCGTATTTGGCGTAACTTCTAGTAAGCTATTAGGATTCATCGTTTTAAAGTGAGACATCGAAATTGACCCAATGAAGGTCAAGGCTATCTTAGGGATACATCCTCCCTCCAATATTAAAGAGTTAAGGAGCCTTCAAGAAAAATTAGCATCGATAAGTGATTCAACACTCAGTTATTAGATAAATTTCTACCCATGAATCGACTGCTACACAAGGGGGTCCCATTCAATTGGGACGAGGACTTTCAAGCAGCTTTCGTTGAAATAAAGCAATACCTGGTGACGCCACCAATGCTAGCTCCACGAAGGCTAGATGTGCCTTTTCTACTATATATATTGGTCACCGACTTTG
Organism: Wollemia nobilis; assembly: GCA_028583015.1. Taxonomy (NCBI): domain Eukaryota; kingdom Viridiplantae; phylum Streptophyta; class Pinopsida; order Araucariales; family Araucariaceae; genus Wollemia; species Wollemia nobilis. The sequence continues at coordinate 4,765,648 of JAQPPZ010017188.1, read as the reverse complement.
CATTAGGGACCATGTTAGCCCAAAAGAACATGTAAGGCAAGGAACAAGTCATATATTATATTAGACAAACCTTGGTGAGTTACGAGCTAGGATATGCATATGTGGAGAAACTGTGTTTAGCAATAGTGTTTGCTACAAAGAAATTATGACACTATATGCTAAGTCATATGACAAGTTATATCAAAATAAAATCCTTTGCAGTACATGATGAGTAAGATGTATCATAACACGTGTACTCCAAAGTAGATCATGCTACTGACAGAATTCGATCTAGAATTCATAAGACAAAAGTCCATTAAGGGACAAGTCATAGTTGATCAGTTGGTTAAGGCACCACTGTCAAACAATAGGCCTCTGACCATTGAGCTTATGGATGATGCAATATTCGTCGTATCTAAAGATCCCAAACCCAAAGAACTAGATAACAATGATGATGACTTTATTCTTCAACGGTTCAAAGTGCGAGCAAGGAGGTGGTGCAGGAATAGTTTTTTTCACACCGCAAGGATATCCAATACCCTTGTCATTTAAATTATATTTTCTTCTCACCAACAACAATGCTGAGTACAAAGCCCTACTGTTGGGCCTCCACACAGTCGTCGCCATGAACATTAAAAGATTAAACATCTTTGGTGACTCCTTGCTCATAGTAAATCAAGTTAAGGGGTTATTTCAGTGTCGATGTATAGTACTAAAAGCCTACAAATATTTTATGATTATATATTTGGCTAAATTGGAATGGTATGACATCGAGGCAATCCCTCATTCGTCAAATAGGTTCATAGAAACCATGGCATATTTGGGATCCTTGATCCCTTAGAATCCGTCTGCTGACTTCACTACCATTCATGTTAAAACACTCTTGCATCCTGCAGTGGAGCGAGAAGCCTTTGATAATAAGATGTCAATCAACATTATTAGTGCAGAATGAAAATTTGAATGGTTCTACAGAGCTAAAGACTTTCTGAAGAAGGCACCCTAGGGGTCTTTAACCTCCCAGATTCTGACAGGGAGTGGTACTACCATTTAACATAGGGTTGTTTTCCATTCTGCATTTGTAAAAGTAAATACACAGGGGGAGTAAGTCATCTTAGTAGTCGAATCTGAGGCTTATCAAAATTGGATGTCGCAAATCCAAGACTTCTTGAAACTTGGTGTAATCCCATAGGGATTTTTGCATATCGCAAAACACACATTTAAGCAAAAAGTGACTAAATATGTCTTAATAGGAGACATCTTGTACCAACGAGGTTACTATGGAGTTCTCCTTCGTTGTCTAGAGCCCCAAGATTCATCTTGGGTAATTTCACAAGCTCATGATGGTACATGCAATGGCCATTTTAGCGGCATGGTCATCATCAAGTGCATCCTTTGAATGGGCTACTATTGGCCCACTATGGAGAAGGATTGCAATGTGTATGTCAAGAAATGAATCAAATTTCAACATCATGCTAATCTTATGCACTTGCCATCGCATGCCTTACAGCCCATCCAAGTGGCTTGGCCATTTTCTTAGTGGGGATTAGATCTTATAGGCAAGATCTCTCCTCCATAATTAGGTCGACATACATTTATTATCATGGCTACTGAGTATTTCACAAAGTGGGTGGAAGCAATACCCTTAACAATGACCACTAGAGCTCGTATAGAAGATTTTATACTGGAGCATATCATAAGTCATTTTGGGATTCCATACAAAATAATATCGGATAATGGAACTTCATTCAAGAACAAAACTGTGGGAGCTTTGATGTCTAAATATAGAATCAAACATAGTTTTGTGACTCCATACTATCCATAAGAAAATGGGTAGGTTGAAGCTTCAAATAAGATAGTGGTGGCCATCTTGAAAAATATGGTCTAAGAAAACCACAAATATTGGCATATCCAACTACCCCTTGCGTTATGGGCTTACAAGACTAGCATTTAGATGCCCACTAGGGAAACACCATTTTCACTAGTATATGGTGTTGAGGCCATTATGCCCTTGGAATTGGAAATTCCAACGTTGTACATCGCATTGAAAGAGTTCATCGATGACGAAACCACGTGACAAGCTTGACTAGATCAACTGACACTGCTTGATGAACATCACGTGAATACCCTGGAGCATCTCCGTGTTTATCAGGAGTGACTAAAATGATCTTACAATATCAAAGTCCACCAGAGAGACTTTGAAGTTGGGGATATTGTCTTGAAAGAGAACCAACATAACTCTAATTTATCACCAGATATGTGAGACAAATTCATGGCTAATTAGCTAGGACCTTATATCATATCTGAAAATATTGGTCTAGGTACCTATTGCTTGACATCACTAGAGGGTGTTGAAGAGCCTGAACCTCCCAAAATCATCCATATTAAGGTGTTCTATTCTTAAGAGTGTAGCAAAAGGCTCTAAGGGTTCCTAAAATCACTTGGTCATGTGAGTAAAAAGGCTCCAAGATCTTTTGTGAGTAGTTTGGTCAATCAAAATCTCCAAAGGGATCTATAAGCCCTTTGGTCAAATATCAAAGGCCCCGAGGGTTTGATAAACACCGCTCAGTCATCCTAAAATGCTCCAAGCTCGTCTACGAGTATTTTGACAAATCAAAAGGCACCAAAAGTTTTTGAAAAACTGCTTGGTCAACCCAAAAGCTCCAAGGATTCTTAAAAATCACTTGGTCATCCCAAAAAGTCCCAAAGGTGATCATAATCCCTTTAGTCAATCCCAAAAGCTCCAAGGATTCTTGAAAATTGCTTGGTCAAATTAAATGCTCCGAAGGCATGTACTCGTTGTTTGGTCAAATATAAGATCTCAAAATCCATAAAAATTATAAAAATAATAAAATAAAATAAAAAATGGTAAAGCATAAAATCCAAAAATATTTGCATTTGCACTATGCATTTTTATTTACGCATGCATTTACTTCATTACAGTATAGACATTTGTCATCTGTTGCATTCCGTAGTAGGAGCAATTGTGTTTTTCAGTCTTACAAATGACACCATGTTTGTGTTTTAATCATGCACCTTTACATTTATCATAATCCGTTGCATTCATACACAACACCTGTTGCTATGAGATATATGTGTATACCAAAAATTTTCCAGTCACTTAGCCATACCTAGTGGGTTTCTCAAACGTCGTAGAAAGCTTGCTTTGCTTTTGTAGATGAGGTCACTAGTTGTGATAGTACTTGGCATATCAAGATCCCATCACTAATGGAAACATTTAAAATCCTACTAAGGTAAGGGAGGATGAAAGCTACGAAAGTGGTCCTGGGTATTTAGAGAGATGGGTTTTATTACCTGCTTGTATTGCAAATAGTTTGGTCTAGAATGGTGAACCTTGGCAAAAGGACAAGATTTCCCCTACCCATACATCCCTTGCTTACAAATAAAGGAGCAATATCCCAGAGTAACATCCCAAATCAACATCAAAGGTTGATACCCCACATCTATATCCTAAAATCGATATCCCAAATTGACATCTCAAAAGTCAAAACCCCCAAAGTTCAAATCAAAGATCAAATGAAGATCAAAAATAAAGTTCAAAATCAAATATAAAATGACATAGTGAATCAAAAGCACTATATAAATCCCTTGCTCAAGAAAAATGGGAATAAATAGTGATTTTTATCACTCAGAGTAAAATGTGAAAAATAGTGATTTTTATCACTACACATGAGCAAGTATCCCTATGAATAGAAATAAAATAAGGGTGAGAACTTGAATCCCTGAATTGTTCACCATTCAAAGCCATAAAATGAACCCCAATTGCAGCAATGGGTTGGAAGAGTCCCGCCTGCTTCTAGAGTAGTAGTTTTATTGGATGATCCCCAAAAACGACAATGGGTTGAAAGAGTCTCGACTATTTTTGGAGGGGTAATCCTAATCAATTTGCAAGATGAGCTAGCTCTGGGTACCTGGGGTTGTCTAGCATTATAGTCCAATCAAGTCTAAAACAAGGATGATACGAACATAAGAGGAACCCGATCTCACATATGGGTTGAAAGAGTCCCAACTAACATCTAGGGTATGCCTATGGTCTATCTAAAAATGCTCACATGCACACACAGGGGTAATGAACAGTTGGGTCATTCATGACTAAAGCCTTGTCCAAAAAAAACCTTGTACAGTTAGTATGGGACATTTGAGAAGTCTACTAGGGTGTTTGAGTCTCATGGAAAACCTCAAAATTTTCTCTAAATAGCAACAAAATACCAAATATCACAAACCATATAGAATAAAGTTATTCAAATCATCAAATTGCAAAGTATCTAATAAATTGATACATCATTACATAAAGCACAATCAAGATATAGGATAGATACCGGATGGATATCAGAAATGATATTTAGACGGCCACTGACTATATTGTGCATACTTTTCAAAATTACAAAAAGGAATATAGAGTGACATATCATATCATTCGTATCATACCATTTCATATCATTGCATTTCATATATGGGTGATTAATTGATTAAATTCTTGTAATGAGGATTTGCAATTACATTCATGATTTTTACACATTATGTGGTGTCGTCCATTAGATTGTTAAACTTATATCACATTTATTCCTTATGTTTTAAGTGATTAAAGCATACAGGTTCATTTACATTAGATTACCATCATGTAAGTAACACATTACACACATTGCATAACCATATCATGATATCATCATAAATTAAATGCATACAATAAAGAAAAATTAAATATGCGTTTAAAAGTAAACATCACATCCATATGCATCCATCATAAATAGCACATCTAAACATCTAGATCACTACATACCATCATCATCATAAATTAAAAAGCTATCTAGTGCATGTCATCCATACATCACATCATATAACATCAAACAAACATAACATATAAGCATTGCATCCATGTGCATTACATAAATAGAAAATTAAAAATATACAAGTACACATAATGAGCCAAAATGATCAATATCATATATATATATATGTGTGTGTGTGTGTGTGTGTCAAAAGAGTACATGGGGGTACATCAAAAATGCTCGTAGGCTACAACTGTGTAGGTCCTCGACCTTACACTCAAAACTGGTACAATAAATATCTCAATAGATAGGTACTATGGAGGTCTTGTACCCCTATCCTGAGTCACCACCATCACCCCCACCATCCTTGTGGTTCCTATGTGAGATGGCTCCATGCATACTAGAGGACCTATGTGTCCTCTCGGTCCTGTGGGTCTAGTGGCTCGAACTAGCAGAATATTGTCCGGTCTCTCTGGTCCTGGTCCGAGAGCTGCTCCTATGAGTACCTGTGGTATGGGTGTCCTCTAGAACCTCTCCACTTATCAATTGAATGTGATCCTCCAGTGCAGAGATGAGAGCTGCCCTCGCAGTAGATCATGCATTTCCCTCCTCCAAGAGGGAAGTGAGCCGCCTAACCTCTACCATGGGATCCCAACCTAAGGGTAATAGGTGAGATGGAGCTGCAGGTGGTGCCATAACTACCTGTGAGGATGAGGGAATAGCCCTCGAGTCCCTTAGTGAATCCCTCTCTCTGGTCATCAGGTCCAGCTAATTTTATGCCAAATCATGCTCTACAGTAAGCCGTTGGATCTCTATACCTGTTGTGGTAATCTGGGCCTTGAGGAGAGGCCTCTCCTCCTCATACTCCCACCACTATCTCTACCCATGAGCGAGCTTCACCTCTGCTGTGGTGAGGCTAGTATCCTTGTGCCGTAGCTGAGTCTAAAGCGTACCCACCTGACTCTGTAAAGTAGCAATCTGAGCTATGAGCTATCCTACATCATTATCAGGAGGCACCTCACCCTCCTCTGATGCCTCCTCCTCCACCTCGACCTATGGAGCCTCCTCTACTGGGACCTCTGTACCCCATCCACCCTCAGTCGACTAGCACACTCTATGCCCATCTAGGTCAACCTCGGCCTCTGCCTGGTCGTCTGTCCTATCGAGGGGTCCCGATACCTACCACTGTAGTAGGGACCACCGCGTATCATAAGTAGGAGTGGTCCCAACCCTAGCAATCCCTATCTCTTGAAAGTCATCAACCGCATCCCCAAGTGGTGTCGGTTGTACCCAGGGTAGATCCCTCTCTAGTACCAATTGCCTATAGACCATGGGCAGCTCTGGGATGTCTTGGACCAAGCCAAACTACCACAAGACATGAGAATAAAACTGATACTCCCTGATCTCATCCTTGTAGTCGAGTAGCCACTTATCTCAACGAGCCTAGTGTAGCCACTCTCCAGCCTCTGTCCATGTCGAGAAATCCATATATGGGTGCCACTCAATGTCATCCGGCCCAAGCACTACAAATATAGAAATGTAGTGGTCTACATCCCCTGCATGGGACCTACTCTGGAACCCCTCCTCCTCATGAGGCCAAAAAGCTATGTAGCATTGATGCACATCATCAATAAAAGTGATAGGAAGGGGTAGCTTTGTAGGATGCTCGATCCTGATGTGTTGCCAACCCCAGATCTGAAGAAGCAGACTACAGTTGATCCCAACTCAACTACTGCTAGTGATCTGGTACAAATCTCAGTATAGCTGGCATAATAAGGTGCTCCCCTAGGATAGGAGTAGTGGCTTATCTCTAGAGCTCTAAACAACCCTGAAGACACTGGCTAGAAGGTTCTAGAGAATCCTCATGCCCGAGGAGTCTAGAAGCACAATCTGCACCACTAGGTGCATAAACACTACCTCTCTAATAGAGAATATGTTCTCCTTCTACCAGTACCCGATGTGAATGCCACCATGGTCGATCTTACGCTGGGCCTCCTAGCTCCGATCACCAAAGATAGCATCAAAAACATCCTCCTTCTGATGGAAGGAGGAGGAGGTGATGGCCTCGCCATCAATAGGGATCCTGAAGATCTGGTAGACATCCTCTAAAGTAATGGTCATTTCACCTATCGAAAGGTGAAATGTATTGGTCCACGCATTCCAACGTCGGGCCAATGTAGTTAGGTAAGCTTGATCTACCCTAATAGTGGGTAGATCCAAGACGTAGCCAAAGCCAATGACTCCAAACCACTCCCGCTCCTCGTCAGTAATGTGTCTGCATAGGGTGCGAAGTATATCCAGCTCCCTGGATCTAGAGGTCAACCTCTGAAAATAAACAAGGCATAAGAAAAAAGCTAACTAAAAAATGACCTTAAAAACGTCAAACAAATCTAAAAATTGCTAAAAATGACAAAAACATGTCAAAAGTGATCAATAAAAATAAAAAACATCAGAAAAGTACTTCAAAAGTGCAATAAATGGCATTAATTGCCATAAAACCTTAGAAAAAATAAAAAAATTTGAAAAAAATTCTAAAGTTGCGAAACCGCGGGTCAACCCTACGGTCCGCATGCGGTCAAAATTTGATCGTTGCAATTTGAATGCTAATCGTAGTTGATAGATGTGGTCCCCAATATTCCAATTGGGAACCATGGCTTCCATCTGTGGTCTAGGAATGAGACCCATTTTGGGTCACTTCCTAGCCTAACTAGCCAGAAAAATTAAACCTAAACTAGCCTAGTCTAAGGTGAGGTTCATTGCCAATAATTTAGTGTGATTAATTTACCGTAGTAATTAATGTGGTTCATTTTAATTGGTAAATGAGTGCGAGGACTCAGTTTCGAGTTACCTTGCCCACACCATGGCCTCTGCTAGTGGAGGGCTATCCAGGGTCCACCATCAGGGTGTGAGTGCAATATCGGGTAGAGGTCTAGCAACGTTCCGGATCAGGAAATGCTTCTCACCTCTCAGAGCTCTCTGGAAATGCAGTTTCTTGCAAGACAATAATGAAATTTTGAAAATGGGAAAACTATTTATAGTTTCTCCTAATTTTGGCGGACCGTAGCTGACACCCACGGTCCCAAAATTAGGGTTTTCCACCCGTAGCTCTGACCTGTGGTTCCCAAATTTTGAAAGTTTCAATCATAGACCGTACCTACGGTTCACAACTAGCATTAAATGAACTTAAATCCCACTATGGGAAGCTCTTAAATGATAAATCAATGATTCCTAATGGATCAAATCTCAATAAAAGCAATCAATTTTGCAAATTTGGTGATGTTCAAGCACCAAGATAAAAAAATTAAAAATTAACAAAAACATTTAAAATAATCAAAAGCCAAATGCACCTCGTATTCAGTTATTTACCCTATACACTCGGTGGTTGCATGGATTGACACTCCATGCAATCCGACGAGATGAGTAAATAACCATAAGGTCATTTGGGGTAAAATTATCATCGTTGATTTGATATGCTTCTTTTCAATCCCAAAGAAGGCCTTCAAGGCTGGACTGCTCCACGGGAATGATGTGTTTCATGTCATTTCTCCTATGACATCTTTTCAACAAATCATCGACACATTGATTCAACACAAAACTAATTGGATTTGCATCATTTCGATTCCCTAAGATGGCTATTGTAGCCTGACTGCTCCATGGGATAGGAATGTGCAATTACTATTAACAATTGTAATCATACACTGAACTAGGCTTAGCCAAGTCATTAAAATGCTCAAATCTAAATTTGTTCAAATCATTCATAGTGGTCAAGCAACCTCTTCGCTTCATTCATTATCATTACCCTCATCGACTCATCGCTTGAGGGGGTAGTCATAATATCATAATCATAATCAAAATCAATAGAAGATCCCTGAGATCGTAGATCCCTTGATCTTGTCAAAATTGTGTTCGTCTTACGAATCATTGTCAATAGCTATCATAATCTTACCCCTTTGCTTGGGGTAAATAGCAAATATGACAGTTTTGCTTGTTGTTCTCCACATTTCGGATCTATGGGTCAGAAGATACCTATGGAATGCACAACTACACCGAATGAGATGAGAAGGGCACAAGCTTTTCAAATTTAAGCCTTTCACCTAGTTGGAAGCAATGATTCTAGGATGTGCATCCTTTTGCAAGACTTAGGGCATCTAATGTTGATCCGACTAATGATCATCATAGAACCTTTGACATCATCTTAGAAGGTCTATTTTTTCTTAGCATTGTTCGATCTCACAACGCATCTCAAAAGGGGCATCTGTAGACACCTAAAACGTGTCATGCTAAAGGCGACTACTCATATGGACATGCTACAAGACCATATGGAAGATCTTAGACAGACTCCAAGATAGAGCAGTGGTTCTAACCACTCAATTTGGGCTCCTTGGCCTGATCAGTATGAACCACGACTGAGTCCTGTGGTCTATAGTCTAAACCACGGCTGAGACTTGTGGCCTATAGTCTAAACCGCAGCTATCACCTACTATCTTAACTGAACTTCAGTTGGCCTTCATCCGAGCCAAATTGGTTTGAACGACCATTTGATCTAGAAGAAGGTGGTTAAAGGATGGAATTTTCCAATCCAACTATCCTAACCACCCCTTCTTATTCTTGGCTTCTCCATGAAGCCACCCCTAGCCCTTGGGTAGTCCTATAAGTACCCCTTCAAATTAGGGCAATGATATAGTGCATTTTGATAGCAAAGCGCTATCAAAATAGTGATAGAACGAAGCATTGGAGATTAGAGCAGTGAAGCCCTGTCGAATTGTGGACTCACTTGAGTGCACTAAGAGAGAGATTTGTTGCTATCACTTTGTAAACCTAAGCATCATGACGAATTATGCCATGGATACCCTAAGGAGCTAGAATACCAAGAAACGCTAATTTGGGAAAACGAAGGCCCTATCGAGCAATTCAATTGCCAAACTTGTTAGAGGACATTGAGGTGACCCTTGATCATCAATTTGACAAGGAGGATCAAACCCACTGCCCTATAATTGGAGGGCAAACCTACTTGGTTGTAGGCCATGGCTGTCAGCCGTGGTTTACAATGCAGACCGCTCATCAAAGTTGTGGTTTGCAATAGGTATAATATCCCCTTACTATTATTTTTGTAGAGTGCTTATCTAGATTAGATTAGTCAGTTTAATGCTTTATTTGGTATTTTAGAGACTCTAATGGATCAGATTAAATATTTGAGTAGATTTACTTCATTATAGCATTTATGACATTAATGGCTTCTTTCCATGCTTTCATGCTTTATTTCACATAAGTAGGCCATTAGATAGTTAGTTGTATTATTCCTTTATGCATATCTAGGAATCTTTATCAATTCAACATAGATTTAACACATTTTGTATGCTTTCTTGATTTCATATGTTTATAGCATCTTTGTGTTCAATTTCCTCAAAGGACCTCATCATGAGAGGTTCCCAATGCTTTTAATGCTTCTCTGTTGTTTCTTGACCACAGGGAATCAGGTCTAAAGGAGGTTCAACTATCAAATACCTTCCTCAATGCGAAGAAGAGGGTCAACTCCACCCTAGAGCAGTTTGTGACTATTTAAAGAGCATTAGTATTGCACCTACCCCGTTGGGGGCTTCGAAATTGTATCAATTGTATCAACATTTGGGTGACCCTAAGAGGGGCATGATTGTAACCGAGATTCACTTTTAATATTAATAAAAGAAACATCCATTTTATTGTCATATGCAATCTTGATTCTTATTTCATGCTTTTATGTTGATTTCCATTGATCTACTAGATAGGTGCATATTTTTTGGATAGGTCAGAACAACTCCAATTTGGCTTTACGATTTTTCTCTAGATGCATGCCATGAATAATATGGGTCAGAGCCCATGAAGGCCTCTTGGAAGGATAATATTTACTTATCATTCAAATCCCCTACCATTTGATCTGCTACCAATCATTCTTATGTTGCTTTTGCTCCTCCCACAAAGGTCGTGTCCTTATTTTATTTGTAGAAATATTGTTCGAAAATATGTTTTTATTTTTATTAATTATTTTTAAAGTTTTTTTTAAATCATAGTTTATTTGGGGTGATCGAATTTGAGCCTTTAAACCTTTGTAGCTCACTAGATCATCTATATGTCTCAACCATTGAACATTAATCTTATTAACTATGTAAACAAATTTTAAAGTATTAAATCTTATATTTTATTATATTTTTAATTACTATATATATATATATATATATATATATATATATATATAGCTCTAAAAACTAGGACAAGTCTATCCAGAGTTCTTTCAAGACAACCATTCACTTTTGTAGCTTTGAAAACTTCAGCCGAAACAACTCCAACTGGGCTTGATGATTTTTCTCCATATGCATACCCTGAATAAGATGGATCAGAGCCCATGAGGGCCTCTTAGAAGGACAATATTTAATTATCATTCAAATCCCCCGCCATTGGATCCACTACCAGTCGTTCTTCTATTGTTTTTGCTCCTCCCACAAAGGGTGTGTCCTTATTTTATGTGTAGAAATATTGTTCGAAAATGTCTTTATTTATATTTATTATTTTTAAAGTTTTTTTTTTAATCATAGTTTATTTGGTGTGACCGAATTTGAGTCTTTAAACCTTTGTAGCTCACTAAATCATCTATATGTCTCAACCATTGAACAATAATCTTATTAACTATGTAAGAAAATTTTAGAATATTAAATCTTATATTTTATTATCTTTTTAATTTCTATATATATATATATATATATTCTACTCTCAAATCCCATTTATCTTTACCTTTGATGTTCTTTTTCATTTTTCTGTTGAGAATTATTTATCTACGTTTAAAATTAATATTTTTTGTTATTCGCTCCATCCTAAAAGTTGTAAAATATTGAGTACAGGACCACCTAATATAATTGTAAGAAAAATCACCTCAGTGGTAGCACACCTTCCTTGTCTTGTAAATCACAGACATCTTGCCTCTAAATTCCTTCATCTCACACATGGGAGACAACTTTTCATGCAATGACAAATTGAGAAGATGATCCCAGATAAACATCCATTACATGACGTCGATTATATTCAGTCACATAGATATTATATTATATGAAGGAGTGAAAATGAGAATGGAAGTAAAGCAAGTTTGAAAATTGACGTCTAAATGTGTTGGATCGAAAACAAACTATGCAGAATAGTACAAAACACAAGACAAAATCCCAAAGATATATATTGCTCAAATTGCTACTGCAAAACACATAAAATACTACTGAAAATTATTTTTATTAAAAACCTCAATGCATTGTATCATGATGCTACTGCACCATTCAACAAACCGTAAATACCTGTTCCATATAACTAAGGATGATCCACCCAAGTGGGATGGATGGATGGATTAACTAATGAGGATACACAAATATATAGAATCATTACAATAGTTTTTGTTAACTATAGACCATGTTTTTATATCTTTAGATCTATCTTTTTATCTTTTTTGCTTTCTTGGTTTTTTTTTTTATTTTTTGGATTTTTTAGCTTTTTGGTAATTTTGCATCACCAAATCTAACATTCCCCCCTTTTGATACAAAATGGTGAAATGTCCAACTTCTTTTTTAGCTTCACATTAAAATACTAAAATCACACACAAAACTTTGCTCTTTCAACATAGTTTATGCTTTTTCTTTTCTTCTTTTGTTGCTGCTATTTTTTCTTATTTTACTACTTTTCTTTTCTTCTTCTTTTCTCTGTTTACTTTAGCTTCCATACCTTGTTAAAAGTATGAAGTAACTAGGACTCAAATCTAGGACCTCCATCTCTTGAGGTTGCTCCATTGATGAGCTTCTGGCTCCTCCTTAACCCAACCTACGATTTGAATGTAGGAGTCTTATTCATTGCTCCAAAATTCTCCCTAAGCCACATTGCAAGTGCTTAGGACTCCTAGCTTCAACACCAACTCTAAGCTTTAAATTGACTCTTAAATTCAACTCTTGATTTTGATGCTAACTTTGGCTCTGATACCATTTGTTGGATTGAAAACAAACTATGCAGAATAGTACAAAACACAAGACAAAAATCCAAGGATACATATTGCTCAAATTGCTACTACAAAACACATAAAATACTATTGAAAATTATTTCTATTAAAAACCTCAATGCATTGTATCATGATGTTGTTGCACCATTCGACAAACCGTAAATACATGTTCCATATAACTAAGGATGATCCACCCAAGTGGGATGGATGGATGGATTAACTAATGAGGATACACAAATATATAGAATCATTACAATAGTTTTTCTTAACTATAGACCATTTTATATCTTTAGATCTATCTTTTTATCTTTTTTGCTTTCTTGGTTTTTTTTTTTGTTTTTGTTTTTTTTTTTGGTTTTTTTAGCTTTTTGGGAATTTTGCATCACCAACTCTAACATTCCCTCCTTTTGATGCAAAAATGGTGAAATGTCCAACTTCTTTTTTAACTTCACATTAAAATACTAAAATCACACACAAAACTTTGCTCTTTCAACATAGTTTATGCTTTTGTTTTTCTTCTTTTGTTGCTGCTTTTTTTTCTTCTTTTGCTGCTTTTCTTTTCTTCTTCTTTTCTTTGTTTACTTTAGCTTCCATACCTTGTTAAAAGTATGAAGTAACTAGGACTCAAATCTAGGACCTCTATCTCTTGAGGTTGCTCCATCGATGAGCTTCTGGCTCTTCTTTGACCCAACCTACGATTTGATTGTAGGAGTCTTATTCATTGCTCCAACATTCTCCCTAAGCCACATTGCAAGTGCTTGAGACTCGTAGCTTCAACATCAACTCCAACCTTTAAATTGGCTCTTAAATTCAACTCTTGATTTTGATGCTAATTATGGCTCTGATACCATTTGTTGGATCAAAACAAGACAAAAATCCAAGGATATATATTGCTCAAATTGCTACCGCAAAAAATTATTTCTATTAAGAACCTCAATGCATTATATCATGATGCTGCTGCACCATTCAGCAAATCCTCAATGCATTGTATCATGATGCTGCTACACTATTTTACAATTTTTTTGCAATTTTGCATCACTAATTCAAACCGTATTTAAGTTTTGAAAATATAATACGTCTTACAAGATTTTATATAGAAATGTAGAAGATCTACCTTCAATGTAGTTGAAGGCGATGACTATATATTATATTATTCGGAGTGTTCAAATTTATTGGTTTTTAAAGTCTTTATTCTGAAAAAAGCAGAGCATCATTGAACTTTACTCTTACACGTGAGAGTGCTTGTCAAACCCAATTCAAAAGATGCCCGTGAATAAGATTTTGACATGAAGTATCCAAGCTTTAAGTATATTTCGTATTGGAATTTCTGCTATGCAGTTCATTAAATAGTTATGGATACATGTTTGTCGTGTCTTGCTATAAGAGGAGATGAATTATAAATTCACATGCATTCCATGTGAAATGCTCGGAACACGTCTTCTCGTTGCAGGATTTTGACTTAGAAGACCTCCTCTACGTAACTCAACAAATAGTACATGAGCTTTAAAAATGCTTAAAGATTTTTTTTTTTTTTTTTATAGGAAAAGATGAAATGATTTGGAATCCATTAAAATAGGGTAGATACTCGATTAAGTTAGCTTGTGCAGACCTAAAGCAATTAGAATTTTTTATTTTTTAGTTTTTTTTAAAGAATGTTTAGTTAATAGCACATGTTTTTCATAAAGTCTCAACATTTTTAGTTAGTATTTTAAAATAAAATATATTATGGATTTTTTTATGTGCCTTCAAAAGTATTTAGAAACATCAGTCCATTTATTTCTTCATAGTCTCTTTACTGATGTTATTTGGCACAACTTTTTTAAAAATCTGAGAATATATTAAGTAGCTCCATCAATATTGAAAGAATTGATTAATTGTTGGATTGATTATTTCAAATTTTAGGCATTATGTATTTTATGGAGGGTTGGTCTTATCATTATTTGTTGGAATCTATAAAAGTTTTAAACCATGCATAAGTTTAGAACTGTATTGTTATCTCTTATGTAAAATGTTTGTAAACATGGTGCTCATCATGGGAAGTCTTGAGTGTAGAAAAAAGTCTAGCCTTATGATTACATGATTTGGATATACATAGAAGGGTCATGGGAAGTCTTAAGTGTAAAAAAAAGTCTAGCCTCTTGTTTACAGGAACTGAATATACATGGAATAGTCAAAGGATTTGTTTCATGTAGGAACTTATCAAGATCATAAGGAACTGCAAGTAACATCTATGTAGATTTTAGAAACATTAGACTTCTTAGGAAGGCCCCCCTGGTGGGGGAGCGGGAGGCCATCTTTCCTTCATGGTAGTTCACATTGTCCTCTAGGTTTGGGAGGCCTTCTTCTTCCTGGTTTCTTTTCTATCTAAATTTGATATTTGGTCCTTCCCAAGGCTTCTTATGAGGTGATCCATTTTTCCTTTCTTTTATTGTTTTAATTTTGGTGTAGGCTATTTTTGGTGAGCGGAGTGTTTTAGATCTTTGGCACCTCACCCTTTTCTATGAAGCTTCATTTGGTGTTTGCGGAGAGACTATGTGTTTTTTGATTATTCGTTGAGGACGAGTTCTAATGGCAGTTTTCTGGTCAAGTAGTCCATAGAGGTTTTAGGGTCCTTCTCATCTAATGTCCAGTGGGCCTATTCTCTATTGTGTTGTTTCGTCTCTAGGGGGTGACCACATGCTTCCATGATTACTGGGGAGGAAGGGCTTTGGTGATGACTTCTTGGTTGGCATGCTCTGAAGGTCCTTTGCTTGTCTAACTTAAGAGGTATTTAGACAAACCTTGTTCTTTGCAATGTTTTTTTAACTTTTAGGGGATACCATGCACTTCCACAATGACCATAGACAAATAGACAAACAAGTATTAACGTGGAAGAAAATACCTATCATGGAATATGTCATTAGAATTGCAGAGGAAGGGTTTTGGGGAAGGTTTTCTAGTCATGCAACTTTAGTGTGGTTTGGGAGACCTCTTGTTTGGCCACGAAGGAATGGTTGTGAAGATAATTTATTGATCAAGATTTCCTTCCTAGAACTTCTACACTTATCAATATCATAAGGAACTTCAACTAACAATTATGTAGAGTTTAGGGTATTTATTCGAGGATCAAAGTTGAAAAATGATGTAAATATTTCAAATAAGGGAGATTCATAAGTAAAAATAAAAATGGATGTGGAGTTTCGATAAAAAATAACACTATTATTAATATTCATCTATTGTGGAAGCAATCTTGTGGAAATGTGAGCATATTCATGTGAGAGTAAATCAGGTAGCACAGAGTGTAGCCAATTGTGTTTATTTTTATTTTTGGTGAAATTCAAATTTTAGAAGGTAATTGGTTAAGTGAAATTTTATATCCTAATAACAATTATATAAAAGAGTTATTTGCGAAACCATAGTAATTTGAGAAAAATGATAAATAAATTTGATAGAAAATGAAATGAAAAATATCTTTGATGAAAAAGACATATTATCATAGAAGGGGACTCCCTTAATACCATTAATCTTATGAAATGGCGGACAACAGGTAATCTCTCTATGATAAACATGATCCATGAAGCTAAAATATAAGCCCTTATCTACAAGGAATTCATGTTTCAACACACCTTTTGGGAGGATAATAAGTCTACGGACTTCATGGTAAATTTGGGTGTGGACTAATCTAGATTCCACATTTGGTAGGAAAGGCTTGATTAGATTGGAGGACAACAAGAATAACCTTTGTACTTTATGTGGTGTTTGTAGTTCTTTCTTCGTTGGCCTAGATGCCTCCATCTCATTTCGAGAGGAATTTTGGATTTGGTTCTAAAGCTTCCAAAGTTGTAATCAATGGAGACCATTCTAGTCTCCATGTAGACTTGGGTTTTTGATAATTCAAATAAACCTAAGGTGAATCTGCTTTGTGAGGTTTTGCTAGGTAGCCTGACCTTTTTTTCCCCTAGGTGGGAGTCCTTTGCCTTGTTGTGTTTCAAGGTGTGTGTTTCGTTCTTTTCAATGTGTCTCCCCTGGTGGTGTCTGATCCAGGGTTGGAGAGTTCCTTGTTTTTTGTATTCTTGTTGGTCATTTGGTGCATCTTGTTTGTACTGTGTTTTTGACTCTCGACCAATCCTTTTTTGCCCTTTGGTTTGTAAAGGTTTTAGGACCCTTTCAAAACTCATTCTATATATATAGGACCCTTTGGTTTGTAAAGGTTTTAGGACCCTTTCAAAACTCGTTCTACATATATATATATATATATATATATATATATATATATATATATATATATATATATATATATTATATTTGATGAAAAACATATTAAATATGGTTTATGGTTTAATTGAACTAACAACAAATGCAATAGTTTTTATTTTAACATGAACAATCCTTAATAGAAACCAAAATAACTTATTAAAAAAAAATAAAATACATATTTGATCTAAATTTATTGATTAATTTTAATGATAAAAAAGAAAGAAATTTAAAGAAATTTTGTTGGAGAGTAATACAAGACCTATTCAATATTGTATAATCTATTAAAAGTAAGCTCAATTTATTAGTTTCTTTTAATGATACAAGGGAAGAAAGGACTTTGCATAGGATTTGGCCAAGTGTATTAAAGTTAAGTGAAACTTAAATAGATTGGTTTATATGGTTTTTATCTTTTTCAAACTTGAATGTGACAACTTAGTTTAATATGAACCTAGCTTTGGATCATCCTATGGATAGTGTGACCTATTATGTCCTTATTTTTTCAACACACTTTTGAGAAATTTTGTAAATATCTCTCAAAGAAAGAGGAGGAACTAAAATAATAGGCATTGTGACAAATGGTCCCTTTAAATCTCATCTCCAATTTGTTGATTATAGTATTATTTTAGGTGGTCCTTCCCTTAGCAAGGTTATGAAACATAAATTAATATTTTCATCATATAGAATGATAGCTAGATAATTATTAAGTAAATCAAAATGTAGAATCCTTATCACTAACACTTCCTTTAATTTATAATAGTTAATTATGAATATTTTAGAGTTTAGATTTAGAAAATTGTCATCATACGATTTCAATATCCCATTTTAAGATAAAATAAAGAAGAAAATATCTACGATGTATGAACAAGTTTAGGTTTTCTCTTAGTAAATAATATAGGTCTAAAGAGGAAAGATATAGAAGGGATAAACATACAAAATATTCTATGCATGAGTTTCATGTTAGGAGAAAAATTTGGTTGGCAAGTATCTAGAGATCAAGAAAAAATTGGGTGTTCTATATGTGCAAATAAAACTATATAGAAAATGAATCCTAACAAACATATTTATAAAACATGGAACTTTAAACTAGAGTTTGTAACTAATCAAGGAACAAAAAAAAAAAAGGTGGTTGATCAACAAGGTATATTTAATTAATGTTTGTTTGATTTTTAATTGTAATATTATCCTCTTATTTTTAAATATAGATAATTGGTCTAAACCTTTTGGCTTAGAGGTTCAAAATTCAAAAATTATGTTAATAATAATTCAAGATATTAATTGAAAGAAAAGACCTAAATAATCAATGAAGAAACTTTAAAATATAATGTTAAAGTTATATTTGTTTTTTTTTTTTATAAAGAGTTTACTTGAAATTTGTTAACATATGATAAATACTTAATCAAATTTAGATATAAGAGTTTTGAAATAACCAAAATTATTTACTGATTTTTTTTTGGAATAAGATTTAGCCACTTAAAGTCCTATAAAGTGTTAATGGTTTTTTCTTGATAATTTATAAAGAAGGTCCACCATACACCCTTTGAATATGATTTTATGTGAAAATATATTTTTATTTATTTTTAAAGGTTTATTTGATGTCTTCCAATTTAAACTTTTACTTTGTAACTCACTATACATCTTTATTATATTAAATTATTTTTTTAGTTTCTTTTATATTTTATATTTTATATATATATATATATATATATATATATATATATATATATTCTACTCTCAAATCCCATTTTTCATTTTTCTGTTGACAATTGTTTATCTACGTTGAAAATTAATACTTTCTGTTATTCGCTCCACCCTAAAAGTTGTAAATTATTGAGTACAGGACCACCTAATATAATTGTAAGAAAAATCACCTCAGTGTCAGCACACCTGCCTTGTCTTCTAAATCACAGACATCCTGCCTCTAAATTCCTTCATCTCACACATGGGAGACAGCTTTTTATGCAATGGCAGATTGAGAAGATGATTCCAGATAAACAGCCATTGCATGACGTCGGTTATATTCAGTCACACAGATATTATATTATATGAAGAGTGCAAATGAGAATGGAAGTAAAGCAGGTTTGAAGATTGACGTCTAAATGTAATTCAGAACTTATTTTAAGTTTTTAAAATAGAATACGTCTTACAAGATTTTATAGAGAAATGTAGAAGATCTACCCTTCAATGTAGTTGCAGGTGGTAACTATGTATTATATTATTCGCAGTGTTCAAATTTACTGGTTTTTAAAGTCTTTCTTCTTAAAAAAAAAAAACAGACCATCATTAAACTCTACTCAGTATTCAAATTTGACAGGTGAGGCTGCCTGTCAAATTGACGGTTGCTATAGAGGGCCCAATTCAGAAGATGCCCGTGAATAAGACTTTGATTTGAAGTATCAAGCTTTACCTATATTCCGTATTGGAATTTCGGCTATGGTGTTAATTTAATAGTTATGGAGGAATGTTTCTCGTGTCTTGCAATAATTTGGTCAAGATGTAAGACGAGATGAATTATGAAGTCACGTGCATTCCACGTGAAATGTTCAGAACACGTCTTGTCGTTGCAGGATTTTGACTTGGAAGGCCTCCTACGTAACTCAACAAATAGTATATGAGCTTTAAAAATGCTGAAAGATTTTTATTTTTTATTTTTTTTATACGAAAAGATGAAATGATTTCGAATTCATTAAAATATTGTGGTGGATACTTGGAAAAGTTAGGTTATATAGAGTTAAAGTAATTAAAATTTCCTACTTTGAAATAAGTTTTTTTAAAGAGAGGTTTTTTATAAGGTTTTAACACTTCTTTGGTTAGTATTTTAAAATAAGATATATTATAAATTTTTTTAGTAAGGAGCTCCATCAACATTGAAAGAGTTTGAATGAAGAAGTAATATATTAAATACAACGTCTAAACATACAAAAATGGGTGGACTACCAGGTCACACCCCAAGCACTAGTCAAACCAGTTGATAAAAACAGCCAGGATAAACTTCACCAAGTACAACAAACCCCAAGTAAACCACACACTGGCTTAACAAATAGCCAGGACAGAGATCAAAAACTCAGTAGTAAAATACTAGAAACAGGTAGGATTAAGTTCAAAACTAGGTGACACAAGTCATTATATATTCCAACCCGACCCGGGCAGGTTGGCAGACTTATCAATTGCAGGCTGAGCTGAAGCCTCAAAAGGAGCGTTCCATCCATCTCCATCACCAGCAGTGCTCGAGCTCCAACCAGTATTAGCATCACCATCACTACCCCTCAGAGAACCGACCTGACCAGAAGAAATTGGGGGAGTTCCCCATCCCTGATGAGCTCTCCAACCATCCATACAATGCAAATGATCAGGCTGAGGATGATCATCCCAAGCAGAAACCTACTGAGCAGGGTGGGAACACAGCAGACCCTACGCTTGATCTCTAGAGGGCTGAGAGCGAGCCCTAGAAGGTGGTCGGTCCCTATAATCCTACAATGGGTGATGACGTTGTCTGGATCTAGAACGGTTGCGTTGGTCATGCTCCGGGGGGACTCTACTCACAACACATGGGGCATTACCCCAATGATCAATCAACTCTTGCAGATGATTAAGCTCCATTGCCACCTTATTAGCTTGCACCTAAATCTGTAACCAGGCATCATGAAATACCATAAGCTTATCTGAGAGAGAAAAAATAATAGAGGGAGTTTTATCTGCAAAAACTATCTCATTCCTTGATTTCCATGTATGGAATAGAATGCTAATTCATAAAATGTTCCAGAATTCAAGCAAAGGTTGAGAAAACTATGGTGGATCTCCCAACAGATTGTGAAACCAAGTTAACTAGACATGCAAAAAGTCCGAAAGAAGGACTCCATCCATTCCCAAGCCATCTGAGCTCTATGAAAATTCTAGAAAATATGCAAAGTGGATTATGCTTCCCCATAGAAAGGGCAAGTGGGAGAATCAATGCCCAAATGCCAAATCCTTGAGCCAAGCGACATCCCCTGGTATAATAGAATCCAAATGCTTAGGCACAAATCCCAGCGTGCATTGAGCTTGGGCACCATGGGCAAATTGGACGAAAGCTAGTTGTATCCCTATTTGGTACTATAATTAAACAGAGGGACATGTTTATACCATTCCCACTCTTTCCACAAAGGTTGCTGACAAACCTGACCAAGCTTAGGCCACAAGGAAAAAGGTGTACTATTAATAACCACATCATATGTAGCTTTGTCAATGAACTGTAACCTATACTGCTGTTGAAAAATCACCCAAGGGATCCAATCACCAGACTGCCTACAATAAAAATCAGAGAGGGACACAATGCCCTTTTTAAAAAAAAAATAGCATGGATCCATTGAACTTGAGCAAGTGGTTGTCCCTGGTACTGAATCATAGGGGACCACCAAACATTCAAATCAGCAATAGTTTCCCCCTTGTGGCGACCAATTCCTTTCTAACGAAGTTAGGGCTTCAGTGACTCCCAAGCTCGCCAAAGACTTTGAGTCACAAAGGAACCAACAATTTTACAAGAAACAGGGGCTACAAGAATGGATGGGAAATCCAACCCTTGCCAACATTTCTTGCCAATGGGTAACCCTGTTGCCACACAATTTCTAATCAAAACTTTCCATGCTTCCTCCCCTTTAAGAGATCTGATGATCCATTTAGTGCTAAGAGCTAAACCTTGACGAAAATAGTTAAATAATCCCAATCCTCCTGACTTCTTAGGGAGGCAACAAAATTCCCAGGCTACTCTATGAAATCCATTTTTTTGAGAGGAATTAGCCCATAAAAAATCCTGTAGAAGCTTTTCCAAATTTTTATAACAAGCTTGAGAAGGAACCCAACAGGAAGAATAATAGACATGTGTACTGGCAAGAATTTTAGAGCAGATTTAGAATTTACCCACAAGGGACAACTTCTTGGTGATCTAGTAATTGAGCTTGTTCTCCACCCTTTGCACTACATACTCCCAAAGCTGAGAGGGGGTGCTTTGAAAAGCAAAGGGAATGCCTAAAAATTTGAACATCTCCCCTGATTGTATCCACCTCCATTGGTAATGTTCCAACCAAGGTGGAAGGGGATGTGAGGATTGTCTATAGCAAGTAGTTTTCCTCCACTAAATGCTGGAACTAGAGGCTTTGCAAAAAATATCCAGGCTGGAAAGAGCCTGTGTGATAGACACTTCATATTCAGTGAGCGTTAAGAAAGAATCATCTGCAAAGTGTCCATTAATGAGTTGCCCTTGCCCTCCTGGTAGGAAAATACCCTTAACCAGTCCTTGCAAGGCTTTGCGGGCAAGAAGGTACCCAAAGGCTTCAGTTGCAAGCACATAGAGGGAGGGGATGAGAGGACAACCCTGACGAACAGATCTGAACAAACCAATATGTTTTATTTGCACACCATTCAGTGTGAGAACCGTTGAAGCATATGCAAATAATATTTTCATAGATTGGACAAAGCTAGGACCAAACCCTAGAGTTGTAAGCATTGAGAGAATGAAATGCCATTCAATTCTATCATAGGCTTTTTCAAAGTCAATTTTAATAAAAAGCGCATCTTTTTGAGACTACCATGCCCAATCCATGCCTTCCCAAACTGATAGAACATTATCTAGAATATAGTGATTACGAATAAAGCCTGTTTTCTCAGGCCTCACAATAAGAGGAAGGAGAGGCCGAAGTCTAAGAGCAAGAGCCTTAGCAATAATTTTATAGCTAACATTTAGCAAAGTGATAGGCCTCCAGTTGGTGATCACCTCAAGATCACCCGGCTTGGGAATGAACTTTATGTTACCTCTATTAATGAGTGATCCTAAAGAACCAGAATACAGGGCTTCCTGATAAACCCGCAAAAGGTCAGGGTCGACCATATCCCACAAAGCTTTATAAAATTCACAAGGAAACCCATCAAGGTATGGCACTTTGTCATTAGCCATATGAGATAAAGCCTCAGTAAGATCTTCTAAATCAAGAGGTTTATCACAGGCTTCAATCTGAGAAGGTGAAATCTTCGTAGGAACCACCGAGCAACATTCATCCAATGCTTGTTGTCTCTCAGTAGAGAAATGTTGAGCAACAAAGACCTATTGGTAATGGTGAATAAATACCTTAGAAATATTAGGCAACTCTGAAAGCCTTTCACCATTATTCATAATGGCTTTGAACTGAACTACCTATCGAGGCGGTTTAAGGTGCTAAAAAATTCCTTGGAAACCCTATCGCCGACCTTGAGCCAATGCATTCGGACACGAAGCTGAGCACCTCTAGCCTCATATAGCTTAGCCTTCTTAAGCTCATGCCAAAGAATTGCAACAAACTGCTATAGAGTGACACTAAGAGGGGAAGCATCAAGTCTAAAATATGCTGAGGCAAACTCCCTCTTTAGGGCCAGATTTGACTGTTTACACAACTAGGCAAGCTTGACACCAAGATTGCACAACAAAGTGGTTGTGCGAATAATAGCATCATTCCACCACTCAATCCAACCCGAATGCCCTGAAGGTCGAGGAACCAAATTCCAAACCCTAATAATATGAGCAACAGAAGCAGGATGCTGGAGGAAGGAAGTATTCAGGAAAAACTGAGAAGAGAAGGTCCTAGCTGGCATTATGCTCAAAGAAATATTAAAGATAATAGGAACATGATCAGACACTGTAGAGCCTAGAAGAGCTACCACCAAAGGAGCGAAAGGCACAATGGAATGAAAATTAAACCCACAATGGTTCGTAAGCATGGCTCTATCCAATCGCTTGAGAATACGATCATCCCCACTTTGAAAATTTGACCAGGAAAACCAAAGTGAGTGCGGGAAGTCTTTGGAGGAAGAACAAGCATTGGGGTCAAAAAACCCTAATTTATTTTTTAGAAAAAACCAAGCTTCTCATTCCCCAGCACACCATCGCATTGGGAGGTGACCCACTTTATCAAAAGCTATCTCAATCATATTGAAATCACCACAAAACAACTAGACAACGGAAGGTAAAGACAAAGCCAACCACCGCCAGAGAGCACAACGGTCAGGGGCATGATTGGAAGCATACACATTTACAATACCAAAAGAATACCCATCAATTTCAAAAAGGGTCCACACCACCTGATTAGAAGGGTCCACTCCCCAAGTAACTAGATGAGATTTCTAGGTGGGAGCCACAAACGTGATAGCTCCACCTCAACCAACTGCATGATTAGTTGCATAAAATTGGTTGCCAAGCCAAAGAAATGAACAGACACATTGCAAGTTAAAAGTAGAAACCTTAACTTCTTGTAAACAAAGAAAATCAAACCTGCCATGCTGACGACAAAGTTTATCAATCTCACTACGGACCAAGTACTTACGAACCGGGTCCGTTAATCCTCTGACATTCCATGACAAAAATATCATGAGGAACTATCAAGCTGCATATCACCTTCAATAATCTTAGAAGGCCCTAAATCCCCGAGTGAGGAATAATATTTTGAGATAAATCAGTCATGATTTCCTTCTAGAAACATGGTATAAGGGCATTTATCAGTGTTGGGACTGCGAGACCTTCTCGCTCGTGCCTTTTCAAGGGCCGCATGTAAATTACTCTACAAACCCTCAGTCTCTGCCACAAAAAAAGCCCTCTGAGAGGATGATGGTGCTACACCTTGCATGGCCATTGTATCTTTTGGTGCATGCACCAGAGGAGCCGTTCGCGGACTAGTAGGTTTACCCAAGGGCTTGATCGGATGATTCCATTTGGCAACAATAGTCCAGGAATCCTTCGAACCAGTCTGCATG
Organism: Wollemia nobilis; assembly: GCA_028583015.1. Taxonomy (NCBI): domain Eukaryota; kingdom Viridiplantae; phylum Streptophyta; class Pinopsida; order Araucariales; family Araucariaceae; genus Wollemia; species Wollemia nobilis. The sequence goes on along the minus strand of JAQPPZ010017188.1, from coordinate 4,740,892 downwards.
GTTTGTTGCTCGTTGGGAGCGGCCCTAGATGGCAGTGCATGCGCAAATTTTGGAGGGTTAGCTGTAACCTTATTATGCCTGAAATGCCCCTCCATGAGTGGGCAATCTTTGATCATATGTGTTGTTGACTGACAACGAAAGCAGGTATTTGGGAGATTAATATAAACTAGCTTCTGAACAAAGGAGGTATCCCCAACACAAATGGTAAGATGATCTCGGATATCCTTAGAAAGATCAATTTTCACACAAACCCTGCGAAAGGGTCGAGCACCAAAAAAACCAAGGATTTTCAACGCACACAAAATAGCCTAAAGGGGCAACAAGGGTTTTCAAGAAAGGCCAAAGAGCTAGTGGGAGGCCAGGGAATTCAACCCACACTAACACCTCTAGGGAAGCACCCTCTTCAATAGAGAAATCATGGGACCAGGGCTAAAAAACTAACAAAGAGTTACGCACATACCAGGGGCCATGGTTAAAAACTGCATGCACATGCTCAGGAGTAGGGAAACGAAATAGAAAAAACCCCTTGGTCAAATTTTGAATTCCATCAACCTCTATGCCATGAGGAGTCCAGTAATGCTGAATCCAGCTACGGATTAGCGACTCATTGGGGATTCGACCCAGGAAATATCCAATAAGTGTGTTACTTTCTAACCAACTACAAGACTGATTGAAATCATCAAAAGGAATAGTAACATCGGGCACCAGATCCATACCTCATGGAAGACCTTCGGGATGAACTTCCTCGGTTTCTTGTTGCGCACCATAGCCAAGTTCAGAAGCTTCGATAGGATACGAAGTCATCGAGCGCTCGACGACCATCTTAAAAGGAAACCAACCACCAAGGTGATAAATGTGTAACGACATGGAGTTTAGTGGTGATGGCCAACAAAACCCTACACAAAACCCTAAGCATACGGTACCGTAAACCTAGAAAAAAATAAAATATCTTGACTCTTGACTACCTCTCTCCTTCTCCTTGAAAAGGATTTTTCTAACTAAGTTTTCTTTGACAGGTTTTCCTAATCAATATGGGTATCCAACTATAACATTGAAAGAGTTGATTAAACATTGGATTGATTTTTTAAAGATAAAACATTATGTATTTTATGGAAGGTTGATCTTGTCCTTATTTTTTGGAATCTAAAGCTTGAAATAAATAATATAAATTTTAAAAATAAATCTCAAAACCATGTATAAGTTTGGAACCTTATTATTACCTTTTTTGTAAAATGTTTATAGACATGGTGCTCGTCATAGGAAGTCTTAAGTGTGGAAAAAATGTCTAGTCTCTTGGTTAAAAGATTTGAATATATATGTAAGGGTTATGGGAAGTGGTGTAAATCCAGTTGCAAGAGGTCAGAACAAATACCTCCAATCACATAAAAATTATGATAAATAGAAATAAACTAGTAAAACCCACAATCACATAAAACTGCAATAAATAGAAATAAATTAGTAAATACTTTATTTTTTCATTCCTGGATTCACCGACTTTTACAATGCAATACCAAAGGTATATATATCTGAAATGAAACCCTAAGATTAAAGCCCTAAAGATAAGAAAATACTATTTTTTTGGCAAATTGTCAATTTTAGCCAAAAGTACAATTTTTAGTGATTTTTAAAAAAGTTTGGATAGCCCTCAAAATTAACACACAATATTAACACCCATATTAGGCATCCTAGAAAATATCAACACCTAATTATGTCTAAATGTTGTAGCTAAAAAATCCACTTCTCAAAAAGCACTAAAATCTATTTTTGAGGCACTAGATGAAGGAAATAGGGCCCAAAAAAATCCTAAAAAGACCTAAAAATGATGATATAGGTCCCACATAGACCTAGCCACATCATTGTCCACCTCCATATCTAGCTCCTCAAAAATATCAAGTCAATATAACGGTTAGATCAAAAGTTATGCCCTCCATAAGGTAGGCCCCTGCATCATTCTCCTCTGGTTGAGAAGAATTTAGCTCCTGCGAGTTCCTCTGATCAAAATCTTGTAGCTTTCCTCTATCAATATTTTTTAGTTCCCACTTTGAAATCCAAGTATTATCTTCCTGTTGTAATCCTTCCCACTATACCAAGTATTTGTTGTAGCTTCCATTCTGGTACTAATTGTCTTCTTATCAAGTACTTGCACATTTTTTCTTTCTTCTTCTTGGGTATCTTTTACTTCTAGTTTATCATTTATGTCCTCTTATGCTTCAACTTCTTCTTCATACCTATGAAATTCATACAAATCTAAAACATTAAAAACTAGTGAAATATCAATGTCATTAGGCAACTCCACCTTATAAGTATTATCATTCATCTTCTTCAAAATTCTACATGGTCCAATATTCTTATACTTCAATTTGTTATATGTGCCCTTCGAAAACCTCTCCTTCCTGAGGTGAACCATCACCATGTCTCCCACCTCAAATAATTTTGTTCTCTTGCTTGCATCTGCTGCTATTTTATATTTTGCATTACTATCCTGCAACTTCTTCCTAACACCTTCATGCAATTATTGCATATGCTATGCAAATGCCTCTACATCATCACTAATTTTATCTTGAATCGCCAGATAAACCAAATCTAGCACACCATTGGTATTATTACTAAAAAAAATCTAAAAAATAGATTTTTCTATTGTCTTGTTGACTGAACTATTATATGTAAACTTGGCTTGTGGTAAGTCTAAGTACCACTGTTTGGGTTTTTCTCCAACAATACAGCTTAGAAGGTTTCCCAAACTTCTATTTACTACTTTCATATGCGCATCAGTCTAGTGGTGATATGCACTACTAAAATATAGCTTTGTCCCCATTTTGCCCCATAGAATCCTCCAAAAGTGACTAAGAAATCTTGTGTCTCGATCAGAAGTGATCATTTTTGGAACACCATGCAATCTAACAATTTCTTTAAAAAATAAATCCGCAACTCTAGTATCATCATTAGTTTTCTGGCAAGCAAGGAAATATGTCATCTTAGAAAACCTATATACTACAAAAAAAAATTGAATCCTTACTCCATTGTGTGTTAGGCAACCCCAACACAAAATCCATGCTCAAATCTATCCATGATTATATAGGAACTAACAAAGGCATAAAACCCATGTATTATGTGTATGGCCTTTAGCCATTTGACACACTCTACATGTTGACACAAACTTGATGATGTCCCTTTTTACCTTCGATCAATAAATATTCTCCTCTACAAGAACAATCATATTGCTCACTCCAAAGAGCCCATCCAAACCACCATTGTATAGTTCTCTAATATTGTTCTCCCTCATTGAACCAACATGAATGCAAAATTGCTTTCCTTTAAATAAATAACCATTTTGCATAAAATAATCATAAATAGTACTACCAACTTCTCTCAACATACAATATTACCAAATCTGGATCATAATCACACATCTTCTTAATTACCTCAAATTCAACTACTTTATGCTCCATGGTAGTCAATAATACTACATGCCTACTCAAAGAATCAACAACTTTATTCTACTTTCCTGACTTATGCTTCAAAACAAATGTATACTCTTGCAAAAATGATATCCACTTTGCATGCCTACTATTTAATTTATTTTGGGTATTGACATACCTCAATGCTTCATGATCAGTAAATAATACAAAATCCTTAGCCACTAAATAAAGTCTCCAATGTCGCAATTCCTATATAATAGTATAAAATTCCACATCATAAGTAGAATATTTCTTCCTTACCTCATTCAATTTTTTACTAAAGAATGCTACAGGTTGCTCTTATTGACTCAACACGACTGTAATTCCCACATGCGAGGCATCACAATCAATCTAAAATAGTGTACTAAAATCTGGCAATATCAAAATACGTGCTTGTAATACCTTCTTATTCAAAAATTCAAAACTCTCGATTGTTGTATTTATCCAAATAAATTCTCTCCCCTTTGTGCACTCTATTATAGGTGCAATAATGCTACTAAAATTCCTAATTATTTTTCTATATAAAGTTTCCAAGCCATGGAAACTCCTCACCTTTGTCACATTTCTTAGAATGGGTCATTCCAAAATTACCTTCACTTTCTCTTTGTCCATCATTTTTTCATCCTTTGAGATTACAAATCCTAAGAACACTAGACTCTTCGGAAGGAACCTACACTTATTCAAATTAACATACAACTTCTCCTTCCTTAACAACTCTAACACTAATTTTAAATGCAACAAGTATTCTTCTTCATTCCTACTAAATATCAGAATGTCATAAAAATACACAACCACAAACTTACCAATAAATTCTTGCAATACTTAGTTTGTCATCATCATAAATATATTGGGTGCATTAGATAATCCGAAAAACATCACCAACCATTTGTACAAGCCATTTATTGTCTTGAAATTAGTCTTCCATTCATCTCCTTATCAGATTTGAATTTGATAGTATCCACTACGTAGATCAATTTTGCTAAAACATCATGCTCCTGCTAGTACATCCATCATATCATCTAGTCTTGGAATTGGGAACCGATACTTGATTGTAATTTTATTGACTGCTCTACTATCCACACCCAACCACTATGTATCATATTTCTTTGGTTTCAATAGTTTAGGAGTTGCACACAGACTCATAATTTCTCTAAAGACTCCCTTATTTATTAGTTCTATCACATGTTTGTTCAATTTCTTACTCTACATGCAACTCATCCAATAAGATACCTAATTTGAAAGATCTGATCCTGGAATTAGATCAATATGGTGTTGAATTTCACATTTTGAGGGTAATCCATATGGTAACGCCTATGGTATGAAATTTGCATACTCTTTCAACAACTTTATTGCTATAGGTGGTATAGCAACATACTCAGTATCTACCTTCTTTGTTATCAACACATAATAAAAATGTGCTTCCTTCATCTTTGTGACAAATTTCTTAGTTTTCAATAGGCTTTCACTTTGTCCTTCTTCCTTATGTGGTAGCAAGACCACTTTGACTCCATCCTTCGAGAATGTGTAAGTATTCCTTCACCCATAATGGGTAGCCTTCCTATCATATTGCCAAGGCATCCCCAATAATAAGTGACATGTATCTATCAAAATTGCATCACACCATACCTCATCCTTATAGGTATTCCCAATTGAAAACTTAGCTAGAAACATCTTATATAGTCACCTCATTCCCTTTCTTGAACCACAATATGCGATTGGAACATGGGTTTGTTGTGGAAAATTTTGAATATTATTACATACTATCACATTATTCAAATATTTTAAGGCCCACAAATAAATATGTGAGCTATGGTTGACTCATCGCTTCATCCTAGGATAAATTTGAAAGCTAAACATGCCAGGTCTAGACACCCTAATATGAGCTTGCTAACTATTTATTTAAGAAACAACTCTACCATATTTAATTGAATAGTAAAATATTATTGACCAAGCATATGATGCAAGCATAGTTAAATATAGATCGGTGCCTTATCCATTGGATTATAGTAGCAATATTTAATCGTTTATATGATAGAGAACATAAAAATAAGGAGAAACTAATGAATCTATGCTCATTCAAATGTTATAACAAATACAATATCATTAATAAATGAAGAGACGTCTACATGTTCAAATAATGTAAGATGCAGACAAGATAACAAACACATTGCACAAAGTTTGATAGAAATAGAGAACCATATAGCTTGTATTAAATTCAAAATGAAGCATTTAAAATTAATAAACCTGATATATCACTCAAGTTTGTCTGAACAATACAATACAATGGATCACCATGTTCAAATGATGTAATAGGGAATTACTATCTACTATCCTAAAAGTAGTGATATATAGACTCTGACTCTCTAGAATAGCTTTTGGAAATCATCTCAGAAATACTATCCTACTTTTGACAATACCTATACAAGGGTGGGAAGAAATTGAGAAGATGTCTAAACAAAGAAACAAAGAAAATATGATAACCTAGACAGAGCACTCAGAATACTTCTTAGGAGCTTGTTGTGTGATTGCTTGATCATGATGCTTGATTACCTTGAATTTTTTATAAGGGTTGTCCAAAATCATTTACAGATGCTTGGTCCAGAGGCTACCACATGGAACATTTTCATGGTCAGGCATCATTTTAGCTTTCCTAAGTTTGTTACATCAGAATCAATTGATTCCAAATGTCAAAACCTTTCTAGACTACTTATTTATTTTAAGAAAACTGCTTTATCTGTTATTAGAACTTATATGTTCAGCTTTTGATTTCAATAGGGCTCTTTAATAGTGGTGGGACATGCCTTTGAATATACTATTGAATTAATGTAAAAATGCAATATGAGTGTATTGCTTTGAATTCCTATTATCTTAGTCATATGCCTTCTCATATTTAGGTGCTCTTTGACTACTACCGACATAGTTATGTTTTTAGGAAAACATAGAGGGGGATCCGACGTGAGGGCGAAGACGAAGAAGAAAGAACACAATGATATGGAACAAGATGAGAGATAGTATGGATGGTGGTGGGAATAGTTGAGCACAATGGACGTGGAATACTACATATAGTGGTGGTGATATGGCATGTTGTGGAGTAGACTGTGATGGTGATCAAGAGAGAATGCCTAGAAATGGAAGGGCAAAGGGGATAGAGAGGAAAGACAAAATGGAAAATAAGATCTAGAAGTGTGTAGATTGGTAGGAGTGACTATCAAGGCACACTTCCATAACTACATTCCATCGAGGTGATCCCTCTATAACTATGTTTTATTGAGGTAATGCTATCCTTTTGAAGCATATAAAATGCTATTGTTTGAGCACTTTCTTATTCTTACTACACATTCTACATCTTCTACACAGGAACTTTCTACCTTGCTCATAGTCTTTCATGATCATTGCTTTTTGCACGCTCTAGCTTGTCATTACTATTGATCTTTTTATCATGCCTACTTTCTTCTTTTAAATACAAATAAATATAGTACACTCTATCAACTGAAGACAACAACATCATGCTTTGTATATACGAGCATATCTGCCTATCTTGGGTCTACATTGAGTCTGTCCTTTGAGTTGCTTGTTTCATGACCCCACTTTTCTTGGTATAGTTAGGGACTTAAGCTTGTGTGAAAGATTTTATTCACATGGCTCAGTGATATCTACTTTGAAAAATTTTCTAATTTACTTAGTTTTCTTATGTTTCTTTTAAGTGGTCCTAAGTCGATGGCATTGCATTACTCCTTTGGGATCTTGTATTTTTTAGATATCATAAATTTGAAACTTGTTGTGAATGATCTAGACGATCTTCATCTACCTCAAAGAGATATATTGTGCTCGACACAACTTGTGATTTTTTTGCTTTTGGTTCATGGGATGCATAACACTCCATAATATATGTCAGTCCTTGAATAGTGAGCCACTCATTCCTCCATGTAGAAAAATCTTCGTTGATCTTACCTAGGATGATCTAGGACTGTTGATCTCTCTTTCACTTTTTTCATTGGCTTATCGCTTATTGAATTGGTGATGGGTAGTGTTAACAAGTGACTAGAATAGGCGAGAATACATTGTCACTGATCATTTGAGGTTTTCGTTGATCAAATCAACAACATTTTTGCAAAGATGATGGCTAGACTCTTCATTGATGAATCTTTGTTGTTTGTTGATGGATGAGTGAAGGCCAATTGCTATCCGCGATAATGATTATAAAACCTTGAAATATACTTATGCTGCCATTTTATTTAGCCTCTCATTCCAGGAATGGGAATGCCTATGACCACGATGATTCAACCCTTTGTATATCCTTAAAAAATTCTATTGTCGATAAAAATTCATGGTCACTAATACATCAACAACAAGCTTTTTAGAAGAGAAAAAAAGGCTATGCATAGACTAAAATTTTTAGCAATCGCTGATGGGAAGGAGGCTTTGATGATCAAATCAGTGAGAAATATTTAGATTGATGATGAGTTATCCTAGCTCTAGGTATTTTCATTTATGAAAAATACTATCATCGATAAGACTAGGGATGAATCGACGATGAGAGTGATGAAGAGTGACAATAATTTTGGGAGAGTTTTAACCTATCATTGATGGGCGTTATGATCTCTAATTTAGATAAGCGATAAGGCTTTGCAGGAGCAACACATTTATATTTAAAACAAATTTACGTGACAAAATTCCACCAAGAGGGGGGACTTTCTAGGCTAACGTGGTTAAGACCCTTGTCTTAGTTTTGAAATTGGCTGTCACTAATTAAGAAGGATGGTCGCTGATGGAATCGATGATAGATATTTTCAAGGGTGATGATATACACTACCTTATTTATATCTTATAGCTATTGTGGATTAGGAAGAATTATCATTGATCATATCAACAATAATGCTTTGCGAGCGCAACATAGGCATTTTTCATTTTTTTTCTCAATGTTGTTGTTGATAAGAAATATTTATCATTGATTCGATTGGTGATGAAGAGTCCTAATGAGTGATAGTGTATATTCAGGGTTGGCTTCTTACTTATGTCTATATTTTTTTGTGGATAGGATCAGTGATAGTAGACTTCTAAACACGATGGCATATTTCAGCTTTAAGGCTGCATTTTAATCAATCACTGATGATATAGACCATCGAATATGGAATTAGCACCTATGGTTTGGATGAGCGATGGGATTTCTTAATCACTGATGACTAACTTGAGTCACTGATAAGATTAGTGATAAGGGTTTTGATGAGTGACAATGCTTTTTGGGTTTAATTCTATCGACTATGACTTAGAGTTGTCATGGATTAGATCGGTAAAAGGCTTTTGGAAGAGCAACAGGTGGTTATAGACCTTTTTGAATTTACAAATGACTTAAGAAAACCTTATGAGGGATATTTGAGTGAAAATAGGGTATAATTGGACAATTTTTGGCTTTGGTTTAGCTTAGGAAGACTCTGTGACTTTATGGTCTATATATTGACTTTATTTAGGGTTAAGCTTACTACTAGATGGTGTGAAATGTTATGGACTAAATGCATGGATTGGAAATGGAGTGACTTGTAATGATTAAAACAAATAATATGTGATGTCATAATGGTATGAAAGTGTAATGGCCTTACTTAAGGTGAAAAGGAGATGAGCTTATGGTGGATGGAATAGAATATGATAGTAGTCATGCTTACCTTATTATGATTATGGAGGCTTCTTCTAACCAAGACTATTTTAAAAGCTTCCTTTTTCTTTTTGAGCTTAACCTTTCACCCTACAGTCACCTAGACATCCAGACCTTATTGAAAAGTATGAGTGTGAATTAAGTTGGGATTTTTTTAAAGCCCAACATAGGCTCTGTCTGGGATAAGAGAAATATTGAGACTGATAGGATAAAATTTTCTCTTGAGAACTCTAGAATCTCTAGTTATAAGCAACAAAAATTTTACCTAAAATATTTCCCCTATAGTTTTTTGTAGCATCTATCCATAAGTACTTCTCCTAGGGAATTTATTGAACACTCGACTCTTATGGATTCTCACCATGGCTACCCCAACAAAGACTATTGGATTTGAAAGCAAAAATAAACCAACTAATTACCTACTACTATAGACTAAAACAAAAACATACAGAATTATAAAATAATTGAAACTAATTGAATAATATATACATATGTACAGAGGTAGACATAAATAGTTCATACAAAATTAATCTCCATCCCGAGGATGGTAGATCTTAAAATGCTAGCCATTTATTAGAAATTGCATTTCTTCGTCTTGTAGGGTCTGCAACTTGTAGGTATGCTGGCCTATTTTGTGGAAAATATGATAAGGGCCTAACCATTTGGACTCTGATTTACCTTTTTCTCCTGGTTTATCATTTTTTGGGTCCCAATAAAATATTATGTACCTTTATAAAAATGGATTTTCCTAGCCTTCTATTGAATACTTGTATAGTCTTCTGAGTTCCTTGGGTCATTCTATTAAGAAAATTTCTTTTGTCTTCTTCCAATTTGACTATCTGATCCATTCTTTTTTGTAGACTATCAAGATTTTTGTGATCTTGGAGTAATAAATCTAGGGTAGGTCTTTCAACTTGTGGGGGAAGTAAATATTGTTCTCCATATACCAATTCAGAAGGTGTTCTTCCTATAGCTCTCTTGATGGAAATTCTATCAGCCCACAGAGCAAATTTTAACTCATTGTCCCAACTCTTTTTATTTATGCATAGAGATATTTTTATCCTGGTATAATATTCTTATTAGAGGATTATGCCAGACCATTTCCTTGAGGATAATAGTTTTTTGAATGGAATAATTCAATATTGTACTTACTGTAAAAATTCACCATTTCATAGGATATAAAATTGTTGCCATTGTCAATTACTAGTTTTTCGGGTACCCCAAATCTAGTTAGGATATTTTCTTCTAGAAATTTAATAATAACTTCTATAGTGGATATTTTTTAATGGAGAAGCTTCCACCCATTTGGTGGAATAATACATGGTAGTTATTATCCATATATTACCTCCTGATGAGTTTGGATTAATCTCTCCTATTAGGTCTAGATCCCATTGGGTGAAAGGAGCTTCTACTGTTACAGGTTTTAAAGGCATAGTAGGCAACTTTTTATTGCCATCAAAAAACTGATAGTTTTGACATTTTCTTACTAGTTGGTGTACATATTTGAATATGGAAGGCTAGTAATATCTTACCCTCATGATGTTGTTTGAAGTTTCTTTAGGTGAAAAATATCCTTCGTAAAATCTAGTATGAAAATCCTCAATGATTCCAACTACTTATTCTTGAAGAAGATAGAGTAGTAGTACACCATTTGGGTGTCTCTAGTACATCTTATCCTCTTGGACATAATATTTTTGTGCTTTTAATTGAATTATCCTTATTATTTTTTGATTGCAGCCAGTAGGGAGTGTTAATATCTTCAAGTATTTCACAATGTATTTATACCAATCATCTTCAAATGCTCCCTTTTATTTATTTTGATGTGTATTACAATTATTTATTGTTTTATTTGAAGTCCTCTCCCCCTTTAGTTGCTAGATATTTTTCCAGGCCTTGCCCTTTAATGGTTTTTACGACTTTGAATTCCATAGTGTATTGCTATAGCTTGACTATCCACGTAGATAAACTACCTGTAGGTTCATTTTGAGTGAAAACATCTTTGACAGTCAAAAAGGGAATACAAGATATGACTTTATTAGCTCCAAAAATTCCTTTGAAGTGTTCTAAATATTTTATGAGTGCAAAGGCTTGCTTCTCTATCATGGTGTACTTTAGTTGTGATACTTTTAATCCTGAGCTCATGAATACCACTGGTATTTCTACATTTTTCGTATCCTTTTGTGACAATACAATGGCAAAGAAATATTCCGAAGAGAAAGAGTAAATATTAAAATATTTGTGATAATATGGACAGACTAATACTGGGTCCTGGGTGATAGCATCTTTGATTTTTTAGAAAACCTGTAAATTTTCTTTATTCCATATAATAATACCTTCTTTCTTGATCATGTTGTTTATAGGTTTTGCAATTTGGGTGAAATTTGGCACAAACCTTCTGACGAAGTTTATTTTTCCAAAGAATGATCTAACTCCTTTCAAATTCTTGGGTGGAGGAATCTTGGTAATGGCCTCAGTTATTTCAGGATCTATATTGATTCCTTCTTTAAAGATAATGTGTCCAAGCAACTTGCCTGGTTTTGCTCCAAAGATACACTTTTTGAGATTTAATGAAATACAAAATAATTTGCACTTGGCAAATACTTGGGTGAGATACTCAAAGTGATTTTTAGGATTTTTAGAAAAAATGGTTATGTCATCCAAATAGACTACCACCATTTTAAACATCAGATCTTTAAAAGAAAAATCCATGGCTCTTTGGAATATAACCCCAAAATTCATCAGTTCAAAATGTATTCTAAGATACTAAAACATCCCCCAGGGAGTAGTGAAGGTTGCCTTATGCTTGTCTTCAGGGTTGACTTGGATTTAGTTGTATCTTGAGAATCCATCTAGAAGATACATTATGGTTGATCTTGCAACAACTTGTAACAGTCGCTCCATGTTTGGCAATGGATAATTGTCTTTTAAAGAGTTTTTATTTAAATTTATAAAATCAACACACAGTCTGATATCTCCATTTTTCTTTCTTACTAGCACCAAATTTGCTGTCCAAGTTGAAAACTTGACTTTTCTAATAATCCCAGCATCCAGTAGCTTTTGAACTTCTTTCTGCATTATGGGGTGCAATGTTGGATTAAACTTCCTTTGTTTATATCTGTGTGGTTTAGTACCCTCCTTGAGTGGAATAATATGCTTCATTACCTTGGTGTCGAAATTTTTGAGGTCTTCATAGCTCCAAGAAAAGGCATTCTTGTGCTTTTTAGATATTTTATGTATTCTATTTTTTTTTCTGACATAGATTTTCTACCTTCACCATTTTAGGTTCTTGCTCGGTACCAATATTAATTTCTTCTTCTTCCAATCCTTGCAAGGCTGGTTTATGGGCTTTATCAAAATCATCAAATAGACTCTCTAATGATATCAGTCCTTTGGTTAGATTATTAGTCTTTAATTGTATCTGATAGAGATTAGTATTGTATTGCATTTTATATGCACGATCTATGTTAATATTGAATTTAATACATGTAGCGACCCCGGAATGCACGCACCGGTCCCTTTTTAACCCTACTTGCAATGTTATTAAAATATCGAAGATGAAATGGAAAGACAAGAGGAAAAAACATATAACACGAAATAACAAAGACAAATCTCTTTATTGATATTGAAGCTCGGTTACATGTCAGTCCCTCTTAGGGATACCCATTTTGATACTATAAATTATAAATAGGCAAGGAGTGCCCCTTCCATGAAGAGGTGGTGCACTTATAAAAGCTTCCCTATTCCACACACAAAAATGTATGAGGGCTTATAGATGCCTCCTTCTCCAGGTTTGTTTCCTAGAGGGATCCCCTTTTGCTCTTGTATGTTGCAAACTTCGTTCGATGTACCTGTGGCCCTGCAAGAAATGAAACAAAAACACACGTTTATGTGTTTGATATTGCCTCCCTGGATGAGGTTGTTAGTAATCAAATAATGTAATGGAAATATGGTAAAATTGTGCCATGAAATCATGTAAATCTATGCTAATGATATGAAAACATAAAGAAACAGAATAAAAGAAGCTATGTCTAAAACCTAAGCTAAGCCTGTGGGCCACTGTCCAAGATAACGGTCGCTAAAGTAAACCTTGCTCTCTTTGCCCCAAAGCTATGGGTCAAAGCCTGTATCTGATGTTGAAATAATGTGTTATGCTCTTCAATCCGTCAGTGCTTCGTCATACACGTGATCTCAAAGAGAACACTCCAAGTCTCGAAAGCTCTCCTCAAAAAGATATCTCTCTCTCTGATTATATCTAATATGATTTGGTGCTCTTAGGCTTACACCTTTTATAGTGTGAAACCCTAGGTCTATGTCCAAGCCCTAGGAATGAATTTCTCATGCGTAGTGCAAGTTAGCATGAGAATATTTTGTCTATTTTCTGTGTTTGAAGGCTAGTTAACTGAAATCTAACTGCCCACTTGAGTCTTCTATGCGAACTGGTCATTAGCATGAGAAGATTTTGTCCATTGTTTATGCTTGGAGGTCAGTTAACTTAAGTCTAAAATGCAAACTCAAATCTCCTATGTGAACTGGTCATGAAAAGGAATGCAAAGTCACTCTTGCTCACCCTTATTGCATGCAGACTGCCACTTCTACATGTGATTAGGCCTGTTTGTCGATGAAATACTTATTATGGCTTAACCACTGTCATTTGTAGTGGCTAAGATCTGGCCACTTTCATCTATAGCGGCTAAGGTTTGGTCACTCTAGACTTGAGTGGCTAGGATCTGACCACTCTTGATTTGAGCAACCAAGCTTGAATGGCTTGAAAAGGCCCCAAATGAGTGGTGAGAACCACTGTTGATGCTTGGAAAGTCCAAGATTATGTCTTATGATCTTATGAGTGTGTCTATGTGAGCAGCTCCCCTAAGCATGACACGATTTAGGTGTTTATAGATGCCCCTTTTTATGGTGCGTTGTGTGGAAAATACAATGTTGAGCAAAAACATAGACTGATCTGCTTGTAGGGTGTATGGTGATCAATGGTCTTATCAACGTCAGATGGTCCAATCATGCAATATGACATGCATCCCTTGAATCATTGCCTCAATGTTCAGAGGACTTAGCTCAGTGTCTTTTGCATATTAAATTGCACTTTTTCCTCAAACTCAATCGGGTAGCTTCAGCTGCTACAACAATTCTGATATGTAGGAGAGCTACAATTGAATATGTCATGTTTGCTTACGTTCCCAACAAACAAGAGAAATTTGTGATTGTTGTATGCAATGATTCGTAGGATGAACATGATTTTGCTATGATCGAGTGATCTTTTGCTAATTTTAATTATGATTATGTTGAAGCTTTGAACTACTTCTTCACACAATGAATTGGTGAAGAAATGACAATGAATGAAGCGACAAGTCGCTTGACCAATATGAATAATTTGGTTCCTTTCTAGCATTTGTTGCTTTTAATGGGCAATCCCACATCCAAGTGTGATTCCAATTATTTATGATAATCATCCATCCTTATCCCAAGGAGCGGTCCAACTATCAATAGCCTTCTTAGGGAGTTAGGATGAGTGATTCTATTTATGCCTAGATTGTATCACTTTGACTTAATGTTTTTGATGTCATAGGGAAATTAGAATGATCCTTTCACACCCGTGGAGCAGTTCGACCATCTTGGTATTCTTCAGGATTGAAGGGTGGCACATTGTAATTACAAAAATGAGTTGTTTTTGCCCCAAGTGGCCTTATGGTTGCCTACTCATCTCACTGAAATACATGGAGCGCAAATCGCTACAATTGTCGAGTGGATAGAGTAGGTAACTGGATACGGGGCCTACTTGAGACTATGATTTTATGTGATTTTTTTGTTATTTTGAACATTTTGATGATTTGAAACCACCAAAGTGTGTTTATTTGTTGTTTTTGTGGGATACCTCAAGGAGAAAATACCTTATTCTGACCTATGGATATTGCTGCTATCAAGTCCAACAGCTTATGATTTCCTGATTGTGGTCATTGTCACCTTGAGCAGCCAAGAATTTTGAGCCACTGATGTCAGCAGCGGCCAAGGCATAATTAAGGAAATATAAAAATTTGCATTTTTAGGGTTTGACATGTCACTTTCATTATTGAAGATTCATTTTGGGAGCTCTAGTGCGACGATGACAGTTGTGACTTTGAAACTTGTTGGTGCTGAGGACATGGCTTCACGGGGTAAGACATCAGCTGTTGTAGGAGCCAGAGCTTCTTGGGTATTTCTCTCTTCAAAAACCTAGCTCTCTTTTCTTTTGTTTATGTAAAACTGAACCTCACTAAGTAATGGGCAAAATGAACCTCACTAAAGCTGCTGGCAATGGACAAACTCCATAAGTAGGCTTAGGTTCCCCTTTGCTATGGTGGGTTAGTCCCCAATTTTGCTTTCTACTAGTGGTGTTAGCCTAGGTTTTTTTTCAGTTATTCACCTACTGCCACCATTTTGGGCATTCTGAACTTAGCCTAATTTTGATGCTTGGGTGGGAAATTTTACTTTCCAATTTTTTTGTTTTCCCTCCCTATGTTGTTTTATTGAAATTATTTTATCAATTTTGCAATTTTCTTTTTGATTTTCTAGCCAAGGCTTCATGGGTTTGTCGTGCTGCCCTTTGGCCACTGTCGCTCAGAGTAGCCGGCTCTGAGCCGCTGTCACTCAGAGCGAACAAGCTTGAATCCCAATGGTCAAAATTTTGACCATTGGGTCTTGGCCGTTGCTAAATTTTGACCATTGGGTCTTGGTCGTTGCTGCCTCCAGCGACCAGGTTTTGGCCATTGTAGGCAACAGCGGCTAAAGCTTTAACCTTGTTTTCTTGTATTTTGTTGAATTTTTATGACATTTTTGACTTTTTTTTAAATTTTTCTCTGCTTGATTAGGTGTAATCTTATCCTTATTTTGCTTAGTCTTAGAATAGTCCATTCTCTTTTGCATCATTTTCATGTTTTTTGTGAATTATGCCTTGGATGAACTGTACTTATATTTTGTTTTTATTCTACTTTTTCTTAGATCCTGACTACTCGAGCTCGGGACCTGAAGCTCCTGATTGACTTACTTCCTAGATTTAATGATACATACTGGGCATAGTTCAAAGTCTACGGGTTGCAGTATGTCATCAGGTTGCCTTATATCATGGTAGATCAGGCTTACCTTACGACTTTGGCCTATCACTAGGACTCGTAGACTAATACCTTCCACCTCTCGATCGGTGAGATGACCATTATGCCAAAGGACGTATATAGGATCTTTCAGATTCCATTAGATGGGGTGGCCATTATCTCTTCGTCCACTAATGATTAGGTGGTTGTCTTCACTCAGATGTTTAGAGAGCATTCTATGGATGCTCTCAAGGAAACCAAGTCTGGAGGAGTGTCCATAAATCGTTGGCATGGGAAGGGTATCTTTACAGTGAGGCATGTCGTATTGTTGATGGTGATCAACAATGTTCTTATTCTGGATTGCTTGGGTTTGAGGTTCCCATGGAACCTTCTGGCGATGGTGCATGACCTATTGGATAGCAAGGAGCATATCATCTATGCATGGGGTAGATTGCTATTGGCTTAGTGCTATGATGAGTTGTACCACATCTGTCGGTGAGGATGTATCAGCATTGCCTACAACTTGCTCCTACAAGTTTGGGGAAGGGAGCACATTGTGGTAGATCGTCCTAAGGGGCTCCCAGCTGAGATTACAGCTATGGATGCTCGAACATAGTGCTATGTCGCTAGATGGGATCAAGAGCATGAGGAGCATAAGAGTTGCACTTTCATAGGGGAGTTGTCCCACTATACTGATGCTTTTACTAGACTATTTGTCAGAGGTGTCGTGTGGCGGTCTTACTATGATTGTCTTGCTTGGGACGATCTAGTTAGCTTTACTGCCAAGACACGATGCAAGCGATGGCTCGTTGGCCGTAAGATTACCATTCAAGAGTATTTCTTCTACTCTCGGGTTCTTTGTCAGTATGGATTGTAGCAGGATGTACCCTTGATACCTTTCTTGTACAAGTTCCTCACAACAGAGAAGTACCTACCTCCATGATAGATTACCAAGATCTCAGATGAGGAGGATGCCCCAGTTGTTGACCCTACAGTGGTTGGGGGAGTTACAAAGTCCTACACTCAATGGTGGGGTGATCGAATGTGGCATGGCATCGGTAGCCTAGGGTGCGAGGATGATGGTGAGGGTGATGGTGTAGATCTAATAGGATGTAGAGTCTGAGATAGGATCGAGGTATGGGGCCAGCCAATAGAGCATGTGGCAGTAGAGGATCCTAATGTTCTTGAGCAGCAGGAGGAGTTAGATCTCGAGGAGACTCTCCTCTGAGAGCACAACTACATGAGGTCGAGGCTGAGCTTCATGCCACTAAGATCCAGGTACAACAATGAGATGCTACCATTGACTAGCTCTCAACACAGATATAGGCTCTATAGGCTACTATTGGGGGTGGTGATGTTAGGATGTAGTTTGTTATTCCTCCTTCTACACCATAGGAGGCTCCAACGGTAGATTCATGGGCAGATGTGGGACATCTCCAGTCTCTATTGGATGAGCATGAGGTATGGATTTGGGGACTTATGGATCATGTTATCCTTCTTCAGATGCAGCTCAGGAGGAACAGGATTATCCCTAAGGATCCAGTAGATGCGGGTGGTTCATAGGTCAGTGGGCGCTCTACCTCAAGGTAGTCTTCCACCTATCCTAGCCAGAGGATCCAAAATCGGATAGAGAGACAGACAGGCTTGCATCACTCAACTTGCAACACCACCACAGGGGGGGGTGGCACTGGAGGAGGTGATGCAGGGGGCTCAGGCCTGGTATTTGACTAATGCTCTACTTGGTTCTTGATCCATTTTTGAGGTCAACTGACCTATATGACTATAGCCCATGGGCATTTTTGTATATCCATGGACTTGACACACATACTTTTATGATAGCTTTGCATTATGACTTATTATGTGTATCATTTATTGCTCATGTTTTTGTTATTATTTTGTTTTATGATATGATGCGATGATGGTATTATGATGATTTGATGGATATGTTAGATGATAGATGATACTTGAAGATGCTTATATGGATGTGTAGATGCTTATATTATTTGATGATATGATGTGATGTATTTTGATGATGAATGATGAATTTATGATTTTATATGCAAATGGATATTGCCTATGTTTTATGATGTGCTTTATGGATTTAATGACTTGTTTTTGTGGATGCAATGTTATTGCTAAAATGCATGTTTTAAATTTGCTTTAATTTTATGCATCTAACTTATGTGGTGGAATGGTATAAATGAACTTGTATGCTCTAATCACTTAAAACATATGGAATGCATATTAATAATCTTTAATGGGTGATACCATAGAAAGTAAAAAAATAATCATGAATTTAAATAATCACTCTTATCATAAGAATTGATTAAGTATTCATATATGAGATGTAATGGTGTGTAATGTATTTTATTAATAAGTTTCTGTAAATTAAAAGATATAAAGTAGTCAGTGGTCGTCTATATAATTTTTCTAATATATGTGCAGTATCTGTCCTACTATGTTGATATCCCCAAATTTATAGAATCTTATAAATAAAGTGATGGTGTGAATGATGTTATTATTTGTTTCTATGTAAGTATTTTTGGGGCTTTCCAGATGTTCAAACACTCTCATTACCCTATCAACAACTATCTACTGACCACTTAGACTTTTTAAAAGTAAGGCTTTTGCCATGGACCTAGTTTTTCATGATTTTTGTGAGTGATTATATATTTTGAGGTAGAACTCAAGCATTTCCTCCGATTTCATGTGGGATTATTTCAGCCCATTGCGAATATTAGGGATCCTCAAGTGTTCATCTCATCCTTATGTTGGACTTAGTTGGACTATACCACTAGGCAATATTTGGTTACCTAAGCTAGTTCATCCACATTCAAACATTGGTATACACAAATGCATGAAGCAATTGTAATAGAAATATCATCATGCGTAAGGATTTCTCCTTCCAATTTTGTACAATGCTAATAATTCCAGGGATTCAAGCTTTATTCCCTTCTTTTTGGCTTCTTTTGCTTTGGATTTTTTTGCTCATATGTAGTGATGAAAATCATGTTTATTTTGATTTATTTATTTTATTTGAGCAGGGGTTTTTGTAGTGATGATAATCACTATTTATTTTGCTCATATGTAGTGATAAAAGTCACTATTTATTTTTGATTGATTTTTTTTAGCTTCATTTTATTTTTTGAATTTATGATTTATGTATCGGATTATTGCTTTGAAATCTAGACTGTATGCTTGGCATTTTGAATATGTACTTTGATTTGGGATTTTGCTTATTTTTATTTAAGCAAGGTATTTGGATAGGGTAAAGCTTGTCCTTTTGCCAATTCTTAGTACCTTTAAACCGGTTGCACAGGGGGATAAGCAAGGAAGATCCTTTTCGCTTAAGGTAACCTAGATCACTTTGCAACTTTCATCTTTTCCTTGTACCAGCTAGGATTTTAGTGTTTCAATTAGTGACAATATCTTGAATATCCAAGGCTTTATCATAGCTAGAACTTACCTTTTACTAATCAAAGTTGTTTTCCTCAAAAGTCGATAAGATCACTAGGTGTGGTTGATTAACCAAAAAAACTTAGTATATTATGTATAGCAACAGTAATGGTTGTGTTAAAAAACATAATTACACATTGATGTGGATGGAGGTATGGATATGAATGACTTGTGCGACAAACTGTGGTATCACTTTTAAGACTCATGATATATACAATTGTAATGGATGTGAAATTGCAATGCAATGATGTGGATGCAAAATGTGAAGTGCAATTGTTTTTGTATTTTTGATTTATGTTTTTTTTGTATTTTTGATTAATTTGACCAAAGGGCTTATTATGCCTTTGGGGTTTTTGTTATTGATTTTGACCAAGTGGTTTGAATTACCCTTGGAGCTTTTGATTTGATGGGATTTGACCAAGCGGTTTGAATTACCCTTGGAGCCTTTTTGAATTGATTTTGACCAAGTGGTATGAACTACCCTTGGAGCCTTTGATTGATTGTTTTTGACCAAGCGGTATGAATTACCCTTGGAGCCTTTGATTTTTTTGTTTTTGACCAAGCGGTATGAATTACCCTTGGAGCCTTTGATTGTATTTTGACCAAGCGGCTTGAATTACCCCTGGAGCCTTTGATTTGATTGGATTTGACCAAGCAATTTGAATTACCCTTGGAGCCTTTGATTTGATTTTTGACCAAACGGTATGAATTACCCTTGGAGACTTTGATTGTATTTTTGAAATTTTATGTTCTTATGCTTTGTTTTGTGTTTTTGACATATTTGAATGTTTTTGAATTTTTTTGGAATATTTGAATGTTTTTTAAATTTTTGGAATATTTGAATGTTTTTGAATTTTATGAAATATTTGAATGTTTTTGAATTTTATGAAATATTTGAATGTTTTTGTGTTTTATGAAATATTTGAATGTTTTTGTGTTTTATGTGTAAAATTCCTTTAAGTGAATGATATTGAGAGGTTCAGGCTCTTCAACACCATCTAATGATATAAGGCGATATGCTCTAGGCCCAACTCTCTATGAAATCATATATGGACCTTTCCAGTTTACTGCAAACTTATCTCGCAGATGTGACGACATATTCAAATTTTGCTGGTTTTCTTTGAGCACTAGATCTCCAACCTTGAATTCTCTTAGGTGGACTTTACTATTTTAAGCTCGTGCAAGGCGATATTGGTAAACGCAAAGATTCTCTAAAGCATTGACTCAACGTTCATCCATAAGCATCAACTGATCATGGTGGCCTTGCCATGCAACTTCATCATCTATGAAGTCTTTTAATGCTATGCATAGAATCAAAATTTCCAACTCTAGCGACATGATGGCCTCAGTGCCATATACTAGTGAAAATGGTGTTACCCCAGTGGGCATCCGTATACTAGTCCTATATGCCCATAGTGCAAGAGGCAACTACATGTGCCAATCCTTGTGATTTTCATGCACTGTCTTCCTCAAAATGGAGACTATTATTTTGTTTGAGGCTTTTTCTTTCCCGTTTGCTTACGGATAATAAGGCGTTGAAAAAATGTATTGAATATGTTATTCGTTCATTAAAGCATGCACATTTTTATTCTTGAAATATGGCCCATTATTAGATATTATCTTAGAAGGGACCCCAAAATGGCTTATGATATTATGGAGTATAAACTCCGCAATCCTTCATCCAGTTGTTGATGTTAATGGGATCACTTCTACCCATTTAGTAAAGTATTTTGTGGCTGTTATGATGAATTTGTGTTGGCCTAAGGATGGGGGTGAGATCTTCCCAATAATGTTTAGTCCCCATTGTGAGAATGGCCATGCTACCTGGATGGGTTGCAAAGCTTGCGATGGTAAGTGCGTTAGATTTGCATGATGTTAGCACTTACTGTATTTCTTGACATACGCATAATAGTCCTTTTATATTATGGGCCAATTGTAACCCATTCTTAAGATGCGCTTAATGATGGCCATGCCACTGAAATGGCCTCCACATGTTCCATCTTAAGATTACGAAATTTTCCAAGATGCTTCTTGGGGCTCAAGACAACGAAGTAATACTCCATCATATCCTTGTTTGTTGAGAATTTCTCCTAGGAATATGTATCTTGTTGCTTTCTATTTGAATGTTCAATTTTTAGTATGTGACAAACCTTGAGGTACTATTCCAAGATTCAAGAAGTCCCATAGTTAGGAAAGCCAATCCTGATAAGCCACAACTTCTATAGAAAATACAACTTGATCTTCCTATATTTTTGAGGTAGTGAACACGAATTGAGGAACAAATCTATGGTATATGGTTGCACCACACTCCACAGGTCCTTGGGAGATCAAAGACCCCCAAGAGGCTATTTGCAAGAAATCTCTAGCTACGAAGGACCAATATTGATTTGGCTCGATGTTGATCATGTTGACTAATTCTTGATTGTCAAAAGCTTCATGATGTATTACTGAGTGCGAAAGCACTTTTACATGAGCAGTTGTAAAATCAACATATGGATTCTGAGGGATTAAGGATCCCAAAGATACCATGGTATTTGCAAATCTATTCGATGTACAATGGATTGCCTCGATGTCGTACCATTATAGTCGGGCTAAGTAGGTGTCAAAAAGTTCCTTGTAAGTCTTTAGGAGTGGGCACCTGCATTGGAATAGTCCTTTGACCTAGTTTACTATGATCAAGGAGTCACCAAAGATATTCAATCTTTTAATACCCATTTCTATGGCTATTTGGAGTCCCAAGATCAATGCTTCATATTTTGTATTGTTGTTTGTGCATGGGAAGTCTAGTTTGAATGATAAGGGCAATGGAGCACCCTGTGGTGTGATAAAGACAATCCCTGCTCCACCTCCTTGTTCACACTTTGAACCATCGAAGAAAAATGACATGTCTCTTTATTTCTTAGGTTCTTTGAGCTCTGGCAGATCTGATAATGCAAAGACTGCATCATCAGGTAATTCTATGGCGAGAGGCTTGTTATCCTAAAGAGGTGCTTCTGATAATTTATCTGCTATGACTTGTTCCTTGATGGAATTTTGGCTTATAAAATCTAGATCAAATTTTGTCAATAGCATGATCCACTTTGCGGTACATGTATTGTGATATGTCTTGCTCATAATGTATTGCAAAAGATTTTGTTTTGATATGGCATAGGTTGTATGGCTCAACATGTAGTGTCTCAACTTTCAAGTTGCAAATACCACTGCTAAACACAACTTTTTGACATACACATATCCTAGCTCATAACTCACCAAGGTGTGACTAATGTAATATATGGATTGCTCTTTATCTTATGTATTCTTCTAAGCTAACATGGTGTCCAATGCGAAATCAGTAGCCGATATGTAGTAAAAATGGTATGTCTGGCCTTGGTGGAGCCAATACTGGCGGTGTTTCTAGATAATTTTTGATATCTGCAAATGCTTGATGGCATTCTTCATCCCAATGAAAGGGGACTTCTTTGTGTAGCAACTGATTCATAGGTCTGCATTTATTTGATAATTGTGCGATGAATCTTTTGATGGATGCTATATTGCCTTGTAGGCTCCTTAACTCCCTAATGTTGGTAGGGGCGGCCATTTCCAGTATAGCCTTTACCTTTGCAGGATCTACTTCGATGCCTATCTTGGATACGATGAATCCCAAAAGCTTGCTAGAAGTTATGCCAAATACGCACTTCTTATGATTCAATCAGGAATTGTGTTCTATGAGGTGATCAAAGACTTGTCTAAGGACTTCGGCATGCTCTTGCCACAACAGGGACTTGGCTAGTAAGTCATCCATGTAATATTCCAAGATCTTATGCATATAGTCATGGAATATGTATGTCATGGCTCGCTGATATGTGGCACCAACATTTTTGAGACCGAATGACATCACTTTGTAACAGAATGTTCTCCATGGAGTAATAAAAGTAGTTTTATGTTGATCTTAGGGCTTAATCTAGGTTTGATTATATCCAGAAAAACCATCCATTAGGGAGAGCATTTCATGACCTACGGTTGCATCTACAAGAGCATATATATTTGGCAATGGGAATGAATCCTTTGGTGTTGCCCTATTCAAATCCCTAAAATCCATGTAGATACAAACTCTTCCGTCAGGTTTCCCCATGGGTACCATGTTTGACAACCACTCAGGGTAGTCTATAGGAACTATGAATATTGCATCCACTAGTTTTTGAAATTCATTCTTCACCATCAAAGTGATGGTTGGATGCATTTTCCTTAGTTTTTGCTTGACTAGCTTCTTCATGGCATCCAATGAAAGGCTATGAATGACTAACTTTAGATCTATCCTGGCATGTCTTTGTAAGTCCAAGAAAAAATATTTGGCCTCTCCTTGAGGAGATTAATTAGGATGGCTTGTTCCTCTAGAGATAGGCTTTCTCTAAACTTGACTTTCATTGGTTGGGTAGGATCATCGCTGATGTATACCTCAAAAGTTGCTTCTATAGCCATATGTGACCTCTCCTCTAGCTTATGAGGCTTAGGTATCAAATGAATGTCATCGACAAGATTTATAGGACCTAGTGACTCAGGTTCCAAACCAACATGGAAGACATCATACACAAAACCAGATGTAAAATGGAAAGGCTGTAGCATATCTTCATTGGGGAAGAGGTCTTCAGGCTCTATGGGTGAACTAGCGTGATCCCAATCAATAGCCTCTACATCAAGATACAATAATTTGGTAGGATCTGCTAGATTATGAAGTGGAATGATCAAATAAATGGAGATCATGTTGATGGATGGGATGAAATCTCCAGGACCACATGGGTGCGATCTTGTCTTAGGGGTTTCCCTTCCATACTCACGATGAGGTTTTGGAGGAATGGGAATTTTTGGATCTGGCCCATGAGCAGGGCAAACAATAGGATCATTGGGCTCTAACTGCTCTCTGAATTTAGGTGAAGGGGGATTGACCATCCGATGAATGGCATCTAGGTCAATAGGTCTCCCCAAAAATTGAATATGAGGGTCTATGACATGAAGTACCACCTCTCTCTCTACTAGCTTGTTGACTTGCCACAAGTGGTGAGGTCCAAGATAAGCCATCTCGGTCTCATACTCAAAGTCATCATCACTTATCTAGAAACCGTTAGCATTGGTATGTGACCCTAAGACAAGGGGCTCATGTCTTGGCCCTAAGTAGGCCATATCTATTTCATCTTCATATTCTTCGTCACTTATGAAAAACCCATTTGTATTTGTCTCTTACCCCAAATTCAAGGTTTGATGGCTCAGGCCTAAGTATGCTCTTTCTATTGAGTCTTCTGATTCATAGTCACTTTCATATGATGTATATCCACTCTCATCGTGGATGGACCATGTGAATATTTGTAAATAGTGAGGCCCCTGATAGGATAAACCAAGTTGTGCCTCATCATCACTTTCTTCATATCCATTCTCCTCATCCCACGAGTTGTACCCTGTTGGGGTGGGATCAATTGATGTGTTTGTATGATAAGTTTCTGGAGGCGGTATGTTGACCATGGCCAATTTTCTGTTGCTCAAATTTTCTATTCTTAGGGGGTGATAAGGAATGAAATCGATATCTTCTTCTAACCCTATGTTTAATCTTTCCAATCCTGCTACAAGAGAGTCATCTCGACCTTCGCTATAATAGCCTAAGCCAAATATTTCAAATGGAAGCTGATATAGTGGCTCGTATGGCCGCCTGCGCCCCTGATCATATATGCCAAGGCCATAGCCATGCCAATGGCAATGCTCAAAGTAGCTTAGAGAAAACTCAGGGTTAGAGAGTTAACTAACATTAAACATGAATAATTTGTCACTATCCTCTTCTATATATACAAACTTATGAGCAAAGTCTAGGCTGGCACAAAAAAAATTGGTTTGGTTGGGAAGGATTCCAAGCAGAACCACTGTTCTCATAGGAGACCTCAAGTCCTTAGGCCTTCCTACATCTTGGGGAGACTCAATGATAGGCATAAAGGTGATGTTCTGCACAAGGTACTCCCCTATTACTATGCTTTCTAAGTGTATTGATGCATACAACGTGGATGATACTGGTGAAGTAGGATCATAATCACTATATTCATCTTGATCTTGAGGATCTTCCTCTTCCATAGGACTTGGTATTTCAACAATGGCTATAGTTGTCACTTCCTTAGGATTTTAATCCTTAACTAAGGGTGCCTTTAGCTTCTAATTGTATTTTGGTTATGACATTGATGGTACTTTAGGAGCATTGACTATCTTGAGTGCACCAGGAAGTGTTGATGTGCATGGGTCTTTTCTTACCCCTTTGTCTTCGTTATCCACTTGTGTGGTTGGGGATGAAGGTACCACGTATAGGTGTGTAGAAGGGATCATGAATTATCCTAGAATGTCCACCTGATTGACGTATTCAAAAGTCTCTTCATCGGCCATAACCACATAGACTTTGTTCTTGTGCACATACTTGACACACTGGTGCAATATCGAAGGAATACACTTCATGGCCCTTATCCAAGGGCGTCCTAAGAGGATGTTGTACTGCATAGCTCCTTCCAAGACATGACACATCATGGGTATGGTCTTGTGCCCCACATTGATGGGTAGGACTATCATTCCCATGGTATTGCATAAAGCATCATTAAAATCTCTCAATGTGTAAGTTCTTGGAATGATATTGGACTTGGGGATTTTGAGGTGCTCTATTGCAGTTGTTGTGATGATGTTTATTGATGAACCTGTATCGATCAAAACCCTCATGAAAGGTAAGTTATTTATTGTTGCTACAATGTTTAGCGGAGGGTCTTGTAAGGCAGCAGGAACTATCTTAATCTCATGATCATAGAATCGTATTACAGGTTCCTAGCATTCTTGCACTTGTCCTACAAAGTGAGTTAATGCATTCGCATCTTATGATTGGAGCTCAATCATTCTTAAAATATACATTAGAGTCTCTCTATGCTTTTGGGACTATTGTATGAGCTCATAGATGCATAACTTAGCTGGATTCATCTATAGGTTTTTCTCCAATCTACTCTGAATAGTTACCATAGGTCGTGTTGCCTAGGAGTGGTTGGGATGTTCATGGGAGATGCAGGAAGTTGCAATTGACCATACTGCCTAGTCCTTGTTGCTATGTTAACAATATCAACCATCCCAATGCATCCATGGGTAGGTATGTTAGCTCAAACCTTATTGAATTGGACCCCTTGCTCTCGAGGGACCTCATGATTGGGCAATGGGTTTTTGTATATGCCCATGTCTCTGTTATCGGGAGCCAGTGGGTTGTCAACTTTGAGTTCTCCCACCTCAATCATGTTTTGCACTTGATGCTTAAACCTGATGCAAGCCTCAATGTCATACCCAGGTATCCTATGATAAGGGCAAAACTGATCTTCCCTATATCCTTTTGGCTTATGATGGTTGGGATCTATAAGAGGTATGTCAAGAAATCTGATCCTCTTGGCCTCGCTCAACTGATTAAATATTGATTGCATTGATTCTGTCAGAGGTGTGAAATAACGAGGTGGCTTGCATTCTCGATTTCTTCCTTGATTATTCTTTTGGTTGTAGTTGAATTGCGGGGGATGTGATTGATAGTTCTATGATTTTTGTGCACCCTCATAATTGGGTGTAGCCAATACGACTTGATTGACTGGAGTAGGGTTGGCTTGCTTCTATTTATACTTGTCATTCTTACCATTCTTGTTCCGCTCCTTTTTGTTTCGGAGCTTAATGGTTCCCTCATCTACTTTTATTTATTCGATGAGCTTGGCCTGTGCCAAATCTTCCTCAAATGAAGGATACTGTTGGAGTTGTAGTAAGAGGGAGATGTGTTTAGAACAAATTTTGGTGAACATGCGAATGATCTCTTCTGTGGGGACGGGGAATGATAATTTTGCCATGACTTTTGTCCATCTATTCCCATAATCCATTATTGGCTCATCATCATACTATTTCAAGTTGGCCAAGGTATGAAAGGTTCACCTTCTTCTTAGCACAAAAGGAGAAATGCTTTAAGAATACGTTTACTTGTTGTTCAAAGTTGGTTATGCTATGATTAGGTAGTTGGTTGAACCATTGAGTGACAACACCTAAAAATGTCATTATGAAAACATGCGTTGATAAAAATGGTGACATGCTCTTGTGCATCCTCTTCACCCTTAAAATTTTCTAACCTAGGCATATCAAAGTGCTTAGGATATGGAGGGCTAGGGATTGATGGGCACAATGGTTGGTTGTGTATTTTAATCAATGTTGGTGAGTTCCCAGCTGCCTCCTATTTCTCAAAGGTTTTTATATTTTCAGCAAGCTCTTGAAATGCCTTTGATGCACGGATTTCCTCCTCTTGTAAGCCTATTCGTATTGGCAATGGAGGTAACTCTCTATCCATTTGATTTATTCAATTTTACTCCCTCCTATGAGGGGACCCAATATTATGATCCTGGTTTGTTATGTTTGCCCTTCCCCCATTAGTTGGATTTTGTTCATGATTTGGTGGGGGATTTCGTTGTGGGCTATCTTGTGTAGTGTGCCTCTCCGTAGGTGAGTCAACATGTCTTGTTCTTTGGCGGTCACCACCATTTTTTGATAAATTGTTAAGAGCTAACTGCTTGACCTGTTCTCTTAAGCACTTCTCATGTTGGCATAAGAGTCTTTCTCTTTCTTTCTTTTGTTCGAGAGCTTCCACTAGCTCTCGCTCTTTGCATAATACATTTTATAACTACCTCATTCGTTCAATTTGTGTTTTCATAGAAGACTCATGTTTATCTGACTCTATTCTTGTTGTCTTGACTCACAGATTCCTCGAGGGGGTTTTTGCTATATCTGTACTCTTGCTAGCTAATGTGACTTGTTTAGTTTATTGTTGAGTATCCCTACGATCAGACTCCACGTGTCTATTATAGGGTCACTCTGAGGTATCCCCAGACTGGTAGGTATGTTTAGAAGTCATAGTTCATGAGCTTCCAGATGTAGAGTTCTCAGTAGCTATAGTTATTTTATTTGGTTGAGTAGGAAATTGATCCAACCCATTTAGCTATCTTGTTTTCCATGGCTGGTCCCGTGGGGTGCCATTCACTTCTATGAGGTCATAGTTTATAGGAATATTTCCTTTTGTGTGAAGGGTTTCTTCTATATGATTCCCATGACTAGATGTAGCTCTAGTTTCTTGCCCTTCAGTGGGTAGACCTATTTCATATGTTTCTTGTGAGTCTTGAGGTGTTGCAATTATTGCTAGCCTTCTTGATGAAGAGGGCTTGGTGGTAACATGTTTTTTCCACATGGATGGAGATGCATCAATCACGTCATCCCTATGTGAATAATGATTCTTAGAAACTTCTTTATGTCCATGTGAGGAGGAAGCCCTTGAAGCTTCCTCACATATTTGAGATGTTCCTGTGTATTTAGAGGAGGTCGTTGAGGTCTCCTCATGTCTTATTGATGAGGATGGCTATGAAGCCTCTTTTTATTTATGTTAATTTGTTCCATGATGTAACTCCTTACTTGGGGTTTCTCGAGGATATCCCCCAAGGGTTGAATTATCACCCCTTAGGCTCGTGGAGCTACGTCTCATGGTATTATGGGTAGGTCATTCAATGTTACTACAACTCTGTCTATGAGTATGATTTGCTTCTGTCTCTCCCTTGGTATCATACCGAGGATGCTTACTTCTTATCTTGAACATTTTGTCTTATGAATTGATCTTTTGAGTTACAATTTAGGAATAACCACACAATACCAAGCAAATGTTTATCTTGATTACCAATTTAAGTGTGCCCTAGATTTTTTGATGTGTTTTTATGTGTTGTTATTTCGATTTCTTTGCTCTTGTTCTTGGATTAAGAATTAGGAGACTCATCCATAGTGACAATCAAATACACTCGTGCCAAACATGATTTTCTCAAAATAACCTAGGGTACACCATTGAAGACCCAATGGAGGGTTCACCTAGCTCTTCCACTTTGAACCAATGATTTTTCTAATAGTGGGAGACAGTTTGAACACAAGTAACTTAGTGTCACTATAAGTAAGTTTCTCAATCTGTTTCTAGGAAGCTCTAGGGGGCAAACGAGTTGAAGGATATGAATTCCAACGTCATTGGACTGAATTGAAGGTTGGTGATGAAATCCAACTCTCCAATGTTTAAATAAGACGTGCATGTGTGGTGTTCATTTTAAGCTTGCGTAACATAAAGTGCATCAC
Source organism: Wollemia nobilis (assembly GCA_028583015.1). NCBI lineage: Eukaryota > Viridiplantae > Streptophyta > Pinopsida > Araucariales > Araucariaceae > Wollemia > Wollemia nobilis. The sequence continues at coordinate 4,711,094 of JAQPPZ010017188.1, read as the reverse complement.
ATAGCAACAATGAATATTTCCTATATGCCTAAGTGCAAAAATACGTTTCAATATTAAAAAAGATGCATGAACTATTATGATTTGTATGAGCACACTTTACTTCATGCAGCTATGGACTCTAGTAGGGCCTCAAAGCAAGAAAACAACATAAAATATCTAGCATGTTGGATTCTAGGGCAAAATTTTTAGGAATAAGCTGCTTTTCCTAGCAATGCCTAGTGGAAAATTCAAAAGAAGATCTAAGATATGTGAAATGCTTAATTCTTTCAATTTCCAAACATAAATGTGCTTTGAGTTCTCTATTTTAAACACATAGAAGTAGACAAAAATTTGTAAAATATCGAAGAAGCTATACCAACCTTTGATCCAGCTCAGAGAGTCAATATTTTGACCTCTGCTGCACTCCATTTCTTGCTGCTGTCGACCAGAGCGATTGGTTCTTGGCCGCTGTAGCTCAGAGTGGCTAAGCTCTATTGGCCATTGTAGCTTAGAATGGCTAGACCTACACACAAAACTAAGTTAGTATTCCAATATAAAATAAAAAAATAATGGTGGTCCCATCGTGATCGCCATATGTAGAGACCTCGAGAACGCTTGCACCGATCCCTTTTTAACCCTACTTACAATGTTATTAAAATACCGAAGATGAAATGGAAAAACAAGAGGAAAAAGCATATAACATGAAATAACAAAGATGGATCTCTTTTTTGATACTAAAGCTCGGTTATATGTCGATCCATGTTAGGGATACCCATTTCAATACTATATATTACAAATAGGCAAGGAGTGCCCCTTCCGCGAAGAGGTGGTGCGCTTATAAAATCTTCCCAGTTTTGCACACAAAAATGTATGAGGGCTTACATATGCCTTCTTCTCCAGGTCTGTTTCCTATAAGGATCCCCTTTTGCTCTCATATGTTGCAAGCTTCATTCGATGTACCTATGGCCCTGTAAGAAATGAAACAACAACACACATTTAGGTGTCCGAGATTGCCTCCCCGGATGAGGTTGTTAGTAATCAAAGAATGTAATAGAAATATGGTAAAAATGTACCATGAAATCATGTAAATCTATGTTAATGATATGAAAACATAAAAAAATAGAATAAAAGAAGTTATGTCTAAATCCTAAGCTAAGCCTATGGGCCACTATCCAAGATAGCGACTGCTAAAGTAAACCTTGCTCTCTTTACCCCAAAGTTATGGGTCAAATCCTATATCTGATGTTGAAATAATAGGTGTTATGCTCTTCAATCCATTAGTTCTTCACCGTACACATGATCTCAAAGATAACTCTCCAAGTCTCAAAATTTCTCCTCAAAAAGATGTCTCTCTCTGATTCTCTCTCATATGATTTGGTGCTCTTAGGCTTGCACCTTTTATAGTGTGAAACATTAGGTCTATTTCCAAGCCTTAGGAATGAATTTCTCATGTGTAGTGCAAGTTAGTATGAGAATATTTTGTCCATTGTCTATATTTGAAGGCCAGTTAACTGAAATCTAACTACCCACTTGAGTCTTCTATATGAACTAGTCGTTAGCATGAGAAGCTTTTGTCCATTTTTTATGCTTGGAGGTTAGTTAACTTAAGTATAAAATGCAAACTCAAATATCCTATGTGAATTGGTCGTGAAAAGGAATGCAAAGTCACTCTCGCTCACCTTTATTGCATGCAAACTACCACTTTCACCTGTGATTAGGCATGTTTGTTGATAAAATTCTTCTTATGGATTAGCCATTATCATCTGCAGTGGCTAAGATCTATCTTTTGTCGTCTACAGTGGCTAAGGTCTGGCCGCTCTAGGCTTGAGCAGCTAGGATCTGGTCGCTCTTGGTTTGAGCAGCCAAGCTTGAATGACTTGAAAAGGCCTCAAATGAGTGGTGAGAACCACTGTTGATGCTTGGAAAGTCCAATATTATATCTTATGATATTATTAGTGTGTCTATGTGAGCATCTCCCTTAAGCAAGACACAATTTAGGTGTCTATAATACAATTGATACAGATCATGCGTATTAAATGCAATACAAGACTATTCCCTATTAGATAGATATAAAATGATTAAATTAGGAAAAATCATTCCAATAGCTAAAGAGGTGGAAAGACTATAAATATTGCACACTATCAACATGAGAGGTAGGATAGTGCCCGATAGATTAGGTGAAGCTAACAAAGTTGATACAACTCAATAGACTCCAAATAAATATAAAAATATAATTAAACAAACAAGTCGTAATCAATAGTCAGCCTCTAAAATTGAAACAATGAATGAGGTTCAAGAACAAATAGAGTTTGACAAGAGTGCTAAAGTAAAAAAAGCTAAATTTGATGCAGGCTAAGAGCTAGCCAAACAAAAAATAAAAATTACCTTTGGAAATTTAATGACTATATACAAGTACAAATATCACGTGTGTCGAGCATTTGGTTTGGTTAAGCCATATTATAACCACATATGCAATTTCTCGATAGTGAAAAATTCCAAACCCATTTCCAAAAATTCTTCAATAGTCAGACCTTTCTATATATCCTTGAGATATGATTATGACTTTTGAGAACAATATGTAATTCATAATTGTATGTTGCATAGTGGAGATTCACACAATTTCATGTCCAAACAAGTGGTAGATCAATTAGGTCTAATATACACCAAATAATATCCCCCAATATATGTTATGGATAGTAGATAAATCCTATGTGTAGGGATAATAATAGAACTACTTGTCTATCTATACCAATATCCCAAGAAGGACATAGTCATGGATGTAGTCGTAGTTTATGTACATCCATTTTTATTTCTATGACTCTCTAGACATTGAGTTGAGCAATTAAGAGGATCCATTCAATTGGACTAGTTTTATGTCACTATTTCTTTGATAGCCAAAGAGAAGGCTACCCTCGGGAGGGAACCCTTCCATAGATACTCTGTTGAGCTCAAGAAGTCTAATAATACCACTATCAATTTAGTCCAGTCTTTCGAGGAGAAGAGATAGGAGTCTACTCTATCTGGCATTCCCCATTCTTAGATAAGGTATCCAAAGCAGTTGATATGGACCCACAAATAGCCGTAGAGGTTGATGCCGAGTCAACAAGAATTTTGACATCAAAAATGTGGACTCTCACATTTGATGGAGCTAAGTCACACACTAGGGCAGGATCTGGGGTCAACTTGACTGATATCAATGGAAACTATCTAGGCATACCATACAAACTACACTTTCTTTACATGAATAATATGGTAGAATATGAATCATTACTATTAGGCTTAAGAAAGGCTAGATAATTAGGGATTAACTATCTGACTGTATATGGAGATGTTGAATTAATAATACAATAGATCAAAGATAAGTATCAAGTTAAACACCCTAGACTCAACAATATAAATAGGTTGTGCAAGAAGAAATAAATAAGTTCTTGGCTTTCAACATCACTTACATCCCTTGAGAAAAAACCAGGTAGCCAACCTATTGGGAATTAATGCTTCTAATTTAGATAGTCCAAAAATAGATATTGAATACCAAGAGAATTTCCCTACTATTTCAGTATATCATCCTTCTGTCCCAAACAACATAGTGTATCTGCAAGTCTTCTAGGATGATATTGACATCAAATATTTTATGACACTGCAAAATCAATATGCTGAGATTATTTTCAATCAGGAAGATGAATAAAAGCTTAAGAAAGTGATTGGATAACCTATGGAAGTGATACTAATGTGGTAAACACTCTTAATAGATGACACGAATTGGCACAAATGAAAACTTACAATTACATTAATCAAAAATATATTTATAGGCATGTTTGCCTTTACAAGTCGACATTTAATACACATGATCTATGTCAATATTAAATGCAATACAATACTAATCCCTATAATTCCTCTCCACTGAGGAAGCATTGGTCCCCAATGTGTACAAGTGTGGAAGAGAAATATGGGTAGTTGAAGAGTGTCGGGTACAACCAAAAATGCACTCTTGATACAAAAAGAAGACCAAAATGATGAATTTGAAGAGGTCTTCATAAAACTAAAATTTGATGTTGGTACTAAAACAGACTCAAAAAATGCTTTCCAAGGACTATAAACACTACTATATCAGTGGACAACTGAAATGGATCCCTTGAAATAGCAAAAGAAAACAATTGAAATGTCAGAGAAGATGCAGCAAAAGATACCTTGAACCATATGCCAAACAAAAAATTTAATTGTTGCAACATTTAATACAAGATGGCATGCATTAAATTGGTTGAACCGTGCTTAAATTGAAATGGTAAAATATTAAATTAAATTAAATTAAATTAATTTAATTTAATTAATTCATGGTTAATTATGGGTTGCTTGCATTAAATTATTGGTGGATCGAGACAATGGTCAAGTGGACCGGGACAATGGTCATTGGAGACGAAAGTGATGGATTAAATTAAATTAAATTAAATTTTAATTTAATTTAATTATGGGTTTATGGAAATGTGAATGTGCAACGATCAATGGAGAATATTTAATTTAATGCATAATTATGGTATTTAAAAATACGTGCAATATTAAATATTGTAATTTTAAATTTAATTTAATTTAATTTAAAAATTTCTCCAAGGGAAAGGGAGCAATGACTATTGTGGAATGGCAACGGCTAATTTAATGGCAACACGGGCAAGTGGCAAGTGGCAAGCATGTTTGACCAGTGATAATGACTAGCAATCAACATGGGGTGAGAGGGGGAGGCCATGGGGGTGCATGGGTTGGAGAAACAAATAATTGATCTGCAACAGTAGAGAACAACCAAAATGGTGCTCCAGAATAAATATCAGATCATATTGGTACTAAAAAAGAGAGACGATACCAATAAACATCAGATCACCATTGGAAACATGATGTTGCAGGTATGAAGTGTGGAAGCAATGCCCAAAAATATAGAAATATGCTAAAAATTTGTAGAGGAGCTGAGGAACCACCAAGGAAGATGGTATGAAAGTCGTGGGTAGTAGATCATCACCTAAAATCAAGAGATCATCATCATAAAATAGTGAATCATGTAGCGACAACAATAGTTCAATGTACAAAAATAGGAGAATATCACCAGGAGGAATAGGTGGATCATGAAGTGCAGTAGGTACGATGATAGTGATAGATATAGAATATGGTTCTTCAAGTACAACTTATGGAAAACTTGGATCTGTAATGACTAGACAGGCTTTATCTGCATTAGGAGCTTCAAAGGAGCTCGAATCTACATAAGGAGCCATGTCATCTAATGGAAAGATACTGGGTATTTCACATAGAGACCTGTTGGTCATGAATCCGCCTAGTCATATAAAATGTGCCCTAGACCCAGCCAACATTAAAAGGTCGAGAGAAATAGAAGTCTCCCGGGCCAATCTCCAGAGAGGGCTGGCTCCCAAACTAATCTAAATTGGTTTCAAGGTTCAGGGTTAGAAATAACAGAAAGAGATGGAAATATGGCCGAAGCCAATAGTTGATAGGGAGAACAACCTCAGATAGCAAATAACCTCAAACTAAATCCTAAATATAAGCAACAACTAATTCTTAGAATGCACATACAAAAATTGGATCAAAAATTGACCATAAGTTTGCCTTCAATTATACTTCAAATGTTCAAATGAAAACATAGCTAAATTCAGAACAATAGAAAATTTCAACTTATATTTTAGCACTTAACTAAGCAGAAGTGAACTACACAGAAAGCATCACATGAACATCAGTTTGGATCACCAACTCAAAAGACTCTAAGAACAAAGCAAAATGCATCTAGGATTTCTGCTTCAATTTTTGCAAAAAGGTCGTCCTATTTTCTTTGAGATGTACATTAGTATTTATAAAGTTCTTCCCTCTCTCTTTTGAATCGTAGCATTTAAAACATAAAATAGATTTTGAAGGGGAGATCCACAAAATATGCACTTGAAAATAGAAATAATCCCCCTAAATATGCCTTAGAGAAATCACATTCCTTGCTTTTATGGATCAAGTTTGAAAATCGAATGAAAACAAGGGACCAGATTTCTTCATTAAATGACAGTTCTTGGGGTATGCTTGAAGTGGTAGGATATCACGAACAAGAACTTTCAATATCGGAGGCATCTTTAATTTTGGTGGCTTCAAAAACTACATGCTTTACCACATTCTCCCATCTGATCCGATTGCCATCGGGCAATTGCTTCTTGATATTAAATTTTGGAGAGATTTGATATTTAAATTAAATGTTGGGAAACATTTAATTTTGGAGTTTCTTTGACCTTGATCTCAAAACCAATTGAAGAGCTTTTGCATTACTTCGGTCGATCCTCGTTCTCCTATGCAATATGAAGAAAAATGTGGATAGAAATTTATTGGGCCTTTGTTGTCGCTTCTGTCACAAAAATGCGACATGTCACGAAATCGTGACATTTTTCCATTGTTGCTTTCTCTTGTTGCTATCAGTCGCGAAAACGCGACATGTCATGAAATCATGACATTTTCCTCTCGCTAGGCTTTTATCTTCTTTACTTCCATAAAAATGCGACAAGTCACAAAATCGTGACATGTCGTGAAATCGTGACATTCTCCCTTTGTTTGGCTTCTTCGCTGCTCCTTGTCATGAAAATGTGACAAGTCATGATTTCGCGTCATTCCATTCTTGGCACTATCCTTTCTATTTTTTTTTGCTAAAACGTGACTCCTAGTGAAAACGTGACATTTCACAAAATCGTGACACTTTTCTCCACCTTGTACTTTTTTGTGTTATCCCTATGAAAATGCGACAAGTCACGAAATCATGACATATCATGAAATCGTGACATTTTTCTGTCTTCTCCTTCGTTTTGTCGCCTCTGTTACAAAACTTTGACATGTCATGAAATTGTGACATTCCATACCATCTTGCTCCTTCTTCACTTTCCTGCCATGAAAACAAGACAAGTCATGAAATCACGACAATTTTCTCCTGCCTTGTCCTTTTGTCTTCTTTAGTCGTGAAAACGCGACGTTTCACAAAATCGTGACATTTTCCTCCCACCTAGATTTTTTTCCACAACAAGTTACGAAATCATGACATTCTCCTCTTGCTTAGCTCCTCCGTCACCTTTAGCCACGAAAATGTGATGTGTCACGAAATCACAACATCCTTCCCTTGCTGCTTTCTTGTCTTCATGCACTCCACAAAAATGTGACAAGTCGCGAAATCACGACATGTCACGAAAACGCGACAAGTCGGGAAATCGCGACATGTCACAAAATTGTGACAATCTACATTCATTTTTTTCCTTTGCTGCTCCAAGTCGTGAAAATGCGACATGTCATGAAATCGTGACATTTTTTGTCTTCTTGTACTTTTTTGCTTTCTCCCCGTGAAAACGCGACAAGTCATGAAAATGTGACATGTCACGAAATAGCAACAATTTTTTATCTTCTCCTTCATTTCTGCTTTCTCTCCGTGAAAACGCGACAAATCACGAAAATGTGACATGTCACGAAATCGCGAGAATTTTCTCCGTTTTGTTCCTTCCTCGCATTTTGACCATGAAAACATGGCATGTCACAAAATTGTGACATATTTCCTTGGCACTCCCCTTTGCTACTGTATTGCGCAATATTGTGACATCTACCTATCACTTTGATTTCTTGCCACTGTCTGCCACAAAAATGTGACATGTCGCAATATCACGACAACTTTACCTTTACTGCTCCCTTTGCTGCTTTCTAGCATGAAAATGTGACAGGTCATGAAAATGTGACATGTCACGATATCGCGACATTTTCTGTGCTTTGCTTTTTTCTGCATCGGACGCTGCAAAACTGTAATAGGTCTCAAAAATGCGACATGTCATGATATCGCGATATTTTTCACTTACTTTGCTTGGGCACAAAACTTGTAGATATTTTTGTTTTTTACTATCCCTTTCAAGGTGATTGGAGGGACAAACAGAGGAGTGAGTATCTCTACAATTTGTGCATTATTTTGCATGAACATCAACAACAAAACAAATGTGGCAAAAATACCAACATTCTTGGCGGCTCTCGGGGTATATAGTTCTACTGTATGTAAGAACCTCAGGCCTTTATCCATTGGGAAATAGATTCAAGAAGCTGAATGAGCAAAAGAAGTGAGTGCTGGTTGATGTTGGACGTCTCTGTGGGCTGCTGCAACAAGCACTTTCTGGCGCTCAGCACTTAAAATAGGACTTTCAGTAGAAATTTGTGGAGTAGCAGAACTTCCCTTATTCCTTTAACTACTACATTTTGCCTAGCTCGGTTGAGCTAGGTAATCACCAGGTGTTGTGAAAGGGTCTCCATGGCAATGGTGATAAGCACCTAGGTTGCAAAAATGGGAATGAATGGGGTGATGATCGGTAGATGTGCAGGCCGTGGAACAAGAATGGTGAATGATGGAATGGTGGAACATGGAGGAGTAGAAGCGGTAGATACAGCAACTGAAGAGGGCACTACTATGCTACCAGTTGCTGGGGTTCCATGAAAATAGATAATGAAATGGAAGTATATGGAATGGAGAAAGCGATGGAAACTGTGGAGAAGTGCTCAAAATACAAAGGATTGGAAGAAAAGGGAAGTGAAGAAACGGGAAAATTAGAGAGGGGAATAGAAACAACAATAGTGGATTGATTATTTATAGTGGAAGAAGGAGTGGGAGAGGAAGGGAATGAAAAATGAGTAAGTGGAAGAAAGAAGTAGATGTAAGCCACTACTTGCTAGGAATGAAAATAAAAAGAGAGAGAAATAAACATACTTACAGGCTCGTGTGCAAAAGGAGCCGAAGTTGACGATTTTTTTTTTTGTTTTATTTGTGTACAAGGTAACACTGTGTTTGTCACATCATGAAATGTAGGCTTTCAAATGCAAGTCGTTCACTAAGATAGGAAGTGAATTACCTTCCAAGTCCTCAAGATAAAATGAATTTACTGCACCTGTACTGGCAATCTGGAATGGACCCTCCCACAGAGCATCAAATTTCTTGTGCATCCCTGGCTTGGCCTTCTTTTCATTCCACTTTAAGACTAAATCATCCACTTTGAATGTGCAGTCAATAGAACCTTTGTGAAACCATTTTGAAACCACCTATGAATGCTTAGCAAACTCATCATAGGCCAAAGAACGTTGCTCTTCCAATTGCAACAACTGAGCCAATCGTATGTTCATAGGATCCATATTTTATTCATCATATGGGAATTCCTTCAATTGTTGTAAGGCAGGTAGTTCTAGATGAATAGGCAATCTTGCCTCTTTCCCATATACCAGGGCGTATGGTGAAGTCTTGATAGACTTCTTGATCGAAATTCTATCTGCCCATAAGGCCTAATTCAGCAAAAGGTGCCAAGATTTCTTATTATCCCCCAAGGATCTCTTTAAAATCCATAGCAAGTTCTTGTTTGTAGATTCCGCCAAGACATTCCCCTAAGGGTAATAATTAGAGGATGTATTCAAAAAAATATCGTAGTTGTCTACAAATTCTCCTAGCTTGGCTCCAATGAATGGAGTTTCGTTGTCTGTGATAATGGCGTCAGGAATGCCAAAATGTGTGATCAGTCCCTCAATGGAAGTGATTACCACATCCTAATTTGTAGCCTTGGTTGTGAAGAACACAAGCTTATACTGAGAGGGGGGGGTGAACAGTATAAGACCTCTTTTTACTTTTTCCTTTATACTTCAAAATAGTAAAGCAATATACCCAAAGCAATATCAAAGCAATGCACAATATCATCCACAAAGTGACACCAATTTTAACGTGGTTCACCCGAATGGTTGGGCTACGTCCACAAAACTTTTCTCTAAAAGTTATCTCAAAGTTCTTTGGGAATCCTTCCCAATTACAATGTTTATGAGACTCAGCCCAAAGGAGATACCTTACCCCAATCAAAATTTATGAGCCTCTGCTCAAAGGAGATACCTTCCACCAATAAGAATTTATGAGCCTCTGCTCAAAGGAGATACCTTCCCCTCTGCTCTGGAAATGATCCCTCAAAAGATCAACTGCCTCTACCTCTTGCCAGCACATGGAACTCCTTTCCATCGAATACCTCCTATCTTCAATGCTTAGCCTAAGAGACCTCTGCCTTCTATGACACGTCCACAACAGCTCAGCAACCTGTACCAAACATAGTTAGTCGGTCTAGTACAAGTCTTCCTCTGTCTGTCAGATCTGTCCAACTCTTGAACAAATCAATCCTCTGCATACAAGCCTTCTCAAAAACTTGCCAAATCTATCCTCAGGTTCTTCTCATAGAGCCAATGCACCTCTGTCCTCAAGTTCTCTGATAGAACTATCAAACTTAGCTCACAAGTCCTCTTCTAGGACCTATCCAAATCTGCTCACAAGTCCCCATCGAAACCTATCCAAAAACTGCTCACAAGTCCCCATCGGAACCTGTCCAAAAACTGCTCACAAGTCCCCACTGGAACCTATCCAAAAACTGCTCACAAGTCCCCATTGGAACTCGTCCAAAAACTGCTCACAAGTCCCCACTGGAACCTGTCCAAGAACTTAGCAAGCTCACCAAGAAAAACTTTCTTAGTAGGAAATCACAAAGTGAATTGTTAGAAACCCAATGTGATTTGTCAAACTCATTGAAGCATAAAGAGAATTGTTAGAGACTCAATATGTTCTATACTCAAATCCAAATCTCAAAACTCAACTCAAATCAAATCAGCTCAATCTCAATCTCAAATATGAAAACTCAACTCAATATCTGAAATGGATAGGATAGAATGTTTTCTTTCAAGAACATGAAACGCCAACAATTTCCAACTATGCAAAGAATCACATAACAATGATACTCATGTTCTTTTCACCATCAATTAGGGTTTCAACAACAATGCTCATCAAACAAGGTTTAGTCAAACAACACCATTCAACTCAACATCAAACTTGAAGCATTCAACCAATCATCACAAGAAAAGGAAACAAGTAGAAATCCTTTTCCCTCCAAAGATATTTGAAAAAAACAACCACCAACACAATATCACCAAATGCAAAGAATAACTTGCTCAAATCAACTCAATGGAGTAAGCCCAATATCATGAATCAAGTAAAGCAATAACTTGATCAAACAACCTCTATGGAAGCAACTCAACCATCAAACTCAAAACAACCAACCAAGGTTTCCACCAACTCAATGCAAGTAGCTAGACTCACAAATATAAACCCTAGTGCACAAAGTTTCCACTATCTCGAACCAAAAATTATGCATTCACAAAAAACTCTCTTTAAGAATAACAATGCATAAGTAGTCTTCAACAAACCAAAAAATAAGATTTACACCTAGCCAAAGGATACCTAGTAGAATACCTTTTCACTCCAACCTTATTTCAGAAAACATACACCAATCATACTCATAAGAAGAATGTGCCCATACCTTATTGGAGTAGAAGATAATTGAACCTTCAATCTGTCACCACACACAACTCTCAAACTTCCAACCAAGTTAGGGTTAGAATAAAAAGAAATGAGCAATAATATAAACTTCCTTTATTACACCTTTTAGCTCCACTTATTTAAACACAACCACCATAACATGCCAATAAATCAACAATCACAGACTCACACCTTATACCTCCATTTTTAATTTTAGCATAGCAAAGAATAATCTTAAAAATACATCCAAAGAAATATGCCCTTATTTCTCCTAAGCTTTTATTCAATGCTAATCACAAAAGCCAAAACTCATAAAATTTAATCACACCTTATAAATCGCTATCCAAGAAACTCTGAATTTTGTGGCATAAAGATGTTTTAATAAAAACATGTGTTACTCTAGCAAAGCACCCCCACGAGACTTGAAACGGCGACCTTCGCCAATGCAGCACCCAACAGCAGCCTTCGCTGCCACTAGCCCACGCGGGCTACGAAGTTCACAAGTGAACTTCCCTCCACTTCACCCTCGAAAAAAAAACTCCCAAAGACTTTTCAACCGCACGTGCTTCTAAGTCTTCCTTCGATCATAGCGAATATAGAGCACAAACAAGGCAAATTGCATTTGAGGAATTTCGAATTCATTAGCCTTCCAACCTTAGGAGTTGGAGAATAAATAGTTTTTTCAAAGACACCTTGACGTCGACGAAAATAAAGACCATTTCAAAATTAATCAAAAGTATTTTCAAAAAGGGTTTAAAAACCCTTAAATAATTTTAATAAATTAAGAATAAAAAAAGGTTTAAAAACCTTTAAGTATTTTTAATAAATTAAAAATAATTTCTCCCTTAATTAATTAAATAATTAATTAATTAAAACCTTGAAGGGTTTTAAATAATAATTAAATAAATAATAAAGAGAACCTCCATTGGTTTTAATAAAAACCATTTAAATTGGTTTTAATAAAAACCCTATCCAACTTGGTTTTAATAAAAACCGGTTTGGTTTTAAAAAAAAACCCTTGCCAATGGAATCTCTCCGGATTCTCTTAAAAATATTCTCTTGGAATCTTCCATATTTGAAGCCAACACATCCTCTTAACATTAATGCCATTTCCTTTTGACATCAATGACAACTCATAGACAAGAAGCTAGGATCTCAAACCCAAAATTGCCAACAATCTCCCCCTTTGTCATTGATGGCAAACCATGCTTCTCAACAACATAGAAACTCAACATAAACAACTCCCTCTGTCTTGAGGCTCTCCCCCTTACTCAAATCTCTCCCCCTTTGTCATAAATGGCAAAGGGTCACCTTTGGGGCTCGGGACTAAGAATGAGCCTCTTAGCTTAGTCCCTCCCCCACCTCTTGACGAGGTGATTAATTCTTAGGTGGGAGTAAAACTCCCATTAGGCACTGATCATCATCAGCATCTATAACTTCCTTGCCGATACTTCTCTTGAACTCTTTGTCCATATTCCTGTTCCTATCACTGTTCTTGTTCTTGTTCTCATTCTTGTTCTTGTCCATGCCTTGATCCTCGGACCTAATCATGCCACTGTTCCTGTTCCTGTATTCTGGAATTTTAGTTCTACACTATCTTATTGTGTGACCTTCATTGTTGCACTTGAAGCACTTGACGATGTTGTTTCTCTGAGGTAAACATGATCTTTGAATCCACTAGTTCTAACCAAACTTATTTTGACCAAACTTGTTCTGACCAAACCTGTTCTAGCCAAACCTGTTCTGACCAAACCTGTTCTGGCCAAACCTGTTCTGGCCAAACCTGTTTTGACCAAACCTATTCTTGTTATTTGCCTTGCAATAAATTGCCTTATGCCCAAACTTTTGACAAGAGTAGAAATACCCTTGAAAGTAACTAGCACTTTTGAAACTGTCATTTACCTCCTTCACTTGAGCCATGCAATGTGAAGCCATGTGACCAAACCTGTGACAAGCAAAACATCTACCTTGAAACTTTCCTTTAATTGACCTCTTAGGTTCTGAAAACTTCTTCTTCTCATTCTAAATTTTGTTTTTTGTTTCTGTGCATCTATCATTCAAGGACTCCTTTTCTGAAATACTTTCCTCATCAGAACTCTCTTCCTTTTGGAGTCTCTTACTAGACTCTCCAACTTGTTCCTTGTGTGGCTTAACAAAACCAAGGCCTATTTTATCTGTTGTCTTTCTTTGACCTTTGATGAGTGACTTAACCTTTTTGGAGCTATCTTGAAACCTATAAAGCTTATCCTTGTACTCTTTAGTTTCCTCTTTCAAAGAAGCCATTTTATGTTCTAAATCACTATACTCAAGAACCTTAGACTCTAACTCATCCTTGAGTTCTTATGTCTTAGCCATAGAGAAGTCAAGACTTTCTATAAGATCATATCTCTCCATACAACATTCATCTAACTTATCCTTGAGTCTAGCATTCTTCTTTATTTCCTTTTTCAAAGCACTAAGAGCACTAATAAGTTCACCTTCAAGATCTACTTCACCTTCCTCTATATCTTCCTCTATTTGTTTGCTTTTTGAATCATCAAAGCCTTTTTTATATTTCTTATCACTAGAGGTGCTACCCTTTTCAAAAACCATACATGCATCTTCCTTATAGTTTTCTGAAGCATCCTCATACATACTAGAAACCAAATCATTATTTGTGCAATCATCCTCAAGGTGACCAAAATTTCCACATCTAAGACATTTCATGATAATGAATCTATGTTTCGGTTCTTCCTCTTTTTTTGATATGAACAACATCTCATTTTCATTATCACTTGAAGAACTTTCACTATCACTACTAGAACACTTACTTGCTTTGTCTAGGTAGAAACTCTTCTTGTGCTTGTGAGAATACCTCTTTCCTTGATTGTTGTGCTCATCTTTGTTTTTCTTGTGATGCTTGTGCTTTTCAGAATCCTTGCTCTTAGAATCCTGTTTATCTTCATCACTTTCATTCTTGGGAACAGTATAGTCAATAGCATAATGACCAAACTTTCCACAATTAAAACATCTTATATTTTTCATACTTTTGTGCTTTCTAGAGAACTTGTCTTTCTTGCTGTAATATGCCTCTTCATCACTAGAAGACTCATCACTATCTTGAAGCTGTTTAACCTTGGAATTCTTGGTAGCCTTGAAAGCTGCCTCTTTCTTGACATCAACCTTCACTTGAGTTCTCAACTCAAATGCTGCAAGTATACTATGGAGCTCATCCTTTTTCAACTTATCCAAATCTTTAGCTTCCTCAATAGCAAAAATATTTTCACTAAATCTATTAGGAAGAGATATTAAAATCTTATCACAAACATCATTTTCAGCAAGCTCAAGACCTAAGTCTTTCATGGAGTTAACAACCTCATCCATACAAAGCATGTAGTCACTAATATTTTCATCATAATTCATCTTGAGTTGTTCAAACATACCTTTGAAGTGTCTCAACTTGGCCTTTCTGACATTTGTATCACTTGTATGAACCACCTTCAACTGTTTTCACATTTCACTAGTTGTCTTGTAGTGAATCACTTTGGTGAGATTTGCTTTCTGTAAGCCTTTCAAGATTGCATTCATTGCTTTTGAATTGTTATGATGTAGGAGCCTTTCTTATTTAGTATTAGGACCATGTTCAGGAATAGTGTACTCATCTTCAATCACTTCCCAAACCTCATTCCCAAGTGCCATTAGATGAACCTTCATCCTTGCACTCCAAAGACCAAAATCTGACCCATCAAGAATAGGTGCTGCATTGCCACTTGAATGATCCATTGTGTTCTTTACTAGCTTTTCCTTCAAGCTGTTAAACTTTCGAAGGCACCTGCTCTGATACCAATTGAAGAACATAAGCTTATACTGAGAGGGGGGTTGAACAGTATAAGACCTCTTTTTACTTTTTCCTTTATACTTCAAAATAGTAAAGCAATATACCCAAAGCAATATCAAAGCAATGCATAATATCATCCACAAAGTGACACCAATTTTAACGTGGTTCACCCAGAATGGCTGGGCTACGTCCACAAAACTTTTCTCTAAAAGTTATCTCAAAATTTTTTGAGAATCCTTCCTAATTACAATGTTTATGAGCCTCGGCCCAAAGGAGATACCTTCCCCCAATCAAAATTTATGAGCCTCTGCTCAAAGGAGATACCTTCCCCTAATCAGAATTTATGAGCCTCTACTCAAAGGAGATACCTTCCCCTATGCTCTGGAAATGATCCCTCAGAAGATCAACTGCCTCTACCTCTTGCCAGCACGTGGAACTCCTTTCCACCGAAGACCTCCTATCCTCAATGCTTAGCCTAAGAGACCTCTGCATTCTATGATCACGTCCACAGTAGCTCAACAACTTGTACCAAACATAGTCAGTCGGTCTAGTACAAGTCTTCCTCTGTCTGTTAGATCTGTCCAACTCTTGAACAAATCAATCCTCTGCATACAAGCCTTCTCAAAGACTTGCCAAATTTGTCCTCAGGTTCTTCTCATAGAACCAATGCACCTCTGTCCTCAAGTTCTCTGATAGAACTATCAAAATCAGCTCACAAGTCCTCTACTAGGACCTGTCCAATCTTCTCACAAGTCCCCATAGAAACCTGTACAAAAATTGCTCACAAGTCCCCACCGAAACTTGTCCAAAAACTGCTCACAAGTCCCCACTGGAACCTGTCCAAAAACTGCTCACAAGTCCCCACTAGAACCTGTCAAAAAACTGCTCACAAGTCCCCACTAGAACTTGTCCAAGAACTCAGCAAGCTCAACAAGAAAAACTTTCTTAGTAGGAAATCACAAAGTGAATTTTTATAAACCCAATGTGATTTGTCAAACTCATAGAAGCATAAAGAGAATTGTTAGAGACTCAATATGTTCTATACTCAAATCCCAATCTCAAAACTCAACTCAAATCAACTCAGCTCAATCTCAATCTCAAATCTGAAAACTCAACTCAATATCCGAAATGGATAGGATAGAATGTTTTCTTTCAAGAACATGAAACCCCAACAATTGCCAACTATGCAAAGAATCACATAACAATGATACTCATGTTCTTTTCACCATCAATTAGGGTTTCAACAACAATGCTCATCAAACAAGGTTTAGTCAACCAACACCATTCAACTCAACATCAACCTTGAAGCATTCAACCAATCATCACAAGAAAAGGAAACAAGTAGAAATCCTTTTCCCTCCAAATATATTTGAACAAAACAACCACCAACACAATATCACCAAATGCAAAGAATAACTTGCTCAAATCAACTCAATGGAGTAAGCCCAATATCATGAATCAAGTAAAGAAATAACTTGATCAAACAACCTCTATGGAAGCAACTCAACCATCAAACTCAAAATAGCCAACCAAGGTTTCCACCAACTCAATGCAAGTAGCTAGACTCACAAATATAAACCCTAGTGTACAAAGCTTCCACTATCTCAAACCAAAAATTATGCATTCACCAAAAACTCTCCTTAAGAATAACAATGCATAAATAGTCTTCAACAAACCAGAAAATAGGATTTACACCTAGCCAAAGGATACCTAGTAGAATACCTTTTCACTCCAACCTTATTTCAGAAAACATACACCAATCATACTCATAAGAAGAATGTGCCCATACCTTATTGGAGTAGAAGATAATTGAACCTTCAAGCCGTCACCACACACAACTCTCAAACTTCCAACCAAGTCAGGGTTAGAATAAAAAAAATGAGCAATAATATAAACTTCCTTTATTACACCTTTTAGCTCCACTTATTTAAACACAACCACCATAACATGCCAATAAATCAACAATCACAGACTCACACCTTATACCTCCATTTTTAATTTTAGCATAGCAAAGAATAATCTTAAAAATACATCCAAAGAAATATGCCCTTATTTCTCCTAAGCTTTTATTCAATGCTAATCACAAAAGCCAAAACTCATAAAATTTAATCACACCTTATAAATCGCTATCCAAGAAACTCCGAATTTTGTGGCATAAAGATGTTTTAATAAAAACATGTGTTACTCTAGAAAAGCACCCCCGCGAGACTTGAAACGGCGACCTTCGCCAATGCAGCACCCAACAGCAGCTTTCGCTGCCACTAGCCCACGCGGGCTACGAAGTTCACAAGTGAACTTCCCTCCACTTCACCCTAAAAAAAAACTCCCGAATACTTTTCAACCGCACGTGCTTCTAAGTCTTCCTTCGATCGTAGCGAATACAGAGCACAAACACCGCAAATTGCATTCGGGGAATTTCGAATTCATTAGCCTTCCAACCTTAGGATTTGGAGAATAAATAGTCTCTTCGAAGACACCTTGACATCGGCGGAAATAAAGACCATTTCGAAATTAATCAAAAGTATTTTCAAAAAGGGTTTAAAAACCCTTAAATAATTTTAATAAATTAAGAATAAAAAAAGGTTTAAAAACCTTTAAGTATTTTTAATAAATTAAAAATAATGTCTCCCTTAATTAATTAAATAATTAATTAATTAAAACCTTGAAGGGTTTTAAATAATAATTAAATAAATAATAAAGAGAACCTCCATTGGTTTTAATAAAAACCATTTAACTTGGTTTTAATAAAAACCCTATCCAACTTGGTTTTAATAAAAACCGGTTTGGTTTTAAAGAAAGACCCTTGCCAATGGAATCTCTCTGGATTCTCTTAAAAATATTCTCCTGGAATCTTCCACCTTTGAAGCCAACACATCCTCTTACATTAATGCCATTTCCTTTTGATATCAATGACAACTCATAGACAAGAAGCTAGGATCTCAAACCCAAAATTGCCAACATGTTGGAATGGCCTCAGACCATCTTGTAAAATAATCAGTAGCCATCAATATGTACTTGTGTCCGACTGAAGAGTTTGGATCAATGATCCCAATAAAGTCCAGCCCCCACTACTAAAAAGGTGCTTCTACTTGAATTGGATGTAGGGGCAATGGTGCATTTTTGATCCGTCTCGTATACCTTTGGCATTTGTCACAAGCTTGAGCAATCTTGAAAGTATCCATGAACAAATTTGGCCAATAGCAACCAACCTAAATAATCTTTAAGGCCATAGGCCTACCAATGTAATGTCCTCCTGACATGCCAGAATGAAACTCCTCCAGGAGTATAGCTTTCTCGGGTTCCTTAACGCACCTTAGGAGAACTCCATCAATGTTTTTGAAGAACAATCCCTCGGGAAACAATACATACCTAAGAGCTTGTAGGTGAAACATTCTCCTTTGTGAAGCATTTAATTATGGGGTTCATCTACCCGTTGAAAAGTACTCAACAAGGTCATCTGCCCAATCTTGGCCTTGTGCAAAGATGTTCACTAGATGATCAACTATCTCAGAGGCCGCAGTTTTTTCTAATTGCTGGCATAAGGTCTTACCTCGCACCATCTTGGTTGGATGGATCTCAACATCGAACTCTTGAATTTTAGTGATCCAACCGGCATGCTTATCACCCATCTCACCCTAAATGATGAAGTTCCTTACATCGGGGTGGATGACGTAGACGATCGTCTTGCTCTGAGATACGAAGTGCCTAAAATTTTTGAGAGACTTCATGATAGCATAGACCTGCTTCTCAATGAAATTGTATCTCTCATCATGGGGTAAGATAACCTAGCTAAGGAAAGCAATGGGTCTTTCATCCCCATCGTCTCCTTTCTGTGTAAGCACTACAACATAGCTTTCATCCTCTCCAACTACGTACAAAATGAAGTCCTTAGAATAATCCAGATTGATCAACACAAGGGCTTGTGCAATTCTATCTTTAATATCCCGAAATGTGTCTTTCCTCTGAGTTGTCCACTTGAACTCCGCATCTTTCTTTAATAGCTCAGTCATGGGCTTGACTACTCGAGCAAAGTCAAAAATAAATTTTTTGACAAAATTGATTTTCTCGAAGAAATATTGCAACTCTTTCTTATTGGCAGGGAGTGATAGTTTCTTCAAAGCTTCAGCTCTCGATGGATCAATTACTGAACCATTCTTTGAGATAACATGTCCCAAGAGCTTACCTTCCTTTACTACAAAAATGGACTTCTTTGGGTTGATGGAAATTCCAAAATCCTGAAATTTCTCAAATATTTGCCTCAAATGAGAATAGTGTTCTTCTTGTTTGTGCAAAAATACAGTCATATCATCAAGATAGATGACAATGATATTATTTAAAAGCTCCCCAAATGCGATTTCCATGGCCCTTTGAAACATAGCCCCAACATTGGACAATCCGAAAGGGCATGTTCTAATAGGCAAAGGTACCCCACTTGGTTGTGAACACGGTTTTGTGTTGATCCTCATCCTTGACCCAAATTTGATTGTATCCAGATAATCCATCTAGAAATGAAAAGCGCTAAGCCCCAGCAACAACATGAAGGATCTGATCAATGCGAGGCAATGGGTAGTGATCCTTCAAGGATGCTCGGTTCAAGTTTTGAAAATCCACACACAATAATATATCTCTATTTTTTTTATGGACCATAACCAAATTAGCAACCCAAGTCGAGTGCTTAATCGGATATATAACCATGGCCTGCAACATCTTCGCAAGTTCAGCCTTCATGAGGGCTTCAATATTTGGTTTCATCGGTCTCTACTTCTGCCTAAAGGGTTTGACTCCTTCTTCCATCTCGATAGTGTGCTGAATGATATCTTTATCATATCCCATCAGATCCTCATAGCTCCAGGCCATGATGTTAGAAAACTCTTGATACAATTGTATGATCTCTTGCAATTCAATGGGAGTAGAATCAATCCCAATTTTGATGACCTTATCAGCCTCCAACTGAAGCTCCATGTACTCTTTCGCGTCGAACTTGATCCGATGCTTCTTGGACTGATCATTCTGATCAAACAAACTTTCAAGAGTAATGAGGCCTTTAGGAATGTGGTTATTCCACAACTGAATCAGACCTTCAGTTTCTTCATGCTCCAAGGTCCTTCCCTTGATGGTGGCAGCTTCTTGAACCGAAAATTTAACAATTTGCTCATCACTATCGAATACTTGCCAAAAGGTGTCCTTGTCTGGGACAGAGGGCCTATACACCATTCTCACTATTTTTGGCCTTCTCACTACCTGCTCGATTGGTGAAAAATTTTCTCCCAAGGAAGCCAGTAGGTCAGCATGTCTATTTTGTTCTCGTGGAATGAAACCCATGCTGAGAGCAAAGAACGATTCGAATAGGTCCCAAACCTTGTTGCGATAGTTCTTGAGATAGTGGTGCTTGGACACACACTTATTGGTCACCTGATTGACAATCAGCTCGGAGTCACCAAATATTTGCAACTGTCGCACTCCAAGTTTCTCAGCCTTCTTGAGGCCTAGGCATAAAGCCTCATATTCTACTGCATTATTTGTGCAACTCCAGGTCAAACGATATGAATAGGATCATTGAATCCCATAAGGTAATACTATAACAATCCTAGCTCCAACGCCATTTCTACATCATGCACCTTCGAAATAAAGCTTCCAGAGCTGGTCTTGACTTTCATCATTCTTTTCTTTAGCCTTTTCAGGCTTAAAAATGGAGTAACACCCCAAGTCAGTTTCCATCATGGCATTGAAATTGGCCATGGAAAATTCATTTTTTGGGTGGAGCTCTTCCAAAGCTTCTTCCATTAAGTCAAGCTCACCAAATTCTTTAGAAATCATGTGCATTGAATTTGCTAACCTGTCCATTTCATCTATTCTCTCCACATGAAATGTGGAAGGCTTCTCATTGAAAATTTTCACCTTTTTACCTTTATGGATCACCTCCAAATGAGTAAAATCCAAAGAAAGGTAACCCCCGAGTTTAGCCATGAACTCTCGGGAGAGACACATACCAAAACATGGCTCTAGGTCCACTACTATGATCTCCCGGATCACAGTAATCTGATGCATGGCATGTAGGGAGATAGGAACATCCTTAATTATGCCCATCGTCTTTATTGAGGTACAATCTAGTTGCAAAAATTCTGTGCTAGTCCTTGTATATTCCATGCCTATGACATCACATATTGCCTTAGGCATGACAGTAGTAGCTGCTCTTGAGTCAATGAGGCAATTATGCACCACATGTCCCTCCATTATCAATGAAAGATAAAAAGGTGGTGGTCTATTTTTTTTTATGACTGAAGAGGTCAGATTTTGAGCCATAACTACCTGAGCTGGAGCCTTACCATTACTTTGTGTGGTCTTCAGGGATTACTGTAAGAGATTCACATATCTAGGCAGTTGCAAGGTGTCATACAAACTTACCTTGGCTAGTATCCTTTTGAGTTCTTCGATGATATTGTACTCCATCGAAATCGGCTCTCTCCCTCCACTAGCAGATTCAAATCTGCTTCTATATTACTGGGTGGCCTCCACTCACTACCGTTTAGTCAATTATGGATATCGCAATGTCTCTCTAGCTTGTTCCTTCGTTTCTATTTGCGGTTGGGAGGTAGAAGCCTTAGCTTGCAACCTCTCTTTTGCTTGTGGTGGAAGAAAAATATTTGGCAAAACAGGTGGGTCTTGTTGCTGGGCTGGAGGATCATGAGTCTTTGTAGGTATTTTTTGGTTTTTTGCTTATGCAGGAGGCACTTTTAATGGCTCCATCTTAGTCGGATCTACCACCATTAGTTTCTTGCCGCTACGTGTCAATACTGCTATGTATTCCTCAAGAGACATCATGAAATTATGATCCACCTCTCAAATCATGTTTACACGGCTCCCCGTAAGAACATGTAAATAATTTTGGTGGACCATGCAAGTGGACTCATCATGTGGGTCGTTGCATGAAGAACACCAGTAAGATGGCTCATGTGAAACTTCAGAGGGGCTAGCTTCTTCACTGACCAGGATCGCTGAGTTCCTCTTAGGTACTTTCTCTATAGCCTTGCTAGGAGAAATTTGCTCTCTAGTTACTATCAAAATAAATCTTCATGGCTAAAAGTTCATTTCTGCATCTCTCCGCTCCATAGATGTCATCTTGTTAGTGAGGGCTCTCATGGCCAACTGAATTTCTTGCAAAACAACCAATTGAGAATCTGGGCTTGAGGACACAGGCGATGCCGGTAGAGGTAATGGAACTGGTGGAGAAGGTAATGCAAGAGTTGGAACTGGAGAGGTTAACTGTGGAACGGGAATCATAGGTACTAAAGTTGTGGGAGGATTCCATGAAGATGAAGGGTACATGGATGGAGTAGTGTAAGATGTGGAGGCTGCACCTGTAGGCTAGTATTGTGGAAGCTCGGGAAAAATAGGCATATTCATTTTCAGAGGTAGTTTCCCAATGGCAATCATATCGGCCTCAGCCTTCTGTTCTTGGGAATAGAGTGCAAGAAAGGTTTGAACATTGGACATCCTAATGTTCATACTAATATCTGAGTGGAAATCCCTAAGAAAGTAAAATGCCACTTGGTCATTAGGAGGACAGAGACCATCAGGAACTCTCTGCCAAGTTTGGGCAAACCTAACATTGAAATACACTATCTCCTCTTGAGGATGCCTCTTGATATTAGTAAATTGATGCAACAAAGAAAATGGGTCCACTTGCTCATTGAAACCTTGGATCAACATCTCTGCTAATTGATCTCATGAATTTATGGAGTTGGAAGAGAAGGATCTATACCAGCACAATAACTTACCTCAGAGTGACAGCACGAGCAATTTGATCATGACATATTCATCTGTGATATTATGAATTGTAGCCAAGGATGCCACATCTGACACATGCTCATACATGGTCTTTCCAATCCCATCGTATGTAGGCAAAGCCTTCAATGCTGCAGTAGGAACTGGATTTTGAAAAGGCAGATCCAATGCTCCCGAATGGTTCCAAGCAAGAAATTTACATGGAGGAGGTTTTTGACTAGCCATTTGCACTACTGGATTTGGATGTACTAGTAAGCTCGTAGCAATACTCGAAGGAGTCAGAGATGGCACAAACTGACCTACCGCCTGTGAAGAGATAGCAAATGACGGGTTCATAGACTTACCAATCTTGAGCACTCCCTCCAATTTTGAATATCGATCTCGAAGAATTCGATTGGATATTTTGATTATTTGGCTCTTGATCTCGTGATCATGAAGCAAATATTTTCACCAACTTCATGATAGGAGATTTCTAGGTACTATACAGTCACCCTCAGTAGAGTCATCAGATGAACTTACAATCTCCTCTTTGAGGTCAAGACAGTTCATCAAAATCTTGATTCCTTCGGGTGTCAAAATATGGGACTTGTGAGTCCCACCGGGCATGCCAAAAACTGTTGGTCATGAATCTACCTAGTCATATAAAATGTGCCCTAGACTCAGCCAAAATTGAAAGGCCGAGAGAAAGAGAAGTCTCCCGAGCAAATCTCCAGAGAGGGCTGGCTCCCAAACTAATCTAAACTGGTTTCAAGGTTCAGGGTTAGAAATAATAGAAAGATATGGAAATATGGTCGAAGCCGATAGTTGATAGGGAGAACAACCTCAGATAGCAAATAACCTCAAACTAAATCTTGAAGATAAGCAGCAACTGATTCTTAGAATGCACATACAAAGATTGGATCAAACATTGACCATAAGTTTGCCTTCAATTATACTTCAAATGTTCAAATGAAAACATAGCCAAATTTAGAACAGCAAAATTTCAACTTATATTTTAGCACTTGACTAAGTAGAAGTGAACTACACAAAAAGCATCACATGATCATCAATTTGGATCACCAACTCAAAAGACTCTAAGAACAGAGCAAAATGCATCTAGGATTTTTGCTTCAATTTTTGCAAAAAGGTCCTCCTCTTTTCTTTGAGATGTACATTAGTATTTATAGAGGTCTTCCCTCTCTCTTTCGAATCATAGCATTTAAAACATAAAACAGATTTTGAAGGGGAGATCCAAAAAATATGCACTTGAAAAGAGAAACAATCCCCCTAAATCTGCCTCAGAGAAATCACATTCCCTTCTTTTATGGATCAAGTTTGAAAATCAAACGGAAACAAGGGACCAATTTCTTCATTAAATGACTGTTCTCGGGGCATGCTTGAAGTGGTAGGAGATCACGAACAAGAACTTTCAATACCCGAGGCATATTTAATTTTGGTGGCTTCAAAAATTGCATGCTTTACCACGTTCTCCCATCTGATTTGATTGCCATCAAGAAATTGCCTCTTGATATTAAATTTTGGAGAGCTTTGATATTTAAATTAAATGTTGGGAAACATTTAATTTTGGAGTTTCTTTGACCTTGATCTCAAAACCAATTGAAGAACTTTTGCATTACTTCGTTTGATCCTCGTTCTCCTATGCAATATGAAGAAAAATGCGGACAAAACTTTATTGGGCCTTTGTTGTTGCTTCTGTCGTGAAAATGTGACATGTCATGAAATCACGACATTTTTCCCTTACTGCTTTCTCCTGTTGCTATCAGTCGCGAAAACATGACATGTCACAAAATCATGAAATTTTCCTCTCGCTAGGATTTTGTCTTCTTTACTTCCATAAAAACACGACAAGTCACGAAATCGTGACATGTCGTGAAATTGCGACATTCTCCCTTCGTTTGGCTTCTTCGCTGCTCCTTGTTGCGAAAATATGACAAGTCATGATTTCGCGTCATTTCATACTTGGCACTGTCCTTTCTATTTTTTTTCCGCAAAAATGTGACTCCCAATGAAAACGTGACATATCACGAAATCGTGAAACTTTTCTCCACCTTGTACTTTTCTGTGTTATCCCCATGAAATCGTGACATGTCATGAAAGCGTGACATTTTTTTATCTTCTTATTCGTTTTGTCGCCTCTGTTACGAAAATTTGACATGTCACAAAATTGCGACATTCCGTACCATCTTGCTCCTTCCTCGATTTCCTATCGTTGCAAAATTGTGACAATTTTCTCCTGCCTTGTCCTTTTGTCTTCTTTAGTCGCAAAAACGTGACGTGTCATGAAATCACGACATTTTCCTCCCACCTAGATTTTTTTCCACGACAAGTCACGAAATCGTGACATTCTCCTCTTGCTTAGCTCTTTCATTGTCTTTAGCCACGAAAACGCGACATGTCACGAAATCACGACATCCTTCCCTTGTTGCTTTCTTGTCTTCATGCACTTCGCGAAAATGCGACAAGTCAGGAAATCGTGACATGTCGTGAAATCGTGACAATCTGCCTTCGTTTTGTTGCTTTGCTGCTCCAAGTCACGAAAACATGACATGTGAAATCGTGACATATTTTGTCTTCTTATACTTTTCTGCTTTCTCCCTGCGAAAACGTGACAAGTCGTGAAAATGTGACAAGTTGCGAAATTGCAACAATTTTCTATCTTCTCCTTCGTTTCCACTTTCTCCCCGCGAAAACGTGACAAGTCATGAAAATGTGACATGTCGCGAAATCATGACAATTTTCTCTATTTTGTTCCTTCCTCGTGTTTCAGCCACGAAATGCGACATGTCGTGAAATCGTGATATTTTTTCTTGGCGCTCCCCTTTGCTGCTGTATTGCATGAAATCGTGACATCTGCCTATCACTTTGCTTTCTTGCCACTGTCTGCCACGAAAATACGACATGTTGCGATATCGCGACAACTTTGACTTTACTGCTCCCTTTGCTGCTTTCTAGCACAAAAATATGACATGTCGTGATATCGCGACATTTTTGTGCTTTGCTTTTTTCTGCATCGGACGCCATGAAACCGCAACAGGTCACAAAAATGCGACATGTCGCGATATCATGACATTTTTCACTTACTTTGCTTGGGCACAAAACTTGTAGAAATTTTTGTTTTTTACTAATTATCCCTTTCGAGGTGCTTGGAGGGACAAACAAAGGAGTGAGTATCTCTACAATTTGTGCATTATTTTGCATGAACAACAACAACAAAAAAAATTTGGAAAAAATTCCAACAAGACCCTAGTTCAAATCTAGGTATGGCTACAAATTCTTCAAGTTTTGAATCAAGGGTGGAATTATGATCTTCTTCAATGATATCTATGTCGGTATTTGGGTCCTCATCAGTAGCAACAATGATGTCAACTTGGAGCTGCTGAAGACTAGCAATGAAAGTAGCTTGAATGTTGATAAGGTTGGCATAAATCTTTGCAAGACTCGACATCATGAATGATGGTAGTGAACAGAGTTTGCATCAAAGACAACGATCGATCTATCAAACAAGAGCTGAAGGTCAGAGTTAAAGGGACCCAGCTGGCTGAGGGTCAAATTTAGAGGGACCCCAATGATATTTTTCAAAATCAAAAGTGCATGAAAGTGTTCATGGACAAAAAAGAATGTTTACCCAAAGCCAATATTCGTTGGTGGTTTTCTCATTCCTCTTTTGAACCAGAATAGCCTAGACGAAGAGGATAATAACATATCCAATGCTCAAATTTGATACAAATGATGTAGAAAACACTTTTAAAAGGCAACATGAATTGGCACAAATGAAAATTTACAATTACATTAATAAAAAACATATTTATAGGCATGTTTACCTTTAAAATTCAGCATTTAATATGCACAATCCATGTCAATATTAAATGCAATACAATACTAATCCCTATCACTATATCCATTATGTATTTTAATAATTTTTATATTTTCTAAGACCATATATAGCTCTAGGTTATTTTTTGACTTAGGCAATTTTTCTATTTCTTTCTCAAATTGTTTTTCTCTTTCTTCATCATCTTTAGTCTAATATGCATTAATTCTTATTTATTCATATGATTCTTTCTCTACATTGTCATTGGGATGTGTCCCTAGGTAGATTGTATAGTCAGCTAGGTTATGGGGTGCATCGCACTTGCTACAATAGTATCAGAAGTCAGAGATAATTTTAACAGTGGCCATGGGATTTGGGACTGCATCTACATCTTTTGGACCTTTTCTTCTTTTCCAGCCATTGTTTTCACTTTTGCTCCCTTCATCATTTCTTGTCCATTTTTTGTTAAAGTTCCTCTAAAATTGGGGTCTATTATCATTCTACATTTGGATTGGTTGTTCATCAATTATAGACTTATCCCTCTCAATTCTAGATAGCCTATTGTTAATTGTATTGAAAATTTTGGTGAGTTGGTTGGATAGTCTTTCTAGAGGGTCAACTTTAGTTTTTCTTAACATTGTGAACCCAATTTTTTTTGGCTTCCTATCCACTTTAGTGGAACTTGGTTTAGAGGCATATGTCTTTATTTTCCCACTATCTAGCATATTTATTTCTATTTCTAGGGATTGTTCTATACAATCATCAATGGTGTTTACCCTATGTTACCTTAAATCATAGCTGAATTCTCTTGAGAAAGCATTCTTATAGAAGCATACGACTTGATGGTTAGTGGGTCTTAGGGTAGGTGGGATTTTATTTCTAATTTTTAAAAATCATGTGTTAAAATCTTCTACAGACTCATTTTTCTTCTTCTTTATTGTTGCGAGCTCTATCAATAAATACTGCTCATTCTTTCTTTCCCTATATTTCTTCAAAAATGTTCGTTCCATAGTCTAGAAATCAAGGATTTGGTCAGTTGGGCGAGAAATGAACCAGTATCTTGCATCACCCTCTAACGTTTGTAAGAATAGTCTGAAAACTACATCCTTGTGTTCAACCTCTAGGCTATCTAATGCGTATAAGAAGCCTTTAACATGATCTTCCCCAAAGACAGTCATATTGCCTTAGAATTTAGACAAATATTTATGGGCTTTGTATGGCAAGGGATGTAAGTTTTGGAGTAAATGGAAAGGTTTGTATATATTAGTCCTCCATACTTGTAGGTTCTAGTTTTGGCTATGCCATAGTGATGATAGGGGTACTGATTATGGGAATGCCAATAACATGCTGGCTTACAGGTGTAGACTTCTTAGCAAACTTATTACTAGCTATATATGCCCTATTTTGATAACCAAAATTTTTAGGGATTGGGGATTTACGAGTAAATACCTCTAGATCTTCAAAAACTGAGAAGAGTTCTTTGCTGCTATGTCTAGTGTACATCAGGTTAAATTCTTCTTTATCTTATTTTAGGTTCACTCAGAGTTGCCAAAACTTAGGTGCAATAGAATTTCACTCAGGCCAAGGTTGCTCAAATTTTGAATTCTCTCAAGTGTATTTGGAGGATCCAAAAAATACAGCTTCTCAGAAGGTCACAGTTTAAGAAATAACTCCTACAAAATTTTGGTCAGAAGACCGTGGTGATGAAGGGCTGATGTGGTCAAAAAGTGTCATACAAAGAAAAGCCAAAAAATACATAGATTATTGTAAAAGGCTCTCCTTGACAACGGTGCTATAAAACTATGGTGTTGATAGGTTAGAAATAAGTCGTATGGGGATAGGGTATTCAACATGTAAATACAAAGAAAATACATTGCCAACAATGTTGCCATAAAACTATTGTGTAAATATTTGAATATCCTTACAGACTATCATGTTCTTCAAATTCTTGAAGGCCTACAAGTAGATATGTGAGCTCTGGTTGACTCATAACTTAATCCTAGGATAACTTTGAAAGCTAAACATGCCAATTCTGGACACCCTAATATGAGCTTACTAACTATTTATTCAAGAAATAGCTCTACTAGATCTAATTGAATAGTAAAATATCACTGACCAAGCATATGATGCAAGCATAGTTAAAGATAGATCAATGCCTTATTCGTTGGGTTATCGTAGCAATTTTTAACCATTCATATGACAAATAATAAAAAAGGAGAAATTGATGAATCCATGCTCATTCGAATGTCCTAATAAACATAGGCTCATTTGAAGATACGTTATCTACATGTGCAGATAAGATAACATACACATTGCATAAAGTTTTCCATAAAGAGAGAACCAGATAGCTTGTATTAAATTTTAAAATGAAGCATTTATAATGAATAAACCAGGTATATCACTCAGGTTTGTTTGAATAATACAATATAATGGATCACCTTGTTTAAATGATGTAACAGGGGATTGCTATCTACTATCCTAAAAGTAGTGACATATAGACTCTAGCTCTCTAGAATAGCTTCTGGAAATAATCTTAGATAGACTGTCCTACTTTCAGAAATACCTAAACAAGGGTGGGAAGAAATTGAGAAGATGGCTAAACAAATAAACAAAGAAAATATGATAACCTAGATAGATCACTTAGAATACCTCTCAGGAGCATGTTGTACGATTGCTTTATCATGAAGCCTAACTACCTTAACTTCTTTTATAATCGGGTCATCCAAAATTAGTTACAGATGTTTGGTGCAGAGGCTACCACTTAGAATATTTTCATGATCGATCTTCATTTCAGATTTCCTGAGTTTGTTACAGCAGAATCAGTTGATTCTAACGATCGAACCTTCTCCAGGATGCTTATTTGTTTTAAGAAAAATGCTCTCTCTGTTATTAGGAATTATATATCTGTATTTTTATTTGAAGGGGGCTCTTTAATAGTGGTAGGCCAGACCTTTGAATATACTATTGAGTTTATGCAAAAAGACAATATGAGTGTATTTATTTGAATTCCTGTTATCCTAGTTATTTGCCTTCTCATATTTAGGTGCTCTTTGACTAGGACTGATGTAGGTATATTTATAGGATGAAACAAAGGGGGACCCGATGTGAGGACAAATATGGGGAAGAAAGAACACAATGAGATAGAACAAGATGAGAGACAGTATGGATGGTAGTGGGAACAATTGAGCATAATGGACATGGAAGACTACAGATAGTGGTGGTGAGATGGCATGTTGTGGAGTGGACTATGATGGTGATCAAGAGAGAATGCCTAGAAATGGAAGGGTAAAGGGGACAAAGAGGAAATACAAAATGGAAAATGAGATCTAGAAGTGCACAGATTGGTAGGAGTGACTATCAAGGTACACTTCCATAACTATGTTCTATTAGGATGATCCCCCTGTAACTACATTTTATTGAGGTGTTGCTATCCTTTTGAAACACAAAAAATTTTGATGTTTGATAAATTTCTTCTTCTTACTTTTTGTTCTACATCTTCTACATAGAAACTTTCTACCTTGATCCCAGTCTTCCATGATCATTGCTTTTTGCACGCTCTGGCTTGTCGTTACTATTGATATTTTTATCATGCCTACTTCTTTTAAATTTGTATAAAGATAATCCACTTTGCCAAATGAATACAACAACATCATGCTCTATATATACGATCAGATCTACCTATCTTGGGTCTGCATTGAGTATGTCCTTTGAGTTGTTTGTTTCATGATCTCATTTTTCTTGGTACAGTCCGGGGACTTGAGCTTGTGTGAAATATTTTATTCATGTGGCTCAGTGATATCTACTTCAAAAAAATTCCTAATCTACTCAATTTTTTTACCTTTCTTCTGAGAAGTCTTAAGCTGATGGCATTCCATTACTCCTTTTGGCTCTTGTATTTTGCAGCTACCATAATTTTGAAACTTGTCATGAATTATATAGATGATCTTCGTTCACATGAAAGAGATATATTATGCTCGATATACCTTGTGATTTAACCGCTTTTGGTTTATGATATGCTTGGCACTCCATACTATCTATTAGTCCTTGAATAGGTTGC
Organism: Wollemia nobilis; assembly: GCA_028583015.1. Lineage (NCBI taxonomy): Eukaryota > Viridiplantae > Streptophyta > Pinopsida > Araucariales > Araucariaceae > Wollemia > Wollemia nobilis. The sequence continues at coordinate 4,680,274 of JAQPPZ010017188.1, read as the reverse complement.
CACTCATTCCCCATGTGGAAAAATATTCATTGATCTTGCCCAAGATGATCTAGGATCATTGATCTCTCTTTTGCTTTTCACCTTGGCTTGTAACTAATTGAATCGATGATGGGTAGTATTCATGAGCAACCAAAATATAAGAAAATACGATGTCATTGATCATCTAAGGCTATCACCAATAGAATCAATGATAACACTTTTGTAAATATGACAACTAGACTGTTCATTGATGAATATCTACTATTTGTTGATAGATGACCAAAGGCCAATTGCTATCCGCGATGATGATTATAAGACCTTGAAATATATTTATGCTACACTTTTATTTAGCCTATCATGCTAGGAAGGGTAATGCCTATGACCATGATGATTCAACCCTTTGGATATCCTAAAAAAATTTCATCATTGATGAAATTCATGGTCGTTGATGCATCAACAAAGGTTATGCATAGACTGAGCCTTTTAGCCATTGATAATGGGAAGGAGGTTTCATTGATCAAATTAGTGATAAATCTTTAGATTGCCGACAAGTTATCCTAGATCTAGGTATTTTCATTGATGAAAAATACTATGATCGATCGAACTGAGCATGAATCAACAATGGGAGTGATGAAGAGTGACAATGATTTTCGGAGAGTTTTAGCATATCGTTGATTGGTTCTATGATCATTGATTCAGATCAATGACAAGGATTTACAATAGCGATGAATTTATCTTTAAAAAAATAATGTCTGACCAAATTCCACTGAGAGGGGGACTTGCTAGGCTAACGTGGTTAAGATCCTTGTCTTATTATTTGAAATTGGCTATCGCTAGTTGAGAAGGGTGGTCTTTGATGGAATTGGTAACAAATATTTGCAAGGGCAATGATATATGCTACCTTCTTTATGTCTTGGAGCTATTGTATATTGGGAATAATGATCACAGATTGGATCATCGAAAATGCTTTATGAGAGTGACTTAAGCATTTTTCATTTTTTTTGTCTCAATGCGATTGCCGATGAGAAATATCTATCATTGATTTTTCTTTTTTTTCTTGACGTGGTTGTCGATGAGAAATATTTATCGTTGATTTGGTAGAATATGAAGAGACTTGATGAGCAATAGTGTATCTTTAGGATTGACTGCTCACTAATGTTTATCTTTGGTCACAAATAGGATCGAATATAGTTTTCTTTTAAGTGTGATGACATATTTCAGCTTTAAGGCTACAATTTTAATTGATAACTGATGAGATAGACCATCAGAGATGGGATTAGCGATTATGGTTTGGTTAAGAGACAAGATTTATTTATAACTGATGACTAACTTGAGTCATTGATATGATCGGCGATGAGGATTTTGATGAGCAATGATACTTTTTAGGCTTATGTCTATCGGTGATTACTTAGAGTTATCACAGATTAGATCGGCGAAAGGATTTTGGAAGAGCGACGGGTGGTTAAAGACCTTTCTAAATTTGTGAATGATTTAGGAAAACCTTAGGAGGGATATTTGAGTGAAAATAGGGTATACTTGGATAGTTTTTGGCTTTGGTTTAGCTTAGGAATACTTTGTGACTTTCTAGTCTATATCTTGACTATATTTAGGATTAAGCTTGCTCCTAGATGGTCTGAAATTTTATGGACTAAATGCATGGATTGGAAATGGAGTGACTCTTAATGATTAAAATAAAGAATATGGGATTTCATAATTGTATGAAGGTGTAATGGCCTTACTTAAGGTGAAAATGGGATGAGCTTATGGTGGATGGAATGGAATATGATAGTAATCATGCTTACCTTATTATGATCATGGAGGCTTCTTCTGACCAAGACTATTTTTCAATGCCTCCTTCTTATTTTTGAGCTTAACCTTTCATCCTACAATCACCTAGATATCCAAACCTTATTGAAAAGTATGGGTATGAATTAATTTAGGATTTTTTTGAAGCCCAACAGGGTTCTTCTCACACTTTAGATTAAGTTTCTAAACCATTTCATTTGAGACCATATTTTTACAACTACCACTATGAATAACTACCTTACATACCTTTACTCCATATGTGCATATTGTTCAAAAATATATTCGTACATAGCCAAGAATCACCACATTCACTGTCCTACACTTTATCCCTCCTTAGGACGATCATCATACTTCTTATCAAGATATTTTCCTCCATGTCTATAGAAATTTTTACCCCAGATTGCTCTTTCGCCTCAACCAGACTGACTCTAGCTTGTTATTCCTATCTTATTTCTTGCACTAGATAGTATGAAGACTCAAAAGCTTTGTGCCCTTCCTCACCATATCTATAACAAGTATATTACCTTTGTGGGCTATCCTAGTTTCATCCTCCACCATAGGCTCTTCCTCTTTGAAATACTCTACCTCTCTGGCCATTACTTTGACCCTGCCCAGACTTGTTTTTTTTCTTTGTACTAGAATATTGTCCCTTTGAAGGATTAAATCCACCATGCCTTTTAACTAAAGGTGAAGATGGTATTTTCTTCACTCTTCTTCAAAAATTTATCCTCTTATGTTTCTCTTCTTCTTTCAATGTTAACTAATATGCATACTCTACACTATGGATCCTAAACATACTAACTCATCTTGTATGGCATAACTTATTCCATTCACATACCTTGCAGCCTTCTATTCTTTCGAATATTCAAGATCCACTCAAATTGATAACTTGTATAATTCATTGGTGTAGTCTTCGTTGCTTTTCATTTTGTCTAAGTTTCTGAAGTCTATAAAATAACATTGGATCATAATCGTTTGGCAGGAATTTCTCCTTTAATTATTTTTTCATTTTACACCAAATCCTAATCTTCTCCTTTGTTTTTCTTTACCTATCTTTCTGTAGATAATCCCACCAATTCAATGCATGCTCTTTCAACATTGTGCATGCAAGCTTCTCTTTATTTTCCTTTGAAAGTATTTTCCATTCAAAGAACTTTTGCATGCTATTCAACCATTCTATCAAATATTTTGGTCTCAACCCTCCTACACACTCGGGAACATCATTCTTAATCCCATAAATATTTCTTCCAAGGCCCTAATAATCCTATCCTCAAAATGAGGCTCCTTTGGCTTATCCCTTGACTTCTTCTCTAGTTATTCCTTTGTATGACCCTCTATTTTTTTGTCTCCTTCCATAATCTCATTATCATAATCTAGATCTAAAAAAATCTATTGGATGTTTTTCCTTCATATGCACCATCATTCTAGTCAGTTGACCAACTTGTTTCTATAGCTCCTGCATATACTTGTTAACCTGGGAATAACCTCATCTTCCTCTCCTAATGCTAATCTAATTTATGTTATCCTAAATAGAAAATAAGAATAGAAGAGTAAATGTAATCAACAAGATTACCTTCTCTTCCCCAACAAAATCTAACTTGCTTTGATACCAAATGATATAAATCCAGCTACAAGAGATCAGAACGAATACTTCCAATCACATAACAATTGTGATAAATAGAAATAAACCAATAAAACCCACAATCACATAAAACTGCAATAAATGGAAATAAATAAGTAAATGCTTTATTTTCTCATTTTTAGATTCATCACATTTTACAATGCAATACCAAGGGTATATATCTGAAAAGAAACCCTAAGATTATAGCCCTAATGATAAGATAACACTAATTTTTGGCAAATTGTGAATTTTAGCCAAAAAGTATCATTTTTATTGATTCAACCCTCGAAATTAATACACGCCATCTTAACACCCATATTAGGCATCCTAGAAAAATATCAACACCTAATTATATCTAGATGTTGTAGCTAAAACATTCACTTCTCAAAAAGCACTAAAATCCATTTTTGGGTCATTAGATGAAGGAAATAAGACCCAAAAAAAATCCAAAAAGGACTAGAAATGATGATCTAGGTCATAGAAAGACCTAACCATGTCATTGTCCACCTCCATATCTAGCTCATAATATCTCAAGCCGATCTGACAGTCAGATCAAATGCTATGCCCTCCACAAGGTAGGCCCCCACCATTAGGAAGTCTTAAGTGTAGAAAAAAATCTAGCCTCTTGGTTACATGATTTGAATATACATGGAAGGGTCATATTCAATAAAATAATTAATACAAAGGATTTATTTCAATACATGGGAAAATGAAAATATCTAGAAATTGAGTTCATCTAAATTAGTTTTGGATGATACTTTTGAAAGAAGTCTAAAAAGAGATTTTGGAGGTGTTGTTTCTTGAAATCATGTAGGAACTTGTTAGGATCACTTTGTTATCAATAAGGAACTTCAAGTAACACATTTGTATATTTTAAAAACATAAGGAACTTTTTCACTTATCAATATCATAAGGAACTTCAACTAACAACTATATAAATGAATAGGTCTTGTATTTCTCCCCATCAAATTTTCTTTAAAGTCCTTTTTTTTCATTAAAAAATAAATTTGATGGAGAGAAATACAAGACCTATTCAATATTATATAATCCATTAAAAGTAAGCTAAATTTACTAGTTGTTTTTAATTATAAAATGGAAAAATAACTTTGTAAAGGATTTGGCCATAGTGTATTAAAGTTAAGTGAAACTTAAATAGATTGGTTTATATGATATTAAGTTTTAAATTGAATTTCAAAAGAGATTACAAAATGAAAGTAATAATAGATTGACAGAGAGAGGCTTTGATGGAAAAAAATGAAGCAACAACCAAAAGGGTGAATGAAGATGATGTTGCAAGCAACAAATCTAATGATGGCATTGGTGGTGTTATGTGTAGCGATGGGTTAGAAGGAGACAATAGAATCAAGAGATCGAGGATCTCTCTATCCACCCGAAAAGCTTAGAAGAAATCTTTAAGATGATCCACAAGAAATAAATGATTCTGGGCCAACTACTCTTATTACTAGTGGATCTCTCTATTGTGGGATGATAACGAAGACAACTACTTCAAGATCTACTAGTTATGGCATAGTATAAGGAACTGACATAGTGATTGATCGTGAATCCCTATTGGACTAGGGAGGAAAGGTCTCTTTGCCAAATGGAGTTGATAATTTAGCAATGATTGTGATGGGTAGATCAAGAGAGGTGGCTCCCAAGTCCTTTGATGATATGGTCAAATTTAAATTAAACCTTAGTCCATTCACAACAAAAAGGATTGACCTATATACTTCGGATGAAAATCTTGAGATCCCTTGTAAAATTATGTTGTCCATGAAAATCTTGTGTTGATAATTACATGAAGAACCAAGAGAGTTCCATTGTTGTTGAATATTGAAGGAGACTTTAGTTTGAGACTTCAACACTAAAGATGGTTTTTCTATGCTTGTATCTTATTTTTTATTATTCTTCAGAACCAAGAGAGGTCTTAGGTTGGTTGGATGAAGAATTTATCTCATGCTTGTCTAGATAATTTAGTTGGGCAAGAACTTGCTTTATTGTAGTCTCTACTACTAAACTAATAATATCATTGTGATGAGGCACATTATGATATGACAATTGATTATGGTATTGTTGTTGATGATTGGGTAAGGGATTTTATAAGATCCCTATGCCTTGATTAGTTTTTTGAGTTTGTTATTGAGAATTTTGATTTTGATCTTGTTTCTTGGCGATGGCTCCAATAAAACCGACAATATTATTGTTTTGTAGGTGACCAAAGTGGGGTCTATCATTTACTACTTGTTCATTTGAAAGTATTTATTGAGATTAAGGTCGAGTGGTCATTCTTCTAGGGAATGGTTCTTCTGGAACAAATAAATCTATTACGGGAGGAATTTGATCTGACTCATCTTCAAAACTATTTACATTATTTGAGGTGATTTCCATTTCACTTTCTGTTTCACTTTATGTATCACTTTGTATATATATGATTGGTCTAATTGTAATTGTGGATAAATTAGGCACATAAGGGTTTTGAATATTTGGATATGGCAAGAGACTACTAATGGTTCCCACATATTTGGTTGTATGAGGGACATTATGATGTTCTAATTGATTCATAGTTTCTTTAACATGGTTGGGTAAAGGATATTGAAAAATATCTAAGTTTTGATTAGCATTTTGGGTTGGTTATTTTTTGTATTATTGTTTGCAGGAAATTGTTGTACTTCCATTTTACCTTTATCAATCAAGTCTTATATCTCATTCTTTAACCTTTTACAAGAATTAGTAGAATGTCCATCTACTTGGTGAAAATTACAATGTAAATCGGCCCTATATCTAGCTGCAGTGGTATCTGGTTGTCTTACCTCAGGTAATCATATCAAGCTTTGTTCCAATAATTGAGGTAAAATAATAGTTAAGGGTTGATTTAACCTTGAGAATTCTCTTGGTGGCTTATCAAAAAATTTTAATACAAATTTCTTTACAGTTTCAGTAAGGTTAACATTTGAGGTGTTTCTGCTATCAGTAACTCCATCACCTACTACTTGTTTATTCTTATATTGGTTCTTAGAAGTTTTTTTGCCATATTTCTTCTTAAATTATCCTCTTCTAATGAGGGCATATTATAACCTCCTAGATAGATCAATGGCTTGATAAAATGAGGTTACTATGGTAGTAGAAATCTCATAAGATAGTTGTTCTTGTAAATTACCAATGAATATGCCCAACATCTCATGATGAGGTAATGCAAAATATAGTTTACCTAAGAGTTGTATCCACTTAGTCAAGAATTAAGTGAAAATCTCATCTTTACCTTGTTTCAAATTGTATAAATCCTTAATGGTCACATGCCTCTCTATATAGGCACTAAATTGGTGGACAAACATCTTTGTTGTCTCTTTAAAATTCCTTAAATAATTTGTAGGTAGCTAATGGTACCATTCTAGAGCCATACCTCCAAGACTTTTAGGAATTATTTTTAGCAACAACAAGTCATCATAAGATATAACATGACATGTTGTCCTAAAAAAGTGAATATGCTCAATAGGATCTTTAGTTACTTTATATATCGGGAGGATAGACATAGGGAAATATGTTGGGTATGGTTGGGCAACCACAATAAGATCCAAGGGTTGACTACACATATCTCTATAACTATATGAGGGATGGTAGGGATCTATTTGATCTAGACTTGAAGCTAAATATTTAATCATGGCTTCAAGTCCCTGTGGTTGTCAACCAAATTGATTTTGTTGTACCATATTATTGTATCTTTGATGATAGGTTGGTGTTGTTGTGTAAGGATTTCCAATTGAAACATTGTTGTGTAAAGCATGTGTAGGAACAATATTATGGAGCTAATATGGGATTGTGTTTTGTTGAAATTTTTGTTGATGATAATTGGTATTTTGAATTTTCTTAGCCTTTTGTGATGTGGCTATTTGTTGATTAGGAGCTTGAGAAGTAGGAGAATTTTTATTTTGTTTGAAATTTGGATTTGTTGCTGGTGGTGGTTTTGTTATGTTTTGATTTAGATTTTGATTCACATTTTGAGATGTACCAGCTTGATCTTGATTTGTTTTGTTCATATATGTTAATGGATTTCCATTTAACTGAAGAGTAGATTCTATAGCAAACTCCATTGAATAATATCCCATAGGAATTTGACCTTATGTCTGTATTACATGATTAATGACATCTATATTGTCTTTTAAAAACCCAACGAAATGTAGGGTAGACTTAAAAGTGAGATTACCTTCATCATCTATATAAGGTCTAGTTGGATTATCTATTTCATATTCTTTATTATCTTCTTCATCTTGTTCTAAAGATACATCATCTTCAATAATTACCCTATCCTCAAGGTTTTCTTGATCTGGCTCATCAGATTCTACTTGTTTTCCACTTCTTAAAATTCTAGGCATTTTGCTTTTAGGATTTTTTTATCTTTCAATGATATATATATATATATATATATATATATATATATATATATATATAATATATATATATATATATATATATGCTTTTAATTTTTGGGTAACATCTATGGTTACAGTTATTCCTATGTTGAAATCTAACATCTATGAAATAAACTTAAAGTGTGCAATTTTGATTAATGATCTTTTTGGTTTTTATTTTTATATTTTTGTAATTTTTATGCTTTTTTGTGTTTTATAAATCATAAATATGCCTATGTTTTTCATGTAGGGTTCACCAAATAATGTAGGTCTAAAATTCACACACTCATTTCCTTCAGGCTAATGGATCCGCACCTCGAAGGGGAATGGGAGAATGATAGATCTACACCTCAAAGAGAGACACTTGAGTTCATGTTTTCTTTGGTGATTTTTTGATGAATTGTTTAGATTTCACCAGGAAACATTTTATGGCAGTTTCTATTCTTAGGTTTTGGAGTTTGTTTTGATGTGTTCCTTTTAGAAAATCTCACAATCACCTAGTGTTTGGCCAATATGCAACTATGCTAATCTATATGCAATTTTGATTCATATGCAAACAACAAACAATAGAAAATAGAGCTTTAATGAACAATGCAATGCTTAAAAAGTTATTTGAAATTCTGACTTGTATCCAAAATTTTGGTGAAGGTTCTAATTTTTTATTGTAGACAAGATTGTATGTAGCAGGGCAAGACCGTATGATTCTAGTCAATATCGTACCATCCGATTAGTGATCGGATGATCCAATCTTGATAGAAACCTACAATTTCATGAATAGAGTATAGAAAATAGAAAATAGAATGTGCTATTGATATTTTTAAGCATGAGTTAGATTAAATGTTGGCTACTGAATAACACAATGAAATAAATTAACATATGAATGCTTTAAACTACATGAAATATGTAATTAAATGTAAGTTGGTGAACTCCAGGAATGCAAGATGATTAAATATGATGCTATATGAAATCGAAATAATAGACAGGATGATAAATATGCAAAGGGAGAACTTAAGGAATATAAACTAGCACTTGGGGTTGCCCCCAAGTGATCTACAAGCAAGATCGTATAGAAACAACAAGATTGTATAAAAACAACAAGATCGTACAAAAACAACAAGATCGTACAAAAATAGCAAGATCGTATAGAAACAACAAGATCATACAAAAATAGCAAGATCATACAAAAACAACAAGATCGTATCCTATGATCCTAGATCGTATTATTTTATAATTGATCGTATCCTCTGATCCTGCACAAAAAATAAAAATACCTAGACCTAATGCAAAAATTACAGCAATTTGAATGAGAAAATTATGTCAAGGAGTCAGGAGGAATTCAAGGTGAGAGGTGCTTGATTAAATAGGCTAAGCAAGCTGATGAAATTGGGCTAGAAGACAAAGTGGGTTGCAACCTCCTCCAAGCTAGGACTGATTGGTAGATTCGATCTTGTAACTATTGTACGATTGCACAAGTAAAGACAAAACACGTTACAACTAAATTATCATTTTGCTTAATTGAGCATTTTCCATTTTGGTCAAGATCGTATGTACGATCAGGGATCGTATCGTACGGTCAAATATTGTATCATACGATTAGAGAGTATTATATGATCTCTAATTGTATCATATGATTAGAGATTGTATCGTAATATTAGATATCGTATCGTACGATCTCGCTAGAAGGTTAGATATGTACATAGTTTTTTGGTAGTTTGAGGGGTCAAACGATGTCAAAGTTGGACCTATAATATGCTTTTGTAAAGCTCGTTTTGAGCCCTATCTAATGGTGTAGGTTTTGGGAAATTTGGAGGAGATTTTTTTAGGTAGAATTAAGATCAAATATGACCTTACTTCTCTAGGAAGAAAACTAAGGAAAACGAGTCAATTTTTCATGTCTACAGTCATGTTTTTCAATGAAGAGGATGGTTACCGTTGGGTCCTTTAAAACATATATGCTCCCAACTCCTTGTCTAGGAGTAACCTCTTATGGAATTATCTAAGCCAACTCAGGTAAGTTTTCTCTTCAGAGGTTTGTATTTTGGTAGGGGAATTTAACTCCCCTCTCCTCCCCATTGATAAAAAATGGGATCCCAAATCACTGGTAATTGATATGATTACTTTGCAACATTCATGGATTATAATAAACTTATGGATATTAATATTAGAGGGCTAAGATTTACCTAGAGAAAATGTAGGAAAATGGACCAAATCATTCAAATTTTCCTTGATCACCTTCTCATCTTAGCCAATGCTATCCCTAAGTTTGGTGATGCTATCATGTGATTCAGTCTCAACTCACTAGCATAGAGATCTTAATGCAGTAAGATAATCCTAACCCCACCATTCAAGACACATAAAATATCCTTCTGACCGATTTCCACAACATCCTTAGAAGTGAAAAATCTTTCTATAAATAAAAATCGTGGGTCACCTGGCTTAAGGAAGGAGATTATAACACCATTTTTTTTCATACCACCATCGAAAGACACATAGGGTGTAATAAAATCAAGGAGCTCATCTAGTATAATGGGGAATTAACAACTGATATCTCTAAAATCAAAAAAGAAGTCACCAACTTTTTTTAATATTTGCTTGGCCCTAGTCTTGGGTGTGATTTCCAAACATCCTAGGCCCTCCTCTAGAACATCCCAAGGATGGTCATGCTAGATCATAACCAAATACTAATCAATCTACTCTCGATTGAAGAATATATTTTTCTATTTTTTTTATGCAAGGTGGGAAAGCCCCAAGTCCTGATGGCTTTCTTCCCATTTTCTTCCATCGGTTTTGGGATATTATGGGTGAGAATGTAGTTTCTGCCATCTAGTATATGCAATAGAGTAAGGATATTCTTGGAGATGTCAAATCCACTTTCTTGGCCCTCATTCCTAATGTCAACAAGGCTCGTTCCCTCATCAATTTTGACCCTATCAACATTTGTAATATCCTCTACAAAATTCTCATCAAAGCCCTAGCTAATAGACTCAAACCCATTCTCCCCCACATCATTGCTCCTAACCAAGGCAACTCTATCCAAGGGAGGCTTATCATAGAAATCATCATCACCATCCATGAAATTATCCATTTTGTGTCTAAAAGTAGGAAGGCTAGGTTTCTTATGAAGCTAAACATGAAAAAGGCTTTTGATAAAGTTTTCCTAGAATTTTCTATTCTCTGTCCTCTCCAAGTTTGGTTTCCATCCTGAGTGGATTGCTCTCATCAAGAAATTTATTTTTACTACCAAATTTTCTATTCTAGTTAATGGTTCTCCTGTAGGATATTTCAAAATCTTCAAAGGGCTAAGATAGGGTGACTCCCTCTGTCCTTTCATTTTCATCATTGTTGCTTAAGCCTTAGGCAAAATCCTCACCTCTGTGTGTTCTATAGGATACATCTCTAGTTTCAAGTTTACATCATCCCTTTTTACCATCTCCCACCAATAGTTTGTTGATGACACTATCTTGGTGACCCTTGACTTTGTCCCCCAATCCCACTATCAAATCGATCCTACTTTCCTTTGAGGCTTTTGCTGGTCAAAAAGTCAATTTTTGTAAAAGTAAAATCTACTTCATTAACACCTCTACTAGACACCAAGCCTGCATTACTGCTATCCTTGAGTGTACCATCGATGAGTTCCCTTCCACTTATTTAGTATTTCCTCTCTTCGAAGGCACCTCAAAAAAGTCTTTGGAATTTTGTCATTGATCGCATTAAAAAAAACTAGCTAGCTGGAAAGGATGCCTTCTCAGTTAGGCAGGTAAGACCACCCTCGTTAAAGCCACTCTCCAAAGCATCCCAATTTTTTCCTCTCCATATTCTATATTATAAGTGAAGTCTTTAATAAAATTGACAAACTACAAAGGAATTTTCTGTGGTCTGGGTCAAGCTAAAACAACATATCCACTTGGTTGCATGGGATAAGGTTTTCTCATGAAAGGATCATGGTGGCATTGGACTTCGGAAGGTCCGCAATATGAATCTAGCTCTCATTTCCAAAAAATGATGGATATTTCTTACCAATAAGAACTCCTTATGGGTTTCCATCATTAAATTTAAATACCTTTAAAACAAAAATAATTTCTTGGAGGACCCTTCTCCCATCTATGGATCGGAAACTTGGAATTTCATTCTTAAATCTAAGGAGATTCTAAGGAAAGGCATCCACTGGAAATTAGGTAATGGTGTAAATATCCGATTTTGGGAGGATCTCTAGCGTGGTGACCACCCCCTATAGGATCGTGTGAATCTCATATGCCTAAAAGCTATAATCAAATCTCTATTCGGTTCTAAGGCATGTCATTTCTTCCACCATAATAGAAATTCCTAGAAGTCGATCCTTGTCATTGGTCTATCCAGTAATCAGAGTCAAGATACCTCTGTTCTAGCCAATTTATTGCATCTTTGTGTCATACCTAGTATTCCCTTTGAGGATTTGATCCTTTGGGATACCACTACCAATTGCATTTTCACTATCAAATCTACCTATACCCTCACTGATAACCCTTTCCCTCCTTGGTTTCCTTCCACACTCATTTGGAAAAAATATCTCACCCTAAAGTAAGCTTCTTTTTTTTGGCTTGTCATTTAGGACATGATCCTTATCAGTCTAAACCTCCGTCATTGTGGTTTTTCCTTACCCAATAATTGTTACTTATATCTCCAGGATTGTGAGTCTACCCACCATATATTTTTGTCTTACCCCTTATCCCATTTCATTATATCATCCATGTTTTGATCCATTGGTATTGCTTGGGTCCCACGTGCCTTCCTTAGTGACTTGTGTGTTCAGTGGCCCAATCCTTTCAAATGCTCTCAGCTCAAAAATTTTGGTCCCTCTATCTTCTCATTTCCTTTGAGAGTTTTGGATTTAGAGCAACTCCCACACTTTTAATGATTCAAAATATGATGCCTGATATGTTCTAGACATAATCCTTCATGTTGCTGCTAAGAATGTTTCCATTACTTATGACGATGGTGCATCTGAATCCAATGCTGAAGTTCTATTGGCCTATTATCTTAAAATTTCCAACTCCAATATCCATTCCAAATCTCCTAAGGTTGATCGATCATAGGTCAAATGGAATCCTCCTCCTATAGGTTTTCTCAAATTTAATTTCAATGGAGTTGCCAAAGGAAATCTTGGATCTGTTGGAGCTAGTGGTATTGTTAGATATCACATAGGCAATATCATGATGGCATTTGTTAAGAATTTGGGACACCAATCTAGTTATTTCATGGAATCCAGTGCTCTTCACCAAGGTATTTTCCCCCTTCAAAGCATACAATGTTCTAATGTGTTGATCGAAGGTGACTCTGAAAACATCATTCAGTGTTTTCTCTCAGAATATCAATCTATTTTTGGAACATCACAAACATGATATCTCAAATAAAATGGCTTATGTAGTCCTTCATGAGTGTTAATTTTAACCATGTTTACCACTACAACATCATGTTGTCAATCTCCTAGTAAAAATGGGATTTTCTAAGCAGAGTTTCACTGTTTGGAAGCAATTTTTTCCTCCATCTCTAATCGACATCAATACTATTGAAGTTCATAAACAACAAGGCTAAGGTGTTTTAGTGCTAGAATTCCATGTGGATTAATGTGCACCTTCTTCATCTTTCGACTAGTCACACTAAGGGGAGACATGTTTCTAGGAGTGCTCACATGCATATCAACCTTATCATTGATGTGGTTTTACAAATCAAAGGTGCTCAAGTCATTCAAAGGGTGATATTTCACATGGTAGATATAGATAAAGTTAGAGGATTTAGAATCCCTAAGATGAGCCACGTGTCTAGATATGTCACCATTCTCTATCGCACCACTACATAGGTTGGTAGGACCATGTGGAACATCCATTGTCAAGTGATGATGAGACAACTTTGGCCCTCTATTTTTCCTCATTAGCAACATGATGTTCCTCATAATCATTCATAGGTGGTAGCCACTATGGTGTTTTAGTTCTCATTCATCCTCTTCATTAGTGGTTCTTTTCTCAACCCCTCCAATTTTTTTTATTCTTGTGCCTTGAGGTTCAGTAATCACCACATGGTTACCTTGAGTAATTGTGTGTCCAACCCTTGAAACTATAAGGGTAATCCTCCTCCAAAGGTGTTGATAATATTTACCTTTGAATCTAGTTTCGATCCATCGAACGAAGGTTTTTATTCACCCAGATATTTCTATTTTTTGGTTTGGCTTTCCCATTTGGTATTTTCCACAAGTTTCAACCCATTTTTTTCATTCGCTTCCACTCTATCTTCAATCACGTTTAATGTTTTTTTGGAGCATGGCTTGCATGTTTTGTGCCACCATTTATGGAGTTGGGTTGAGGTAGGTTTCCCAATATTTTTAATAACTATTATTTGATGTATTGAGGTGTTATATCCCTTCCATTATATGATGCTCTAGTGAATTCCCCTATAATTCCCTCCCTCTAAATTGGACTTTTTTTTATGGTTTAATTCGAACCTACCACCCTCCACTTAACTACCTTGGTCGAGGATATTTTCTGCGATCATGGCTTGCTAAATTTCCTCTAATTGTTTCAAGACCATGACCTTGAATTATCCCTTAATTTTATTCGTACGTGGGATGGAGGACATGTTCTCATCTGTGTCTTGAGCTTTACTATCACTGTAGATATTATTGATAAAATAATGGGGATCCCAAATGAAGGAGATATTATAAATCAAGAGAAGCACTCACTTCAGGGTGAGTTGGCCCTCTTTCAGGACCACGGTGAATCCCTAGATAGGGATAAAGGTGGCATCCTTTATGAATCTCTCTCAAATATATGGGATGTGGTGATGGTGACTATCCTCCAATATTTCACTTTGGATAGTCAGGGTGTAGCTCTGTCAAGTTTCACCTCACTTTTCTCAACCATTTATGGGGTAAGAATACTATTAGCATTTCAAAGTATCTCTTATAGTATTTTGAAATATCAGTTCTTAAAATCAAATGAGGAGTATCTTCTCTCCCTCTGCACCAAGGTTTGCACCTACTATCGTACCACTATATTTTGGAGCATCAAACTCAGAGGGTCATGGGAGCGATGGTTTTGGGACATTTTGATGATACTAGAGAAACTAGTGGCAACACTTATATATCCCCAAGAACTAAATGAACATTGGATTTTGATACCAGGATGGATGGTACACCAGGCACTCGATGCTCCACTAGAGTCAAAGCTAGTAGTGGTAAGTGCAAGGCTCCTATTGTGGTTGATAACGATGCTTCTTATGACTCTCTATATTTTTAGGTCAAGTAGGATATTACCCCCAAGAAAAACCATCCTCTTGAGGGAACCTCCACCAAATCCCCTCCCCTTTTGGCTTCCAAGGTTTCCTGTTGGTCTAATATGTATGAAAGAGGCCACCTTGAGAACCTCCATGACATTATGAAGGCCTTAGGGAGAGTGGCCAAGATGATGTCTTCCCTAATTTCTCAGGAAGAGACCCTTCTAGATGATTGCAAGGATCAATTTGAGATCTTGGAGGAGTTTAAGATTTTGGTGGGGGATAATGGTCATGATGCAGTTGGCCAAACAAATATCTAGTTTTTGTAGATCTTGGTTTCCCCTGCATGGAATTTTATCTTTTGTTTTCAATTTTTCCACCCCTATGTGGGTCTTTTTTACTGGTTTCTTTTGCTGCTGCCCCTAGTAGGATTTTGAGAATGTTACTCCTCCATGGCCCTAAGGAGGCTACCTTTTTTATTCTAGAGGTTTTTTTTTTAGGGGTTTCCTTGTTTTACCATAGCCCCTGTATGGGTTTCTAAGAATTACTCTATCTCTAGCCCTACGTGGGGCCTCTCCTCCTCCCTAGTGCCCTAGAGAGGGCTTCCTTTTTTGTCTCAATAGGTCTACTTTTTTTTGGGTTTTATTTTTATTTTATCACATATTTCCACTAGAGTGG
The DNA here is from genome assembly GCA_028583015.1 of Wollemia nobilis. Classification (NCBI taxonomy): domain Eukaryota; kingdom Viridiplantae; phylum Streptophyta; class Pinopsida; order Araucariales; family Araucariaceae; genus Wollemia; species Wollemia nobilis. The sequence continues at coordinate 4,664,539 of JAQPPZ010017188.1, read as the reverse complement.
TCCTCGGTTTACCTCCATTATTATAAAAGGTTAAAAGATCCTTTCAAAACTCCTATACCAATTAAAAATATTTTTAAATTTAATTTATATTTTTTGATTAAAAATAATGAATTTATATATTATTAAAAAAATTTAATAATCAAACATAAATTGTTTTATTTTATTGGAACCAACAATTATCTTCAATAAAAATAAAAGAGGTTACAATAAAAATGAGCTAGAAATATCACAACTCAAGATGCAAGGCCACCCATACGATCAAAACTGGAACCAAATCCCTAGAAAGGTGAAAATACAACATAACTAAGCATATAAAAATAAACTAGAGTAAAAAACCCTAAACTATAAAGTTGTAACTCTAGGAACCAAGTAGACTTATTGCTCTGTCATCCTATGTCTGTTCAAATTCAATGCGTTAAAGGTGTTGGAACTATTGTTGGAACTATTGGGTTAGATGGGTGCAACCTTTTTTGGGTAGAATATATCCATATTATTTTACTTGTCGAGGACTATGAGAACACAGAAACCAAATAGAATGGGAGGGATCTTTAGATTTTGCTTCCTTTGTAGAAACCTTTAATTCCATCGATGATATTTTTGCATCCAATGACATATCCTCACCATCGCTAAGATACTCCAACACACTGTAGTTGTTGGATGAATTAGGAACATAACTACCCAACTGAACATTGGTCATATGAAGTTGCTTCTCTAGAGCAACATATTCTCTGCAAATAACCTTCTCGAGTTGTAGGAGCACCTTGCACTAGTCGAGGGTGAATGTACTGAAGGACTAGATGGTTGGGCAGACTGTTAAGAAATCACTATTGTAACCCTTGGAGTATGAATCTGTTGAGGCTGAGGAGCCTCATTATTGGTAGTTTTAGCTGAGGGATAATATTTTTCTTTTTCATATCCTTTTTCTATCAGCTTTGAGACATGTGTCGACTTGGACTGTGTACCTTTAAAAGTAGCCAAATATGAATTTGTATGCCCTACCACTATCATCCAACCATCCTTCTAAGGTTGTGGAGTGGACACACTTAGTGTGGTGGGGTTCTGCTTGTTATTGTTATACAACATCAAGGGATAATCTCTTATATTATGTGTTGAGGACTAGCATCAAAAACATGTGTTGGGTAAATTAATGTAGAGGACCCACTAAGATAGCATAGTGTCACCAACTTGTATGTCAATAGTCTCCTTGAGATCTCAAGAAATATCAATCTCAATGCAAACATGTTTCAGAGGGCGTGCATTGAAAAATTTATTCACCTCTACCAAAATGGCATGCTCTAGAGGGGCTATTATGCAATTGGGAAAGGGCCATAGAGGTAGAGGGAGTCCTAGGAATTCCACCCACACAGGGACTTTGGTAGATATTTCCTCAAAAAAAAAAGTCATGGGTCCAAGGAGAAAAAACAAGTATAGAGCTTCTCATGTACCAAGGGCCATGCTTGTAAATCACCTTAGTGTGGAATGTTTCCACAAAGCGAAACAAAAAAAATCATTGTAAGGTTTTGAACCATTGTTAGCTCGACTCCATGAGGATTCCAACCTATGTTAACCTAGGACCTAAGGGTATACTCACTAGGGATGCATCCGATGAAATACCTAACAAGGGTGAATGATTTTTTTTTTTTTTTTTGAATTTACATGGTGGAATCGGTAGCCGCCACGAATCCAGGCAGGCTGTCCAACTTTTATGGCCACCACAATATTCTATGCTATCTACCCCGAAAGCCGCCACACAGATCTTCATGCAGTCCGACCCTATAACCACCATGCCATAATCATTTTAAACCTTTTATGTCACTGAAAGCACCAGGAAAGGGACAAGCGTTCAATCTGACGAGGCCCGAGATTTGAACCTTGGACCTCCGCCCCCCTTATGGGGTTTGGATGAACCAATTGGTCTACACCTCGGACCTTAGGGTGAATGATTCTAAAAAATGACTTACATAAATAAATTCAGGCAATGGAAGAATTACATTAGGAGAACGAGGGTTACCTTGTGGACCATTCTCAACACAAACCTACACAATCGGTTGAGAGGAGCCATTATCGCATGCATTCCCTTCTACGGTGCCAATGTTGTGCATTGGTCCACCAAGGTTGGGGACCATATTGATACTCAAAACCCTAGCATTCCCATCCTCAAAACCCTAGCAGACCTCTAAAACAACTTTTAAAATTATTTTATTTTTATGTTGTATGTTTTATAATATTTTAAGTTTTTAAATTAATATATTTATTTATTGACTTTTAATTTTTTAATTAAATGTTATAATCTTGTAAAATGAAATATTTTATTTTATATTAATATATTTTTTAATATTAAATGATAATAGCTCAAATGGCTAAATTCTTCATTTTTCAAAGAGGACCTAGGTTCGAATATTGTTAGGTGAGTAATTATCAAGCTAGTGTAATACCTCTATGGGATCATGATATAATATAGGTGAGGCCTAATTTATTCCTATATAAGCCATTAAAAATATATATTTTTAAATAACTTTTTTAATCTAATTATCTTTTGAAGATTATTAATTATTTTAGTTTAAATGTCATCTTGTTTTTATTTTTTTAATTAAAAATAAGTGAAATATAAATATAAGACAATTATATCATCATCTTATTGTAATATTTTTATTTGTACAATATATATAATTTTAGTATTTTATTTGTTAAATCTATCTTTAGAGAAGGAAAGAGTAATCCTCGAGGGTTTGGAAATACTAGGGTTTTCATGAAGGATGAAAATGGTGGACTATGAAATCATGAACAATTTGCAATTTACGCCAGCCATTACTGATCAGAGGCAAAAAATAAAGTAATACAAACTCATACTTACATCCATTCTACCCAAAAATCACGTTCAAAATGGTAAGGCTTTCATTGATCACATAATATTGGATGACATGTCATTCATGGTGTTGAGGTAATTGCTGCAATTATTTATGGAGAACTTGAGTGAAGTGCATAAGGAGATATTGCAATATGCAGTGGATCAAACTCAGGCTAGAGTTGTTTCTTTTGAAGAACTAGCCAACAAGAATAGAACCGATAGTAGTTGTGGTCTTGATGGCATTGAGAATGGTAAGGAAAAGTCACATAGTGCATAACTTATTGAGGATGCAGATGTCTTAGACTCAGAAGATAAGGGAAAATAGTCTTGGTCTCAAGTGGTGTTGGGCAAGCCTAAGTCCCCAAAGACCAAGTTTGATCTACTTCCAAAAAAGATTAGCTTTTTATTTTGGATGACTTGGTTAATATGGCCATTGAACAAGGTTCCTATCACTTAATAGGTAGATTTATCCAAAATAGGTCTGACCTAGATGTGATAAAAAAAATGGGCTTCTACTAAGTGGAGATTGAATGGTCATTTGGAGATTTTCGCCCTCTCTAGGGTTTTTTTATGGTGAATATGAATTATTTTTCTGATTCAGAGAGAATATTATGGGGGCTTGGTTCTTTGGATGTTGTGGACTTTTCTTGAGGAGATGGAGACCTAATTTCAATCCAAAGACCCAAATTTTTTCATAAGCCCTAGTTTGGGTGATATTACCAAATCTTCCTTTTCATTATTGGAATGAGGAGGTTTTTTTTGGTATTGCTAGGGAAATGGGTCATTTGATTATTGTGGATCAAGCCACCAAGTACAAATCTCATCTAGTCTATGTTAGGATATGTGTTAATGTGGATCTGGAGGGAAATTTACTAGATTTGATTCCACTGGTTTCAATATTGGGTGTTTAGAATCAACCTTTAGAATATGATAATACCCTTATTAAATTTGGGGTTCATAAGAAATTTGGAAACTTGATTCGGATATGCCCAAATTAGAAGCCTTCTTCCCAAGGTCATAAATTCTAGCAATGAAAGCAAATTGAAGAAGAGGGATCTAGGAAGAAAGATATTTTGGAAGCTAAAAATATTGAGAGCAAAAAATATAAGACCTCATACTTAGAGGGTTATAGAAATAAACATATCTTGGAAGCTAAGATCCCTAAAAATTAAGTAAGTAAAGTTGATAAATAGAAGTATTTTTCTTTGAGAATCAAGTTATGGTAGATAAGATGAAGGTATGTGATACTTTACCCTTGTTGCAAATAAATATTTGTTCTTTCACCAAATTCCTTTGATATGCTTCATGAGATTACTTTTGGAGAAAAAGGTAATGGGCTCTTGGAAAATGCAGGCGATGGAAATCTTCAGTTAGAAAATGAGGAAAATGACGAGAGAAAATCCAAATAGTTTTGAAAAAGTAGGTAGATAAAATAAGAAAGAACCTAGGAAATGTAGTTGATCTGAAAAAAGCTACCCAAAATCCAAAAAGTAGACATCAAAAGAAGTTAAGAATTGATGTGGGTACTATTAAATCTCAAGGGATATCTTCCAATAGGAAAATCAGAGAAAAAGATATAGAGATAGATATTATCAATGGAATCCAAATAGTAATAGCCTTGGATGGGGGAAGTAAAAAGACACACAAGGTAGGAGGAAAAAGATGATAATGTAGGCCATGTTGAGTCTGAGAACAAAAATTTGCCTATCCTATGTGGTGTTGTGGGATTTTAATCCAATTGTTTATGGGTGTTTTGCTCTTTTGGGTTCCTATTTGGTTTGGTCTTAGGAGACCATTTCACTTTGTGGTCTATTGCACTTTGAAATGTTTTAGTTTTATGGGTTTTCTTGTTTGTGATGTCTCAATTTTGAGATTGTTAGTAGTAGGTGTTTTCTTGTAAAAGGTTTGGGGCCCTTTCAAAATCCCTTCTTCCACCCTAGTAAAAACAATGTTGCCTTTAACTTTGAACTTGACATGTCACTAAAGTAAATTTGAAAAAACTTTAAACACCTTAACGTTAGATTGTAATTGGGAAATAGAAAAAAAAAAAAAAATATATATATATATATATATATATATATATATATATATATATAATATTTTTTATATGATATTGCATTTGAAAAACCAATTTCAAAAAAATAGACTAAGCATATAAACTTATTATTTATCTCACTTAAAATATGTGTTTAGTAATTTATCCGCCCATGTAGAGGAGTTGGAGAGAAAGTGGGTAGTTAAACCTCTCTAGTTGTTGAGAGGCCCAGGTTCAAATATCTCGCCTCACATGTTGCGGATATGTTATGTAATGGTTCCCTCGTGGTCACAGTCTGTTTACCCCTTGTGGCCACCACCAAAAAAAAAAAAAAAAATTATGTATTGTAAATTTATGTATTGTAAATGAGTAATGGAAATTGTACAAAAATGAATGCATTAGAGAAAGGCACAATCAAATAGAAATGTAAACATTGACAAGTCATATCTAAGCCATATATAAGAAAAAAAAGCCTCCAAAAACTCAATATATTTCAAGTAATAAAAAAATATTAGTGGACTGTAAATTGAAAAAACAATGATCTAATATGTTGATAGTATACTAGAGATATAATACATTGATTCCTCAAAGTTTATTTATGAGAGAAAAAAATATTTCAACTACAATAAATTTCATGAAATATGCATTAGGTACTCTGAAATTCTCTAGTAATCATAAAAACTTGTATTATAATGTTAGATTAAACCTACAATCGAGATATAAAACCTTAATTCCTCAAAGCTCATGAGAGAAAAAATCTTTCAACTAATGATAAATTTCATTAAAATATGCATTAGCTACTCTCAAGTTCTCTAGTAATCATAAAAAATTCTAATGTCATGTTAGATTAAACCCTAAGAACTATAAATTTTGATAAAAAATATATATGAAGCATAAAATTAGGTTTTTTATTATCTAATTTGTTAAAAACACTTAGTAATGATATTAGAATTTGTTAGCAATATCAAATTTGTTAAAAAAAATTAGTAATGATATTAGAATTTTTTTTCCCTTCCATAAAGGTAGAATTCTAAGTGAATCTACAAAAAAATAAGGTTGGACATGGACTGAACTTGCTTCTAAATAAATTTGGCATATCTAAAAAACTAGAAAAATTCTTTAGCAGTTTCTTGATTATTATAGAAGAAACACTTATGAGAGGAAATACCATATTTAGCTACATCAATCCTAGTTGGTAGTTTATCATGCATATACATTCCATGTAATCAAATATTATATGGCATTTGCCTTGAATTTCTAGAAAGTAATAAACAAATACCTCCAAATCATTTTTGAAATTTATATTGCCAATTTTTATTCAACCTAAAGTGCAAGGCAAAGTGAAGAAACATAGACCCATATATAGACCTAACTGATAAAAAAACAATGGTTCTACAATCCCACCATTTATAGTCCCTTTAGAAGTTACAAACTAAGGTAGTTGATAGCTTGATTAATGGATCATCTTCTAGTGAACCTTGATTGGTAATAATGGATTATTTAATTCCACCAAGTTTTTTGTTATTTCTTAACCTTGTCCTACAAATATAGGAATAATATAATTCCTCTTTGAAAGTAAGTTTTATATTTGAAAATAGGATTTAAATCAAGGGGTTGTGATTGCTACTTATGAAAAGATTCCATCAAGTAAAGGAATTTAAGAAATTAAGACCATTTCTCCATGTAGAGCTATCCCAAGTTTATGTCATCGCCTAACTTGTCAATCATGCCCAATATATTTGGTAAGTAATAATTCCTTAATTTTAATGAAACACTCATTCATCATATTATTAAAAGCATTAATCCCTTCCACAAAGCCTTAGTAGTGGCATAACTTATAGGATAATATAATAAGATTTTCTTGACTTAATTCCTCCAATCAATTAAAATCTCATTTGGTTGTTAAACATAAAATACTAAGTTGAATACCACCACTAACCTCAGGTTGAATACATTGTAGCTAAAACATAGCAATCATAGAAGGTCTTCAATCATACTTTTAAAATTTTTAATCTTATTTGAGAGAAAGTATTGAATTTAAAACAAGAAGACAACAAAAAGAAGAGTAATGAATATATCTAATTTTATAATAAAAATTTTAGGAGCAACTTGAATTCTACCAATTGGTAACATGTATTTACAAACCCATCCATCCAATGTTTTCAAAAATAAATTCTAAATATAATTTATGACTTTAAATCCAAAATGGATTTATGCATAACCTCATCATGCAATATTTGCCTTCACATAAAAGGACCCTATAGGACATCATCTACCTAAAATAGAATGAATATTATCTTATATGGATATATTTTTCGTTCATAATATATTGTAAAATAGGCCTAACACTTGTATAGCATTCCTAACATCTTGGTAATTTTATAGAATGGGGGTTGTGTTATATCGAAAGCATGAATTGAAAGACACACCTACCATAAATAAGTTAAATATCATGCACAAGCCTTAGGGAGGTTGATAAATGAATCAAATATCCAAAAGAGCATATCTACAAAAAGAGCATAAAGAAAGGGGACTAATGAGCAAACTTTTCTAATAGACCTATGCAATATGAAGGACTCAAAGAGTGTTCCATTTAAAATAATTTTAGCAAAGGTAACAAGCACAAACACTAGGTCTATAAGTATTTGTCCAAATCTCATCATATTAAACATCTACATGATGAAATCTTACTTAACCTTACCCTAGGCTTTGTGAAAATCTAAATTTTTGAATATTGCATATTTTTGTTTTTTTGTTGGATAACAAGGGGTTGTACTTGGGTCCACTACCCTTGACAAATCACAACTCTCTTATTTAGAGCTTGAGGGTTTACAAATAGATTCATTTTTTTTCTCAATTGAGTTTTTATAGCTAGAAATCTATATCATTTTACATAAAATATCTAGATTCTTAATTTACATTTTTGGATCTTTTTTAATTTTTTTTGTGAATAAAAATATTCTAGAATTTAGTGTTCTTCTTGATATTTTCCTACAATAGCCTTCAAAATACCAAAACTTCACCTCTACTATCTATGTGTTGCATCTTAGTAGAGTAACATTTCCAAAATATCATACTATCATAGTCCACTTTACGAGATCTAAATTGCTAGTTTCCTTCCTAAAGCACAAGTGCAACCATAAAATTATAATAAATAGTTTATATGAAAGCACATTAATGTTATAAAAAAATAGATATTACCAATGGAAAACATTAAATTAAATCTTACTCATTATTTTATTCAGGTAATCAACACTTTATTGTTATCTTTAGCTAAACTTACTGCTTCCTCTAACCATGGAAAAGAGAATTTAACTTCATGATCCTCAATTAAGACCCCTATATTGGCTATCTTTTATGCACATTTGTATCCTTCCTTAATGTATGTGTAAACCTAATTTATTCAAACTCTATAGCAAGATCTTGAATTTCCACAATTATCTCTTGAATATTCCATGGAGCCTTTGCTTTCCTCAAAATTGCATTTATTACTATGAGAGAATCACTTTCCATCCATACTTTGTTCCATTTCATTTGTTTTCATATTTTTAATCCTTCCAAAGCTACCCAATATTTAGCTTCACTATTTGTCTTAAATCCATTATTGAAAGTATAATGAGATAAAATATCTCCTGTATTATTTCTAGTTACTCCTTGTCATGTTGGTCTTGGATTTTATTTATATGATTCATCAAAATTCAATTTGACCAACTACACATCTAGTGGTTTCCACTTTTCCTATATCCAACATCATAATTCCATTTGATGACTTGACTCCATCTATCAAGGCTCTCTACTTCCAGACTAGGGATTGGGTGTGAAAGGAATATTAGCTAACACAAATACATTCCAAGCCCAAGATAAAAGAATATTAAAAAGCATCGTAATAAAAAATGAAAGAAGAATCTCTAAATATGATTGTGTTACTCAATAGAGAAGCCTTGCTTAAATAGGTAAGTGTGTACAATATCAACCATTCGATCGTAATAGAAAAGATAAGGGATGAATATCCACTGTACAACAAGAGGTGTGCACATGATCCATAGATAATGAGGTAGGTATAACTGAATGGATCACAACCCTCTAAAATTAACAGACTAGGATAAGAACAAAATGACTATTGGAAATATGAGCAAGTTTTTTTGTCATTGATGTCAAGGGAATGATGACCAAGTTTTATTGTCATCCATGTATTCATGTCCAAGTTTCGTTGTCAAGGTTTATGTTCAAGTTTCATTAATGTCTTCCAGTGGTTTTCCAAAAAGGCAAAGAAGCAGGTTTAAATGGAAAAATAATATTATAATATTTAATATTATAATATTTCAGGATATACAGGTTGGGTTTAAGAAAAACAAGGGCCAAGGAGTTATCACATTTTAAATCTTCCTAAAAACCCATGTGGCAATTTTTGAGGACTAAGGTTTAAATTATTTAATTTTAAATATTTTAACCATAAGGTTAAAATTTAAAATTAAATAATAATTTAAGGCGCTAAAATTTAAAATATAAAATTTGAAATTATTTCGAATTTCAAATATCTAGCGATGTGGTGAAGCACATTGCATACAATATAAAAAGGGTAAAGTTTTTGTTTCAAAATTTATCCATGCGATTAATGCCCAAGCGACCTAAGGAATTTGAGTGCCAAGGAAGAAGTAATATTCGCATGTGTTTAAAATGTGATTAGGTAGATAGAAAGAACAAGGTGAAGTGGAGTGCAAAAATAAACACGAAGTGCCTGGTAGCGTAGGTGGCAGCCAAGGGCTGCGTTAAGGCATTAGTGGAATGTGAGATCGTGGGTTTGATCCATGCGATTGCCTTTTGTTGAAGGGAAGTGTTTCGTTTTTGCTGAAGGAAAAGAGACAAGGTTTATAACAAACATGGTGCACTTTTTATTTTTGTGAGGGCACATAGCCCAAGCGATGGATGTGCTAGGTGCTAAGGTGCTTGGAGAGGCAAGGTGGGGTGTTTGAATCTCATCAAATGCAATTTTGTTGAGGTGGCATTAAAACAAGGTATGTGCTTATGGTTTAATTTTTAAAGGTTTTAAATGTGCAAAAATTGCATTAAGGTATTGCGTGAAGTTTTCAAAGGAGGTTTGAAAGTTTGTTAAGAGGGAGATATAAGTTTTATAAAATTAAAATATTTGATTTTGATTTTTATGGTTAGAATTTAGTAGGAGTGATAAGGTATTCAAAGGACATTATATTTGCGCGGGGGGGCCCGGTATATTTTATTTTGAAATAAAGTTTTATTGTGTTAATTATTTGAGAGAAGTAATAAGGTGCATGAAGGAAATCAATTGTGGAAGTGAGTTATTTAATTTTTGCTAATCATTTTTGAAGTGTGGAGATTATAAGGTGTAATTGAGATTTAATATTTTGTATGGTGAAATATTTTGAGGGAAATATTTGAATGAAAATTTTGAGAAGGTTTTTGCTATCTAACCTTTGAGATTGGCAAAGAGGTTGATTGTGATTGAGACAGATTTTGAGGTCAAATCTTCATCAAAACAAAAGGTATGGGCACATCTTCCTTGTGAGTGAAATATTGTTGGATGTTGTGAAATGTAAAGTTGGAGTGAAAATGTTTGTTTGATAAGCATTGTTGGATTGAGTGAGTTTTCATATGCATGATTGGTGAATGTTTGTGAGGGCAATTGAGTGTGAAATTGAGAACTATCTTGAACTAGGGTTTGTGAAAGATCATGAGTATCATTATTATGTGAGATTGTTTGATAAGAATTATTGGAAATATTTGAGTAATCTTTCATGTGCTTGATTAGGGTTTGTAAAATATCATGAGTATCATTGTTATGTGAATTTGAAATCATCTTGAGTCAAGGTTGAGTTCCATAGTGAGAGTTATTGGAAGCATTGTGAAACACTTGGTTAGGGTTTGTAAGCAAGTTGTGTTTCATTGAGTGAATGGTTGAGTGAAATTGGATGAGCATTATTGATTGAAAGCATTGGAGTGGTAGTTCAAGTTCTATGAAACAAATTATTCTCTATTCTAAATTGATTTGAAAAAGAGTTTGAAAGTGATAGAGTGATTTATGAGTGTGAAACATATTGAGTCTCTTACCATTCTCTATATGTTTCTATGGTTAAACAAGATTTTGAGTGAAACTTGTTTGAGTGATTGAAGAAGTTTTATGAAAGAGATTGAGTTGAGTTTTGTATGCAAGTTTTGCAATTGATTTGAATAAGATTTTGTGAAATCTTGTGGGTTGATTTGAGTAAGTCCTAGAGGGGACTTAAGGATAGAGTTGAGGAAGCTTTTGTGAAATCTTAAGGATAGATTTGTGTGAGATTTTGTGGAAGCTTACAATATTGGACAAGAGAGGGATTGTTAAGTAGATTTGAGGTAAGTCTTAGTGAAGACTTGAGAGTAGATTGAGATCAAGTTCTAGAGAGGACTTGTTAAGAAGATTTGAGATAAGTCTTGGTGAAGACTTGTTAGCATATAGTTGTGGAACGTATTTGAGAAGACTTGAGAGTAGAGTTGATTGATTGATGTTCAAACCTTGAGTTAAGGTTTGGGGTAGATCTAGCAAAGTTGATTTGTGATTGGATCAAGCTTTGTGTTAAGGCTTGAGGATATATTTTGGTGCAGACTTGAGGATAGATTTGTACCATACTAGAGATAGAGATTGAGCAGATTTGTGCTAGACCGAAGGACTATGTTTAGTACATATTTGAGATAGAGATTGAGCAGATTTGTGCTAGATCGAAGGACTATGTTTAGTGTAGATTTGAGACAGATATTGAGCAGATTTGTGCTAGATCTAAGGATAGTGTTTAGTGTAAATTTGAGATAGAGGTTGAGTAGATGGATTAGGTGGGTAGCAAGCTTTGTAGGTGATAGAGCAAAGGAGGGTAGTAGTCTCTAGTGGATAGAGATCCATTAGCCAGGGTAGTGAGGATAGAGGTATTCAATGGAGAGAGATCCACAAGCCAGTGCAGTGGAGGTAGTAGTCTTCTAGAGGATCACCAACTAGAGCAGAGGAGAAGGAGTTCTCCTATGGATAGAGATCCACGAACCAATTGAGGGGATTGGTGTCTCCTATGGATAGAGATCCATGAACTTGATTAGGGTATTGGTGTCTCCTTTGGATAGAGGTCCATAAATATTGTAATAGGGAAGGATTCCCAAGATATTTGTTGAGAAAATTTTAGTGAAAGATTTTCTCTATGGATGTAGCCCACATTGGGTGAACCACATTAAATTGGTGTCTCTATTGTGTGTGGTGATTTGTGCATTGCTTTGATTACTGCTGTTGATATTACCATTGATATATTGGATAATATTGTTTGAGAAAAGAAAAGTAAAAAGTGGTCTTATACTGTTCACCCCCTCTCAGTATAAGCTTGTGTTCTTCAATTGGTATCAGAGCGGGTTCCTTCGGAAGAGTTTAACAACTTGAAGGAAAATCTCACAAGAACACAGATGGATTCTCAAAATGGATCTTCAGGGAATTCGACACCATTGTTCGATGGGAACAATTATGCACTTTGGAGTATGAGAATGAAGATTCACCTAATGGCACTAGGGAATGAAATATGGCAAGCAGTTGAGGATGGATACATACCACCAGCTACTCCACCTATAGATAAATATGGTAAGCTCCTACAACTGAATAATTCAAAGGAAATGAATGGAATTTTAAAGGGTTTGCATGAAATAGAGTTTATAAAGGTTATGCATTGCACATAAACAAAGGAAATTTGGGATAAGTTGAAAGGTATATATGAGGGAGACAAAAAGGTCAAAAGGGCAAAGTTGCAAAATTACAAGAGAATATTTGAAGACCTAAAGATGAAGGATGAGGAAAACATTGTTGCATACCTACTTCATGTGGATGAGGTTGTTAACTCCATGCAAGGACTTGGGCTTAAAGTTGAAGAAACAAATGTTTGTGATAAGATTTTAAGGTCACTCCCAAAAAGGTATAGTGAAAATATTTCAGCTATAGAAGAGTCAAAATATATTGAAATTTTGACAAGGGATGAATTACATGGAATTCTCACAGCTTTTGAGATGAGAATAAAAGAGGAACCTATTCCCCAGAAAGAAGTAGCCTTCAAAGTTACTAAGAAGACAAAGGGTAAGAAGTCAGATTCAAGCAATGAGTTATCCAGTGATGAAGAAGCAAATTATGGCAAAAGGAACAAGGACTCAAGAAAGTATAAAGGTACAAAATAAGTTAAATATTTTAATTGTGGTAAATATGGTCACTATGCAACTGATTATCCAGAAGCTAGAAATAGTAGTGAAGATGAGAAACATGATCATAAGAATAGGGAAACAGGAAAACACAAGTATCAAAATAAAAACAGGGATGGACAAAGCAAGCAAGGAAAGAAGTTTTTCCAAAGGCATAAGAAGATTTTTTATGCAGAAAAGGTAGGTAATAGTTCAAGTGATAGTGATGGAAGATCCTCAAATATTGAAGAAGAAGAAATTCTATTTTTGGTAGAAGAAAATAAGTGGTTAGAAAAAGGTCACCAATAATTCTCAAGTGTTTTAGATGTGGTAACTTTGGTCATCTTGAAGATAGTTGTACAAGGAATGGATTCAATTTTAGTGATGATGAATATGAATATGCTCTTGAAGAACCAAAAGAAGAAAGTCTACTTATGGCAATAGAAGAAGAAGGAGATGCTCCTATTGAAGATAAATTAGAAAGGAATGAATATGATACCAAAGGTAAAGAAATAGAGGAAGAATCAGAAAAAGGAGAATTTGATCTTGAGGGTGAGCTTATTTCTGCCCTTGATGCATTAAGAAAGGTAAGAAAGTAGAACTCAAAACTCAAGCTTCAATTTCAAGAATGTGATAAAGAGAAAGGAAAGCTTATAGAAGATCTAACCAACTCAATAGATAAGACAAGGAGATTTAAAGAGAAGTTAGAAGCAAAGGTTTTAGAATGTGAAAGGTTAGAGCATGAATGGTAGCTTCACTAAGGAAGGAAGTAAAAGAGTCTAAAGATAAGCTACACAGGTTTGGGAGAAGCTCAAAAACCATGGATAATATTATCAAGGTATAGAGATCTTCATCAAACAAGACAGGACTTGGTTTTGAATAGGAACATAGAGAACAAGGAGAGGAGCCAATATCAAGCTCCAAAGAAGAAGAAGATTCAGAAGAAGAGAGTGTAAGAGAAAGTGAGACTTCTGAGGATGAGTTGGACAATAGAAATTTCAACAAGAGAATGAACAATGCACAAATGAGGAACATATGGAACAAGAAACAACACAGGGTAGAAGAGACTAAGAGACCAATGGGGTCAAGGCAAGGTTTCTTCAATGGATGATGCTTCTCATGTCATAGGTTTGGGCACAAGGCTACACAGTGTAGGACACATGAAAGATAGGAATATGGAAATTTTAGAAATAGGCATCTCTTTCAAGGGTATTGCTACTCTTGTAATCAGTTTGGTCACAAGGTAGTTAATTGTAGGGTTCATGACAGGAATGGATATGGCTTCACCAGGAGAAACTTCAAGACATTTACACCTTCAAGGAACCACAACATTAAGTGTTATAAGTGCAATAATTTTGGGAATATAGCCAAGTGGTGTAGAGTAAAACTTCCAGAGACAAGCAAGAACAAGAACATTCAGAGGAATCAGAAGGATCAATTGAGGAAGAAGGTGGACAAAGGTAAAGATCAGTGTATGCTGGGAGTAGAGATAATCCCACCCCAAAATTAACCACCTCAAGAGAGGATGTGGAGGAGGGGCTAAGCTAAGAGTCTCATTCTTAGCCCCAATCCCCAAAGGTGGCCCTTTGCCATTGATTTCAAAGGGGAGAGAGATTTGAGTTAGGGGGAGAACATTCAATCAAGGGGAGCAGTTTCTCAAGGGGAGCAAAACTGAAAAAGGTAAAAGAAATGGTAAAAGGAAAATGGGTTGCCATCAATGACAAAGGGGGATATTGTTGGAAATATGAGCAAGTTTTGTTGTTATTGATGTCAAGAGAATGATGACCAAGTTTTATTGTCATCCATGTATTCATGTCTAAGTTTCGTTGTCAAGGTTGATATCCGAGTTTCATTAATGTCTTCCAATGGTTTTTCCAAAAAGGCAAAGAAGTAGGTTTAAATGGAAAAATAATATTATAATATTTAATATTATAATATTTAAGGATACAGGTTGGGTTTAAGAAAAATGAGGGCCAATGCATTATCACATTTTAAATCTTCCTAAAAACCCATGTGGCAGATTTTGAGGACTAAGGTTCAAATTATTTAAATTTTAAATATTTTAACCATAAGGTTAAAATTTAAATTTAAATAATAATTTAAGGTGCCAAAGTTTAAATAAAATTTGAAATTATTTTGAATTCCAAATATCCATCGATGTGGTGAAGTGCATTACATACAATATAAAAAGGGCAAATTTTTGTTGAAATTATTTATCCATGCGATTAATGCCCAAGTGACCTAAGGAATTTGAGCACCAAGGAAGAAGTAATATTTGCATGTGTTTAAAATATGATTGGGTAGATAGAAAGGACAAGGTGAAGTGGAGCACAAAAATAATTGCAAAGCACCTAGTAGTGCAGGTGGCAGCCAAGGGCTGCATTAAGGATAGATTTGTGTGACCTTTTGTGGAATCTTACAAGCATATTTGAGGTAAGTTTTGGTGAATACTTGTTGAGTTGATTGGAAAAGTTCTAGAGAGGACTTGTTGAGCATATTTGAGGTAAGTCTTGGTGAAGACCTTTTGAGCATATTGGACAAATTCTAGTGAGGACTTGTTGAGCATATTGGACAAGTTCTAGAGAGGAATTGTGGATAGGTTTGAGACAAGTATTTGAAAAGACTTGAGAGCAGAGTTAATTTATTTGTTCAAACCTTGAGTTAAGGTTTGGGGCAGATCTAGAAGAGTTGATTTGTGATTGAATCAATATTTGTGTTAAGGCTTGAGGACAGATTTGAGGATAGAGTTTGGTGCAAACTTGAGGATAAATTTGTACTAGACCAAATATGGAGATTTAGTAGATTTGTGCTAGACTGAAGGATTGTTTTTAGTACATATTTGAGATAAATATTGAGCAGATTTGTGCTATATTGAAGGAATGTGTTTAGTGTAGATTTGAGACAGGGATTGAGAATATTTATGCTATATTTAAGGACTATGTTTATTACAGATTTGAGATAGATATTGAGTAGATATGAGAGTAATATTTGGAGGTGACATAATAGAGGATAGTAGTCTCTAGTGGATAGATATCCATTAGCCAAGGCAGTGAGGACAGAGGTCCTATGAGTGAGGATAAAGGTCTTCAATGGAGAGAGATCCACAAGCCAGTGTAGTGGAGGCAATAGTATTCTAGAGGATCACCATCCAAAGTAGAGGAGAAGGAGTTCTCCTATGGATAGAGATTCACGAACCAGTAGAGGAGATTGGTGTCTCCTATGTGTTGGTGCCTACAAACCAGCAGAGGATAAGGAGTTCTCATGTGGATAGATATCCATGAAATTTATTAGGGTATTGGTGTATCCTTTGGATAGAGGTCCATAAATATTGTAATAGGGAAGGATTCCCAAGATATTTTTTGAGAAAATTATAGTAAAATATTTTCTTCGCAAAGTAGCCCATATTGGGTGAACCATGTTAAATTTATTTTTCTATTGTGTGTGGTGATATGTGCATTGCTTTGATTATTGTTGTTGATATTTCCATTGATATATTAGATAATATTGCTTGAGAAAAGAAAAGTAAAAAGTGGTCTTATACTGTTCACCTTCCTTCTTAGTATAAGCTTGTGTTATTCAATGACAAGTATATCTTGGAACATGTACTATCCTAGTAAACTTATAATATACTCTAACACCCCCACTTAAGTGATACTAGAAGGTAGTGGACAAACAAATAAAACCAAACAAGTGGTATATCCATGGATATGAGTCCCAAAAAAAAGGCTTTATAAGGTACTCATGTACAATATATCCACAAAAATATGTTGAAAAGATGATGAAAAACCACATGGGAAAAAACCATCTACCAAAATAGAAAGAAGAAAGAAGGAAGATGTGGAGGAAGATATCGTCATAAAAACCCCCAAGGACAAATTTTTTTACCCCAAGCAAGCCACAAAATGCAAGGTTGTGAGGTGATACAAAAGGTGTCATAAAGATGTTTTCAATTTACTACTAAGTCAAAAGATGCTCGAAGATGAAGACTCCATCCTGAATATGTTGTCAAATGAAGTGCATGTGAATCTCAATGTTCTTGGTGTAATGATGCTCAATAGGATTGTGAGAAATATAAATTATACTTTGGTTATCACACAAAAGTACAATAAGTTGATCCTAGGAGAAACCAAACTCTACAAATAATTGACGAAGCCAAAGAGCCTCCTGATTGGCTGTGATAGTTGCCCTATATTCTACCTCTATAGATGATAATGCAATAGCCTATTGCTTCTTGCATGACCAAGCAACTAGAGAAGAATCAAAATAGAAAACATAGCTTGAGGTGGAACATATATCATCAACTGAACCTACCCAATCTAAATCAGTGTATCCTACCAAATTTATAGAACCTCTAGCATAGAATAAACCAAAGTGAGTAGTGCCCCATAGATATCAAAGAATCCTCTTGGAAACCAACCAATTACTGTCATGAGGGACATGTGTAAACCGAGAGACCAACCTAACAATATATAAAATATTAGGGTGAGTATGGATAAGGTACATAAGACTCCCTACTAGCTATCTATTCAAAGTTGCATCACAAAGAGGTGATGTGTAGAAGGAAGTGAAAGTAATACATGACTAAAATGGTGTAGGTGATGGCTTGCAATAAACCATCCTAAATCATTGTAGTAGATCCAGTGTATACTTCTATTGATATAATGAAATCCCTAAATATATATGAGTGACCTATAACCCAAGGAAGTAGTGAGATAATCCTAGATCTGCCATCTCAAATCTCTCAGAGAGAGAATGCTGAACAGTCTGAATGTGAGTAGTGGAGTTACCGGTGAGAAGTAAATCATCAACATAAATAATAAGTATGGTGATGTCCTTTCCATATTGCCAAATGTAAACTTTAGGATCATAATAACACCAAAAAAATTTAATAGAGATAAGGAAGGAATCCATATTCTCATACCAAGATCAAGGAGCCTGTTTGAGACCATAGAGTGATCTCTGTAGTCAACAAACAAGAGAAAAATCCTCAACAAAAACAATGGGATGACTGATATAAATATCTTCTTAAAAATCTCCATGCAAGAACACACTCTTCACATCCATCTGATAAATATACCATCCTTGTGATGTAGCAAGTGCAAGTACAAGTTGAACTGAATCCATCTTGGTGACAGGAGCAAAGGTCTCAGAGTAATCAATACCTTCAACCTGTGAAAAGACCTTAGCCACAATATGTGCTTTGTACTTATCAATGGACCCATCTACTGCATATTTGGTTTGATAAACCCACTTACAATAAACCAACTTTCTTCCCTTAGGAAGAGGAACAAGATCCCAAGTGTGATTCTTCATCAAATAAGAATACTCAACTACCATAGCATCATCCCACTCTTGTATCCCATGAGCCTATGAAAAATACTATGGATCACTTGAAAATGATTGAAAAACAAGGCCAATACCTGTAGAATGTGCATGAGCATGTCTGGAAGGTGGAAGATCCTTAATAAAAGGTGTTGCCTCCTCAATTGTGGTATGTGCCCATCTAGGCATGGTGACAACCGGTGTAGGATCCTCAATAGTAGGTTCTTCATCAAGATGTTCCTCAGTCTAATCAACAATGGAAGGATCATGAGGATTATCTAGTGAAGAAGAAGAATAAGATGAAGTAGGAAGAGAAGAATCATGAGGAAGAAGACGCTCATCAAACTAAACATGTGTTCAAAAAACAACATCATGT
The DNA here is from genome assembly GCA_028583015.1 of Wollemia nobilis. Classification (NCBI taxonomy): domain Eukaryota; kingdom Viridiplantae; phylum Streptophyta; class Pinopsida; order Araucariales; family Araucariaceae; genus Wollemia; species Wollemia nobilis. Next base: position 4,645,753 of record JAQPPZ010017188.1, on the reverse strand, counting down.
GTATCAGGATCAAGAAGTCGATAAGCCCTCATGTCCTCATAATAGCCAACAAAAATGAGTTGCTTGCTCTTCCTATCTGAAGCCTTTCATTTCTTCTTTGGAATATAGGCCCAAGCATGGCTCCCAAAAACTCTAAAAAATGAGACATCAGGCTTAGTTCCAGACCAAGCCTCCTCTGGAATCATATGCTCAAGTGCCCAGTGGGGTGTGTGATTTTAAATGTAATTCGCACAGTTAACTGCTTTAGCCCAAAATATAGGTGGCAAATCCCTAGAGTGCATCATGTAGTTAGCCATATCTTTCAAGGTTTGGTTCTTTCTTTCTACCACACCATTATACTATGGTGTGTGAGGGATATAATGTTGATGAACAATACCATGTGCTACAAGGAAGTCTAAAAATTCTTTGCTGAAATACTCCCCCCATTATCTATGCAAAGATTTTTAATGCAACAAGAAGCCTGATTCTCGATCAAAGCCTTAAATAATTTGAAGTGAGAGTAAACATCACTCTTGTACTTGAGAAAATATACCCAAGTACACCTCAAGAAATCATCTATGAATGTCAATGCATATTTAGCTCCTTTGAAAGAGGCATGTGGGAAGACCATCAAATCACTATGTACAAGCTCCAAGGGTGAAGATGCTCTATGTGACTTACCTTTGGGAAATGGGTCTTGGTGTTGTTTCCCAAGTGCACAACCAGGACAAACACCATCAAGACATGAAACCTTAGGTAAACCAACAACCATATCATGATTTCTCAACTCCCTCAAATACTTGTAATTGAGATGTCCAAATCTCTCATGCCAAAGTTTACTCTCAAAATCTGCATGAGCAACTAAGCATGTACCTGAAGAAGTATCATCAAAACCCTCAAAATGATATAGTCTCACTCTATGATCAACAACTCCCTGTGCAATCAATGAATGTGGTTCCAAAAAACTTCTAATTTCAGCTCCTTGTGGTGTGAACAAAATAGTATTTCCCATCCTAGAGTTACAAATTTGATAGATAGAAAGAAGATTGGTGGTAATGTTTGGAACATAGAGAACATCATTGATGTGACCACCATATAACAAAATATCACCTTTTCCTTTGATAGGAATGAAATATGAGTCTCCAACTTCAATGCTAGAGGTTGAACTCGAACAAAGAGATGTAAAAGACTCCTTAGAAGAAGTCATGTGGTGTGAAGCACCAAAATCCAAAACCCAATTATCTGAACAAGACTCAAAAGATCTTCCTTGGACATTCAAAGCCTTACCATGTTTTGTGGGAACATCAATTTTGTGTTTCTTCATGGCATCCTCTAAGTCGTGCAACTTCTTCCAACATTTGGTTTTTGAATGACCATTTCCCCCACAATAGGTACAAGTGACATTAGACTTATCCTTTTTATTAGAAGACTCTTTAGGTTTAGATTTGGATTATTTTTGTTTAGGACTTGATTGTGAAGGAGATGAAGTGGTTTTAGGCTTAGGTTTGGGCTTGCCTTTCCCTTTAGAATTGGATGCTACTAAAGCCTTAGATGAAGAGGTGGGAGACTCAAGAGTGGAAATTTTGATTTCTTCCCGAGTAAGTCTATCACAAAACTCTTCTAAAGTGGGCAATTTGAAGGTTGCACCAAGAGCATCCATGGTAGAGAGAAAGGTGGAGGTAAATATTTGAAATGGCCCCCTTAACTTTACCAAAATGAGATACACACATTCCTCTTTAGTTTTAGTTTTACCACTTCCCTTAAACTATGTCAAGAGATATTTGAATTTTGTGAGATAGTCAACAATGGTAGGAAAATCATCAGGAGATAAAGTTGTAAGTTCCGCATCAAGTTGCATAGACCTTACTTGATCAAATTTGCCAAATAAATTCTCTAGTTTTTTTGAACACTGAAAAGGATTTATACAACCATCTAAGTGAAACCAAAGACTCTCATTGACATGTGTGTTAATTAAGCCCCTTGCTTCATCCATATTTTCATTTTGAACAAATATCTCATATTATTTTGTGAAAATAGGTTGTTTCTCTTCAGGAAGATGTAATAGACCTTTTTGTGAAAGGAGTTTTAGCATGCGTGGTCTCCATGTGTGATAATTGTGTGGTGTGAGAGGCTCAATTAAATTTAATGAATTCATCTTGCAAACACCACAAGAAAGGAAGCCAAACAACACAAAGGGTGCAAAAATCCGCACCAACAACAACCCCCCACCCAAATTGATTTTATTCAGTCTTCTTACAATGAGATACCCCCATAAAAAATACCTTTATAAATCAGGCTTACAATGATATTTTTATACAAAGGATGGGTTCAAGTTGAATCCCTCAAAATTCTACTCACAATGCAAAAGTTCATTGAAAACAGAAGAAAATGAGAAAAATATGAGGAAAAAAGACTTCAAGATTTGAAAAAACCTCCAAAGCTCCAAAAATTGATGCCAAAAAATAACTTTAGATACCACTAAAATTACCTTCAAACAGATGGAGTGCTGAGTTGAAGAGATATGGCTCGAGAAGACAAATCCAACGCTTCTTACGGTTTTGAAAATGGACTCTGAATGCTTTGGTTATGCAATTAATTGGAAAGAGGCTCAAATATTTAATTTGGACACCATTAAAACTTTGAACAACAAATATTTAATAAAAAATGATTAAATATAAAGACCCACCAAACTTGAGGCCCAAAATGTCAAACCCGTCTATCAAAAAATCAAAATTCATCCACCAAAAAATTGAAATCCATCTGTCAAAAAATCAAAATCTATCTATTGTAAAATCAAAATCCATCCATCAAAAATTTGAAATTCTCTTGCCATAATCATGTTTTAGCTACCGAAATCATGTTTTATCATCGAAAATATGTTTTAGCCATTGAAAACACATTTTAGTCATTAAAATCATGTTTTATTATAAAAAATGATTGAAAATAGTGTTGGTAGCAAAAATTGGCCAAAAAATAGTTTTGCAATGATCGTAGGAGCTGCACAAAATATATTTGTTCCTAGAATCCTCATGATACACATATCTATCGTTGAGACTCATGAATTAGATCAATAGGAGTAGATTTTATGAAATACAATGCGTAGAGGTAAATCCACCAGATATCACGCACAAATGGTGTCCTAAAGCAGATCCAAATGAGCTTCCTATTGCATGTTCAAATATGGAAAATTCATGCAAAATATTTCAATAGATTATTTCAACAATCTCAATGCTCTGATACCATGAAGGGAATGTTAGCTAATGTAAAATAACATTCCAAGCCCAAGATCAAAGACTATTGAAAACCATCACAATAAAACACAAAAGAAGAAGCTCTAAATCTGATTTTATTACTCAATGGAGAAGCCTTGCTTAAATAGATAAGGGTGTACAATATCAACCATCTGATCATAACAAAAAAGAGAAGGGGTTAATATCCACCGTACAACAAGATGTGTGATATGATATATAGATCATGAGGTAGGTATAACCGAATGGGCACAACCCTCTAAAATAAGAAAACCAAGATAAGAATAAAATGACAAGTATATCTTGGATCATGTACTATCCTAGTAAACTCAAAATATACTCTAACAGGATGAGTTGATAGGGTTGGTTTAGAATCCTCTATGGCTAAACATATATTCCTTTTCATTACCTCTAAACTACTTTCATTTCCTTTAAATATTATTCTATTCCTTTCTAGCCATGTGATTCAAAGTATTGTATATTTGGATATATCCCAAATTGTTCTTTAAGCCTCACTTTTAAACGTGCTCTGCCATTGCTTTAACCATTCTTTAATTTTACCATTCATTGTCATGCATTTAAAAAACATATTAAGAATCCATTGCCATATTTTCTAGACTTCTGAGCAATTTCCTAAGATATGGTCTATACTCTCCTCTTCCTTTTTATAAATAACACATTGTGATTTTCCATGTAAACCCCTTTCATAATGTTATCCCAAGATAAATTTCTTCTATGACCTACTAGCCAAACAAACATTTTGACTTTAGGAATGCTTCAACTATCCCATATACCTCTCCATATTCTTGTGATATTCCTATTTTTTTGTGCTTAATATCATATATACATATTGTTGTGTATTCCCTTGAGCTATTCAACTCCCAAATCAACTTATCCTTGGATGCCCTCAAAATAATCAATGTACTTATATTTCTACTGAATGCCTCCTAACATCAATATCTTGTATACTTGTACAAAATATTATTTCCATTTGTATCTTCCTTCTTTATGCTTGCATAAAATACTTGCAACCCTATCACCATATTTATCTTGAAGTAATATCATCCATGGTTTCAAAATTAGATCTATATTGAGTGGTTTTTTATCATACCAAGTATCCATCCAAATATAATTTTTCTCTAGTTCCAACCACCCATATTAAACCTTTAATCAATAGATCATTTTTTTTTAAATTGTTCCATAGTGCATAACCATTGGGTAGAGAGAATTTAGTAAATATTATTCTTGGATCATTGGGCTCAACATATTAGAAGAATTCTTGCCCACTATCTTTGATTCTCGTTGTAAAATATCTAAATTACTTTTTCCCTAAGATATAAGTTTGCATCCGTAAGAACTCTTAAACTGAGACATACCTTGCTCCATTTTACCAAAGGAATTTTATTTTTATCATGTAATTATAACCACAAAGTTACCGCATAATATGGATTAAATTTTTTTCTATCATTTTTGGCATAGTATAAAAGGACATATAATATGTTGGAATAGCCTATAAGAGTGATTTAATTAGCTACACTCTTCCTATTGATGATAACCATATAAATTTCCATATGAGTAGTTTATTTTTAACTTTACTTATAACTGAATTCCATAATTCTATCCTCATTCTTCCCTTAAATAAGGGAATCCCTAGATAAGTTGGTAAATTTACCTCCTCCATTTGAAGTAACCTCGATATCCTTACTTTGATTTTAGCTGGGGTGTTTAGGAAGTAAAATTTATTTTTTGTCCTATTAATATTTTCCCGTAATGCTATTTTGTATTCCTTTAATAAGTTATTCAAATATTTGGCCTTATTTATCCTTACCCTTACAAAAAGGGTTGTATCATCTACAAATTATTGATGTGTTATGTTGTTTATGTTATTACTAGCCTTAAGTCCACTTATAAGCCCATATTTGTGAGCTTTATTCAAGTTCCTATCCAAAACCTCTTCCATAATAATGAACAAATATGGTGATAGAGGATCTCCCTCTCTAAGACCTCTCTTGGATTTAAACGATTTTGTTACTAACCCATTAACTAATACTAAATATGAAACTATAGAGACACAAGATTTAATCAATCTAACCCATTTCTTCCCAAATCTAAACTTTTCTAATACTGTAAAAATAAAATCCCATTCAACCCTATTATAGGCTTTACTCATATCAATTTTTAAGATCATTGCTTTCTCTTTTCTTGAATTTGTTGAATGCATAACTTCATGAACTACTATGATCATGTCTAGAATATGTCTCCCTTTCACAAATCCTCCTTTCTCTTCTAAGATATTTTTGTCTAACAGTGGTCTTAAATGATTCTCCATCACTTTGGAGATATTTTTTATGCCATATTACATGGGCATATGGGTCTAAATAATTCAAATAATTATGCATTCTTATTTTTTGGAATTAGGGTAATATATGTTGCATTTAATTTATAGGGTATGTATTGTTTTACCCTAAACTATTACACTAACACCGAAAAAATCCTTCACTATATCCCAATTATGTTGATAGAATGTTGTAGAGAGCCCATCCAGACCTAGGTATTTATCCATTTTCAAAGAGAAAATATCTAAATGAACTTCTTCCAAAGTAATAGACTCCATCATTTTTATATTATCTTTGTCTATTATAACTTAAGGTACTTCTTATAGAATTTTATCATTAGGAACTTAAAACTCTTTCGATCCTAGAATATTTTAATAAAAAACCTTACCTCCTTTCTGATTTCACTCTAGTCTTCAATCCAAACCCCTTAAAAAAAATTGGATGCTACTAATTTTTGATGCTAATATTTGTACTATTGCCATCCTATGAAAGACATTGTATTTTTATCTCCTTTTAATCAAGTCTATCTCGATTTTAATCTCCAAAATATCTCTTCCTTACTCAAAAGATTATGATATTCACTAAGCAACTCCCTTTCCTCCGTGCTTGGATTATTATGATCATATTTTTATAATTTTGAAAATTTATCTTTTAGTTCTTTTTTCTTATAAAAAATATTTCCAAAAGTGTTCTTGTTCCATTCTTTTAATGTATATTTCATTGATTTATTTTGTTTTGGAAGTGTAAAAAACCCATCGTTTCCTAAATAATTCCACATATGTGCTATCATATCAAAAAATTGAGGATGGTCTTTCCACATATTCTCATATTTAAAATATAATATTTTTTAATTCACTTAGCACCATTTTAACTCTTTTTGACTAGTAATTTGAACCAATCCTTGTCAAGGTATTAATTTTAGCACAAGTCCCTCCATCTAGCCAATGATATGAGACTATGCATTTTTCTAGTTTTTCTACTATGATGTTTTGGCCTCTTCTATTTTTGGTCCATGTATAGTTGTCTTCTTCAAAATCAACCTCCCATAGATTAATGTTTTGAATAAAAATGAAATCTCTCATACTTTAGGTTAATATCCTAATTCCTCCAAATTTTTCATCCAGCTTGGTTATGGCATTAAAATATCCTATTATCATGAATCAGATTTATTGGTCTTTACTTATCATAAAGGCTTCAATCCCACTCCAAAATTATAATTTGCTTGATTGAGTTGTAGGTTCATAGACATTGATAAGGATAAAACGAATGTTGTAAAGTAGCATGTGACTAAAGAGGTTATCCCATGCCTAGTTTTATGAATGATTACACAAGAGGTTTTAATATGATTCCAATAAGTTAGAATTCCCCCTACATTTTCTTCAAAATCCATATCATCCCATTCACATATTGTCCATACTAATTTTATAGTTTTGGAAAATTATTTTATCATTTTAGTTTTCTGGATACAAAGAATATCAAACTTATTAATTAAACAAAGGTCCCTGATACACCTCTGCTTTGAGGGTGCATTAATACCCCTTATATTATATGAGATTATAATTGTGTCTCATTAGGGGATACTAGCCTTACCTACAAATTATCAATATTATTTTAATGTTTGGTAAAGATAAGTTCAACCAACTTAATTTGTGTTCCTTTCTCTAGGTTTTCGCTTGCTTCCTTGGATCTTTCTCAAGATTTTTATGGTTTTCCTCTTTTTTCCTTGAATGTATCAGTAGTAGGTCTTATTATTATATTCCTAAATATTCTTTCACAACTTTATTTTTCATTAGATTTATCCTCTTATGTATCTACTACAATATATTTTGACTTATCCTACTCATTTTTTGGTATTTCCTTATTAATGGTAGAGGTATTAAAATCTAAAACTTCATTTTATTTACCAATTTTTTTCTCCTAAATGATGCATGGTACTTCAAGAGGGTCTTCAAAATATGTTGAGACACATTCCTTAGGCCCATTAAGAATTTTTATCCCTAAATTAGGATCATATTGTATAGGCGGTTCCTTGTTAATATGTTGAACCTATTGCACTGTGTCCTCTAATATTTGAAATACTTTTTCTTCATATGCTAAAGCCTTAAAAGAGTTGGGATCTTTTTCAATATCCTTTCTTACTGGTCTCCATTTGTATTTGCTTTTATTTTTCTAGATCTATTTTTTTGAAAGTTGAAAACCATCCTTATCCATATCCATCTGTAAGTTTCTCTTATGGTTTTCTACATATGGCTATGTTGGACTCTTCTAAGGGAATGATATTCTAATATGCCCACCTCATGGAATATTTTGCATCTAAAAGATATGTTATCATAATCTATGGTTTGGGTCCACATATTATCCCCATACTTAATTATGATTGATTATGGTAAAGCTTTATTTATATCAATCATGATCAATATCCAAGCATAAATAGCCAAGAATCTAGTGTTAGACATTGTATCTAATGCTAGACATTGTATCTAATATGTGACTATATTTCCCTTATATACCTCAATGGTTATTCACTTAAGAAAATTTGATATTATAGAATAGATAACAGATTCAAAAATAAGGTTACTATAAAGGATTCTAATTTCTATATCTCACTCCTTTTTGTTCTTATGTAATTTTATATCCAAGTATATGTTAAACATATTGTGAAAGGATGTATGTTGTCTAAAATGATCTATATGATGTCCACTTCTAGCCTTGGGACCTAGTTCAATAAAATTTCTAGATATTGTATCACTCTAAAGTATTCAATAATGAGACATTTAACTTATATGGGGAGATTTTAGCCTTTTGACTACATAGTAGCCCTTGAAAATTTAATCATAATTAAAAAATGATCAAAATCAATGCCAAATAGTCATTAAATAGTAAAGGTTTATTATGTGTGGCATACAATTCAATAGAAATGTAAAACCTATCAACATCATGACACTTATTATCTAAACATGATCTACAAGTGGACCAATGAACTCGATTTCCTACTAATTGAGCTTGTAATTGATTTTATACCCCAAATTATTCTTACATAAAATCTTGTTATTCAATTCCTCATTAGAAGAAGACAAATCCCTACTTCAACTCCTATCTTAATTTTCTATCATATTAATATATCCTTCAATAACCCATTAGGATATAGTATATTAGTGGTCATAAAATTCTAGAATAAATAACACTTAGATCACTTGGACCATACATAAAGTAGGTACTAATAAATATTTGTTGAATCAAAATTGTAATCCAAATACATATGAACTAGGAATTCTCTCTTAAATTGGTAATATATGGGTCCATCAAACTACACACAACCAACAACACTACTCCACTCCTATTTTCATGGTGTGATACAGATTAAGGTACTTCCATATCATGTACATTATCATATAAAAATTATAATTATGGTGTTTGTAAGAACATAATTATCAATGTAGAGTATTTTGACCACTTAAGTTTGAACTTTTATTTATTTTTTATTAGATAAAAAAGGAATTTTGAAAGGGATATTGAACCTTTTACCCGGGGTTGAGGAGATCCCAAACCAACAAAAGGATCACAAGATACAATAAAATTCAACTAAAAACCAAAGCTGAGGATCTCAATAGAAAAGGGCAAAAAACACAAGGAGATTTAAGGAGAACAAAAGGATGACATATTAAGAAAGAAAAAATCAATCCCAATCGAGAAGCTTAGAAAAAATAAATAAATCATTAAAATAATTGCTTTCAAATTCAAATTCCAAAACTCAATGCACCTCAATTTTAATTTTGAAAATTTAAGAGAAAACTCGCCCAAGCAGCCATCGACTGAAAAAACAATTTAGTGGAGATGCATCAGATTTTCTAGCATCTACCTCCCCTAGCCCTTTGGCTAGAATTCCTATTAGGAGATGATTGTTGATCTTTAGCCATAATTTTAGTTTTTTATTTGTATCTGATGATGAGGGAAGGTTTCCCTTGATAATCAAGATTAATATTTCCTTTATCTTATCCCCATGTAATTGGTCCTGGGGTTGCATCACTTTTTAAATGTTTTTCTCCAAGAGAAGTAGATATATCCTCTAAATATTTAGATAGGTATGAAGCAACCAAAGGCATTGTATCAACAAGAGGATCGGCACCTAATGTTAGGTATTCAAAAGAATTCCCTAAAAGGGGATTTACATCCTTACTGGACAAGACCTCCTTAGAGCTCATCAAAGAAGAAATATTTGGAATACCCCCAATGAATAGGGGCCTGTTCATCTAGAATCACATTTGAACTAGATTTGTTTAGAGCTTCATCACAAGGATGATCCTTCTGAGGATAAACTATGATATAACTTCTCTAGGGGCATCAGGAAACCTCATGACCATAACAATTACAATTCAAGCAAAATAATGGTCTATTTTCATAAATAATAGGTTGTATCCTACATCCTACATCCGAAATCAATTCAATAATACCAAATAGTTCCACATATAAATATTCTACCACACACATATGATAAAATACCATTTGATATCTAGCTATTTTAAAATTTTACTTAGATAGGGTTAACCTTTTAACCTTTTTATAAAGTAAGGACCTCAAACTTATTTTTGATGTCTATACCATGTGAGAGGGTTAGAAGAATTTCCTTTGCACTTATACACTTGATATTTTTTATAGTATATAAATATAAAAATAGAATGTTGAGAAGATGATTTAGTTATAATTACATCATCAATTACCACAGTCTTGGTTTATTTACTATGGATTTTTCTTTGTAACAAGTTACGGAAGAGGCCATATCCTTATTTTTATTACCTCTCTACCTATCACTCATCACAAACTATTTATAATATTTCAAATTAACTATTAATATCTTAAATCACTTTAGGAACTATTGTGATAGTTTTTTTTCATGATAAAGGATATATAGAGCTATTAAATTAAAGACTTGGTCTTGAGAGTTGTCTCAATACCATTAGTAGCTAAAAGATTTGTTAAATAATCATTTCAAGGATCATGTATTATTTTAAAAAGTGTGTTCTTGTTTTGAATGGTCATAAAAATAGTAGAAATACTATTGTTTATGAATCTTAATAGTGATTGAAATATCTATTTTACAATAATATTTATATCATCAAAATTTTGCTAAATTGCCTTAGATTTGAAAGGACCTTAAGACACTTTTTTATAACATTGATTTATGGTTTTATTCAACCATATTTTCGTACCTTATCCAAATTTACATTTAGGATAGTCTATGATGAGGTCTCCTTTCCTACTAAAATAAGGATTTGACTATTTTGAATGCTCAAAATCCAAGAGTGACTAAGTAGATATTCAAAAGCAAACAATTATTGGCATCCATTTCTATACAAATTCTAAGACAAAACTCTTGTCCTTATTTTTGTACTAAATTGCATGACCTAGATGATTAAAAAAATCTTTCCAATATATGAAGGAAAGGTCTTAAAATGGAACTATTGTCCTATTTTATTGTCATAGTCACCACATGTAGTGACTCGATGATCAGAATATCACACCTTGCATGAGGGAACACAATAGGTTAGCTCTGAGAGCATGAGAACTAGCTCAATAAAACTACCTTTATGGTATTTTACAAGGTTATATCCTTTTAATATGTGATATTCAACACTCTCTTTCCTAATATAACCACTCAAGGTTTGAGTCCAAACTATAATAAAGAAGAAAATGAAAGGGAAGCTACATATGAATCCTTAGGCTTGAATAAGCAACTCTTCAATCATTTACAATGCCTAAAATTATTCTATTTATAGAAAACATGGGGATATTTTCCCTCAAAAATTTGTACAAGAGTTTTTGATAAAGCTTCTCTATTGCTCGATTCGCTCCTCCTTACAACATTTTTAGTCACTTGAGGTTTCTGGATATGGAATCATCAACTCTTACTACTAGATATTCTACTTATTATAATCACCTACTACAATCAATATTGTCAAATTCAATATTGTTTCTATTGTGACTACCATGCACTTGCTTTAATAAGCCACCTACTTTTCTTGGATTAAAGATCCCAATTGATGTTAGTAGGTGATGTTAATTATTCTTCAATATCAACCTATCATTTTAGTCCATCCACTTCTTTTGGGAGTTTGTGCATCCTACAACTTGATTTAACCCTTCTTGATTGGTTGTTTTTTGCATTATGCCTTGCTTCTTAGAGTTATTTTGTTCTCTATTCAGCTTGCTTATATCTTTCGAGGTGATACAAGCTATCAAATGGTTTTTTAAAAAAATTCTCACCTTCTTATATTGGAATTTTATAAACTTCTAAGGTTGGCCTATATTTTTATCAAAAGTGTTATTTTGTTCTCTCATTTAATATTTTGAATGTTATGTCTTTCAAAAGTATCTTTTGAATCATGGTTTGACTCTCAAAACTTTTCCTTTTGGAAATTTTCTAAGTTTTGACCTTCAATTGTTTTTTTATTTTTGTGCCCATTGGACTTCCTCATCGTTTTTTATCTTTTTCGACCTTTTTATAGTTTAGGTTCTCAAAACATTTTCCTTCCCTCCTTGTCAATACTTTTGTAAAATGGTGCCAACCCTTCAATCAGAACATTTTGCTTGCATTGGTCCAATGTCTCTTTCCACGTTTTTGCCTGCATTGGTCCAATGTATCTTTCCATAATGTAGCTAAAGGTTCCACTACCCTAGCAATGTCCTTTGCCTTAGGAGGATCCAACCATGATTTTAAATGAGAGGTATATTCTACATATTTCCTTAGAAATTGCATGTATTCTTGTTCTAAAAAAAGCCTACCATCTATTTCCTAGGGAGAGGAGAAATCCCTTTTACAACAATGAGCCGATTTGACTTCTAAGCTTCTCGATAGGGGTAACTATGGCAAATACCTAGGCTTTGCACTATTGCACAACATATTTTTTTTGGAGGAAATTCATTATTTTCTATGTTGTCACCTCTCTATTATGAATCCCAATAGACCTTAGCCCAAAATTTGATACAATGGCTAATTTTACCTGATAAGTTTTAGCTTTAGCTAACTCTGCAAAGGTTTTAGATAGACTCAAATCAATTTATTTATTCACCTAAGCACTTTGTATGGTGGTTGTATCAATAAATTCAAAGATCTAGAAGAGAGCTAGTACTATGCTAGCAATCTCACTCCAATAGGTATCACTTAGTTCTTTCACCAGGATTTTGACTATTTGGTGCTACTCAATTTTACTTTTCTACCTTAGCTCCTTCAACTTTTTTGGATGTTTTATATCTTCTAATTATTTTTAGATTCTTGTCTAACAAGCCTATCTACAAGGCTTTTGACTTGCTCTTCTTTTATTTTTAGGATGTATTCCAAAGGCTGCTCCTTTAGGTGTTTGACAAGCATATTTACCTAGAATTTAAGGGTTTTGGTTTCTGCCTAAGAGTTGCTCAAAGTGTTCTTCACATATTCCAATTCTTTATCCCTATTCATAAATATTTGAATTAATAAATCATAATCATATGAAACTATTTTTTTGACCTCATGCATGATTTGGACCTCATATATGAATCAAATATTTTTGAGGTCAAGCCCTTCTATCACCACCTACCAATCTTGTCCTATCATCTCTCCTTCGAGTTTTGATACTAGTAGCTCTTTTTGTGTAAATAGCATTACCCTATTTTGCAAGTCCAAGTGGATGATTATTTGAGTCACAACTAGTAATTGTTCCAACAAAACTTATTTCCTCTAGTTGTATTATTCTATCTACTGTTGAACCTTTTAAAATTATTAAAGTTGATTCAAATTTGACATAGTTGCTTGTGACATTTCTTGCTAGTGTAGAGGTGGCAAAAATGTGGCTAAAGGTTTGAAAAATGGAATTGTTAAAGGAAGAGAAATTTGGGTGCCTAAGCTGATGATATTAGGGGAATCAAGGATGACTAGGCTATTAATTCTTGAATCGAAAAGGCTACTAGGGAGTTTGAGGAAGCATTGTCCAATGCGGTTGTAACACTAGGAATTTGGGCTAGTGAGGCTAGGAAATTTTGAGAATTCAAAGGTTCAATAGTAGGAGAAAGTATAGATACTAGTGGAGATATTTTTCCAATGAATGCTTCAACTTTAGGGGCATCATATCTTTCTTTTCTAAAACATTTAGGATTATTTTGAGGTGTATCCTCACTCCTTTCTCTTTCCTCTAGTGATTTTTATTGAATTATCAACCTCTATTTCCTTGTAGGATTCACATTTTTTACCTTTTCTACATCACTTTCTTGATTGGAAAATCTAGCTAAATTGCCATGACTTCATTTGGAATTATCTATATCATATTTGTGATCATAAGTCCTTTATTTATGGTCTCTTTGCCTTTTCTATGTGGCTTGAGGAACACGTCTCCTAGATGCTCCACATCATAGCACTGGCTTGAGGTTACATCCTCATTTGGATCCAAGTTTCCAAGAGATGCCTTAATACTACCTATTTCTTGATAGAATTTCCACCAAGCTATAATTTTATTATTAATCCATCTCTACTTCCATAGAAAATTCTTCTTTTTTATGCTAATTTTAAGCTTAGGGTCAACATATTTTACTTTCATAAACTTTTATATAATCTCTTTTGGGGCTCACGCAACAAGAATTGCTCTCTTTTGAGTGGTGGGAAAGTTTCATTTTCTATACTATAGCACCTTTCAAGTTTAGGACTAGGTTCAATGAAATTTATAAAAATCATGACATCTTTCATCCATGTAATAAAGTTTCCATATGGGTCATAATTCCATGTTTCATCCAAAATATCCAACCATAATTCTTTCAGATTTACCTCAAATTCTCTAATTGCCCTCCTTTTATTTTAGGATATATTTCCCAACTAACCCAACTAAATTAGGGTCTTGAACAATACCTTTTTGCTCTATCCACTTATATAGGTGGAATTAACTAACCCCTACTTTAGTATCTCAATACATGCTACCCTCTTTGACATATATTTTGGAAATATATATCAGGATTTTTGGATCCAAAACTATAAAATATGGTGGTATCCTCCAAAAATACCAATCCTCTTTTGATTTACAGCTACAAGACTTTGATAGTTTCCTCTAAGATACATCGATCCCTTTATCTTTTTATTGCACTTACTGCTAGTATTAAGAAATCACTTGCAAAAAGGAAATATGAGAAGCTCTGACATAGAACTTTTTTCTAATAAGAAATAGGTCTTGATTGTCTTTCTTCATCCTCTATTCTTTAATTGAGACACTCAAACAACTAAATATTTTGACATAACACTAAATAGGATAGGAATTAACAATACCTAAAGCTCTAATTCCCACTAAAGTTAGGAAACCCTTTATGAATTTTTTGGGCTATAAGTCATTGAAGTCGAGGATCAGAGGTTTACCTTTTGAGCTATTCCTAGTATATTAATGACACCTAGTTCTTCTTGTGATACTTCTCTATCATCATCAAAATTGAAGATGAATGCTATCATGCTTAAGGTATCTTTGGATTCTTCCTTGAATATTTCTTGGTTTAAGGGAAACTCTAGCATATCCTCTTTAAAATTGTTGAGTTCTTGATTCAAACACTTTATCTTGTCTTTAATCTTGGTAAAAATAATAATTTGTAATATGTGGGCTTTTCTTGAACCCTACTGGTATTGACAACATTTTCCATATAATTTTTTCTATCATAGTTATTTTAAAGGGGTTATCATGGCTTGCAAGTACCTTCTTCAAATGAGAGTCATATCATAAGGCACATGTCTCTACTATTTCATAACATGGATGGACATGAGGAACCATGTATTGGTACAAGAAAATAGACTAAATTCTTATGCAAAAGGACAATTCAATTTTTTTGGTATCTTTGGTAAGCATCTTTCCTCAAGATCTTTGTATCTTTTGATAGCTTAGGGTATCCCCTCAATTACATCTTCTATGCATTTTAGTAGTTTTATTCTTCTCTCTTGAGTACAAGTTAGCATCTTTGGTTCCAAGTGGGTAGTTGTAGCAATTTTTTATGGTGTAGCAACAATTTTACCCTTCTTAGTAGACTCCATTGTTGTTACAGGATTCCTAATTTTGGGGGCCTTTGCTTCTACCTTAACTCTTACCAACTCTTCAAGACTTCTATTATACAAATAAATATGAATTAAATAAGAGACATATTAGTAGGCCCTTAGTACTTCATCCTTTTCCATTAATATTCCCATGAATATTCAACCTCTATTTAGCTACAATGCATGGTCATGATATTTTTTCAGATAGCATGGACACTTGGTTTGTGTGTTGTTACTTGGGATTGGTTAATTTTAAATTTTATCACTCAAGTGTTTCTCACTTATTGACACATTATCTATTTACTTGATTTGAAAAATTAGACTTTATCTTTTTTATCATAATGAGATAGGCACCAAGTGCTAAAATTGCTTCAAAATATATAGAAAATAATCATAAAATGGAGCCTACAAGATCATTTTTCCCACTGATACTTAGAATATTTTTTTTTTTACAAATATAGAAAGGTCCCATATCACCCCATACATGTTGACTCAAAAATATCATTAATACTAGGATCCTAAGCTTTGGTAGTGCATCATTGACTTTAAAGAGATTTACTCTTTCTTTGGATATTCTCGACATGACCCATTCTTGCTCTTCTATGAAGGCTTACTTGGTTCTTGTACTTATTATAGGAATATATTCAATATGATACATGTGAAGTGGTTATGATGGTATCATATCAAGCTCTTAAAATCATCAATGACTAGTTCATATGGAGATCTTTAATTTTAGCCATGAAGTCCCTCGATAAAAAAATTCCAAATGATGCAAGGAGATAAATTACTACTACATATTTTGATACTATAAAATTTGGATATGCATGTAAGGTAAGTAAAGGACTTTCCATAACTCCTAAGATATAGATTTTACTACCATACAACTACACTACTCTTTTATTTACCATGGTAAGCCATTCTTATTGCGGTAGCCACCCTTTTTGGTATGACTGAAGTGCTAGACCTAGAGTCTATCATGCAATTATGGATTAGTTTATCTTTATAGACCAAGGATAGATAAAAAGAAGTAGGATTAGGTCTGCTTATCCTAGGGGCAGATACTTGCAAGACTGCAAGCACCTTGTGCTGACTAAGCTCCTTGCTTCCTCTAGTGCCTTATCTAGATGCTCCTTTTTCTTAGTATTGGATAAAATATCCTAGATGTACATAGTCATACTCGACTTTTTTAGATAACCAACCATGCTAAATGACCCAAGAGATCTATTTTATAAACCAACTTCAAGGATTTAGCAATTCAACATAAACAAATTTAATAATGTGAGATATAATCCAATCTAATCCAAGAAAACTAGTGCAATAGCAAATTCATAGCCACTTGGAGAGGTAAAAGTCTCATAGCCACTTTGAGAGAGTGAAGTCTCATATATGCACCAATGTGACTTAAATCTAAATTATCTCATGATACCAATTATAACAAATTCACCCTATTTATAGATTAAATCAATATCAACCCTAATATTGATGCTTAAGGGGTGACTAACTAAACCTAAGTTCAAAGATAATAAAAATAAAAATAGTTGATATGACTATATTGTAACTATAACATGTCTATCCTTCTCAAAGTTTTTTATCCTCAAAGATAAAAAATTCTATAAAATGCTCTCATGCTTCCACATAACATCTTCTTCTAGAAGGTCCTACCACTTGATGAGGAACTTCTAAATGTGTTGATACCAAAGGTGATGAAATCTGGACAACAATATTATTTTAGGATGAATAGTGATTCCACATTCTTTATTGAGTACTAGAAGATGCAAATTTAAGGACTGAATTTCCATGCAATTGACTTCAAAATGAAATTCCATGCAATGTGAGTTGGCCGCCTTAGAGGGAGGGGTTTGGATTTCTTAAAGACAAATGACCCTTCTATTTTGTATCCATTTGACATATATTTTGTGCACATTATTAGTAACATCACTAAGTTGGGATAGCCATTGTGCTCCAAAAATAATATTTGAACTTCTGAAGTTCATGGAAAATATATTACCAACCCAAGTATAATATCCCATTTATATATTAATTATATTTATTTGATCCCAACAATGAGCAATACTCCCTTTTGAACTTAATACTTGATATTAATCTTGATTTATACAGTCCTAAGGACTTTGTTATCTTACTATCTATAAAATTGTGAGTGCTACCTGAATCAATCAGCACATTGTCATGTTGTCCTTTTATAACTCCTTGTACCATGATAGTGTGATGAACTCAAATCTCCATAAATGCATGAGCTGAGAGAACCATGGTATCATCCACCTGTTTTGCTTCATCTACTTTTGTTGGTTGCTCCTGCTACAATGAATCTAAATCTTCACATATTATTATTTCTTTATAGTTGAATATAAATTTATGATGTTATTCACATGCCTAATCTCAAGGATATTGAGAATGAAATTTGAAATAGAAGAAGCATTAGGAATGATCAATATTGTGAAAAGGGCAACAATATTTGAAGTCAATTCTATATGGGGAATACAAATCTTGGAAATTTTGTTTTACTTCCAAAGATACATGTTGTGCATCATAAAAAGTATAGGGATCATGCATGTTAGCTTCATTTTGAATTTTATTCTTAATACCATAGCAAAATGTTGAGATCACTACTGTTAGACTCAATTTATAGGTATAGGCAAGAATACATGAACTCAAAGAAATACTCTTCCACTATTCCTATTTGCTTATTTTACATAAGACATACCATATATGATGTGAAACATCCCTTTTTAAATATTTGGAGAAATCATTCCTTGAAATCAGTCCATAAAAGAGGGTCACCATGATGGAAAAGCTACCATAACAACCATTAATAAGCTTGGGTACCTAACTTAGAAGTTCCTAATATGACATGACCCATTTTAGGAATATGGTACAAATGGATAAGGCATTCCATTTTGGCCAACCATCCTCGAGGATCAATACCTTCAAAGGTGGAAATTTCTATATGAGGAACCTTAACATCATGAGGTCATTCTAGAAAATTAGAAGCATCATCTGCTGAGGAGTCTATATCAAAGGCAAACCTATTTCATAATAGATAAAATTTGGAGGATTATGACTAGGTGGTTTTTGTGGATTAGTATTTGGTGTTTTATGAATGGTTAGAGGTTGGGACCTGACAAGTTTTTGTGACCCTTGGACAAGACAAGGTACAATAGTAGATGGAACTAGGATTCTTTTAGAAAAAATCAAGGTTTTGATTTGATTATTCAAGATGTTGACAATGGCAACAATTGTTTTTTTTATTATTATTGTAAACAATATTGATACAAACCAGGGCCAATATTATCAAGAATAAGAATATGAATTGGAGGAGAAGTAAGGGTAGGGTCAATGGAAGGAGGATAAGAAGAACTAGATGTGTTGAACCAAGGATGTTTTGGTCACTAATGATGTTTCCTTGTGGTTTCTGGTTTGGGTTAAATTCCCTGGTCTTCCTCTATCACTCTGGCATTACTATAAGAAACTTGTGGCCCCCATTGGTGAATTTATCTATTGTAAAATGGAAAAAAATTTATACCTCACACTCTCAAAAGAATTTTTGTATCAAAGTCAATCTTTCTAAAGACCTCCTGGAGACTGTTGATATCAAAATTGGTGACTATAGGTTCAAGCAATTTTTTGTTTACATAAACCTACCTAATACATGCTACCATTGACAATCAACTTCCCATAAGATAAAATATTATCCTTTAATGGCATACAATATTAAAGCTAAGGAGAAAACTGCAACTCCTGTTACCACTAGCTCTATTCCTGCTTCTAACGGGGAGTAAGATGAATAGAAGGTATTCTATAAGAAGGGTAAGAATAGAAAAAATATAAACCCTACGGTTGATCCCAATAGCTCACCTCAACCCCTTGTGTTTTCTACACCAGCTAAACATGGTGTGGTGACGGTACAACATACCATACAGATGGTGGCATCCAATGCTAGGGATTCATAGATGGTTGATAATGTACCACTAACTAGTGCTTCCTTTGTCAAAATTGTTACTTCTTCTACTCCTACTCAGTATTCATAATCTCTAGTTCTACATGTTAATGAGTAGTCTTCCTCCAAATTCATGGAATTTGAATGGGCTTTTATCAATGGCCAAAGATATTGTAGCCCACCATGGGTAGACTCCCTAGTTCACTAGGATAAAAGACATCAAGAGGAGTTTTAGAAAGAAAGTCAAGAGTAATTTATTAGTAATGGCATCTTTTGACAAATGCAAATGCAAAATGGATTACTATAATCAGAAGAAAGTACTTGCAAGAAACTGAATTCTTAAGCTATTCCTTTCCTCCCAGGGGATCAATTTTTTGGAAATCAATCCTTCAAACTAAAAACCTGCTAAGCAAAGGGCTACGTTGGAAACTGGGAAATGGAAGAAACATTGATTTCTGGGACCACAAATGGTTAAAGGACTATCCCCTCTATGTAGACCCCATCCTTTCAACCCTTAGAGCTTGGACAATTGAAGTTTTTGGTACCAAAGTTGCAGATTTGATTACTTTTTCAAACAATAGAAGGGTATGGAAGCCAATAATGAACAATGATCTACCAGGGGCATCAATAATACTGGAGAATGAATTAAGACAGCTTTTACTCCCTTCCTCGCAGTCTTGAGGACCAACTTTATCTGGGAAGCTTCAGACAATGGGGAATTTTCTGTCAAGACTGCTTATCTGATGCTTATTGATAATGATGAACCTACTTTCCCTCATTTGGAAGTTTGGCCCAAAAGCATTGTTCCGAAGGTTGGGTTTTTTGCATGGCTGGCCATCCAAAATAAGATCCTCACCATGGATAACTTAATAAAAAGAGGTGTGATTGTTTTTAATAGGTGTTATCTCTGTATGTCTGAGTGGGAGTCTATTGATCATTTGTTTCTGTATTGTAATTTTTTTGTCTCAATATTGCTAGGTCTGTTACAAGTGTTTCATATTTATTGGGTCCATCCTCAGTCCATTTTTGACTTATTTGTCCAGTGTCCTTCTCCCTTTTTGAATAGGCATCTTAGGTATATGTGGAAGATCTGCCTTCATCACTACTTGTGGCAGATATGGTTGGAAAGGAATCGTCGGGCCTTCTTGGATAATGTTTCTCAGTCATCCTCTGTCCCGTCAAAAATTTTAGTATATGCTAATGAGAATGCTTGTTTAGTGCTTGCAGCATCTAGACCTCCAAATCCTTTTGAAGCTTCATTAGTCCAATCATTAAACTTACCTCTCACCGATGGCCTCAATCATCCTCAAGTCTGTCCTAGAACCATGATCACATGGACCCCACCCCCCAAGGGTGGATTAAGTTAAATTTATATGGGGCATCTAGGGGCAACCCGTGTGAAGTCGGGGCTGGTGGCTTACTTAGAGACCACAAGGGTGAGGTGCTTGTAGCTTTTGTCGAACATCTTGGAGCTCAAACTAACAATGTGGCTGAAGCGAGGGCAGTTTGGAGGAGCCTCAAGGTGGCAGAGAATTATCCAGGGAAACTATTGGTGGAAGGTGATTCTCTTATTATTATAAATCTTCTAAAGAACACTAAGAGAGCTCCTTGGAGATTTGATGACTACATCCACGAAGCAAGGGCTCTAATTCATGATCGACTTCGAGGCCATAATTTTGCATACCTTCCGGGAAGCAAACATGGCAGTCGATAGGTCGGCAAATGAAGGCATTGTAGCAACAAATTTGATCATGTGGACTAAAAATATTCCTCATGCGAGTCTCAATGGTGATAGATAATGAAAAATTTTAGATTGGAAGGCTCAAAGTGGATCAATGACAGAAAATGGGGGCATTTTTAAAAATATTTTTTTGAACCTTATAATGGCTTTTGTCATATTTGTTTTTTTTTGTTCATGTGACTAGTGTTTTTTGCAACTGGTGGGGCACTGATATAGGTTTTTTATCTACAAATTCATGCATGGGAAACATCTTCTTTGGCCTCAAGTATTTCCCAAGGTGTGTTTGGATTCGATGTCACAAAAATGTCCTAGCAAGAAATAACAAAGTGTTGGAGATCCTTGACAATGAGGTACCAGACCCCACCATAATAGTCTTGGAGAAGATGACAATTTCATCAGCCTCCAACAGTATCAACCAGTTGAAGAGTCTGTCTGGCCTCATCGGCAGTACTGTTGATTTGTGTGATTCTCTAAATCTTCTATTTTATAGCCAGTAGTTCCAGGGGAACAAGGAGTCGAAGGAAAAATCTAAAGATGATGGCAAGGAGGATGATAAGAAGTTAGATGAGGACTACAAGGAAGACTGCTTGGCCTCTTGGCTGTCCATTCTATGGGATGTTTTTTTTGACCATATTCTTTTATTTTATATGGGCACAAGCTACTCTGCATGGTGCTTGCATGATTAGTTTTTGTCTTTGTTAGTTCTATTTTGCGTCTTTCTTTTCTGATGGCCATAATATTAGGCTTCCATAGTTTAGTTTGGTTGTATTCTCGATGGAAGAGTAGGTCTTGGCCCTTTTTTTTGTCAGCTTAAACTTTTAGGGCTTGGCCTTTGTCCAGTTGGTCAGTGGACCCTATTTTGTAAAATGGTTTTGGGTCAACTAGTTAAAACCCGTGTTAATTATAATATTCTCTTACTTACCAAAAAAAAAAATATTTATGATTCCCTTTCAAACCTTGAAGAAGCTAAAGATGTAGAAGGCCATTTGAGTATTAATCAATTTAAATTAATTTTTTATCATGAAATGTCATAGGGCTTATGGACCCAGTCTACAAATACTTGGTCTGATATGAGATTGCTTTATGCTTTAGGTTTTATGGTAATCTTGAATTTCTCTAACTTTAAGAGATTAATATTTTTGACTTTATTTTGCAATATACCTATCCTTTTCTTTGGCCCAGTAGCTTTTTGTATACCACCAATCCTTCCCATGGCAGAGGAGGAGCTATCATTATTTTAGAAGGTACGTGGAAATATAGTTTGGTCTCATGGGATGTGGACCCCTCCAATCAAGCAGTTTGGTTTTTACTTGAGGTTGATGGGTTGTATTTTAAAATTATTAATGTTTATACCTCTAATGAAGCTCAGGAGCGTTGTAGCCTCTCATGGTGGTGTGCTTTATATTTAACACCTATTTTTTGTGTTATGTGCAGATATTTTAACATGATTGAAAAGCCTAAATATAATATAGGACAACTTCCTATGTTGTGGGCTACTAGGGAAAGAGAGGGCTAGTACTTCATGAAAAAATAATTAGGTGTCATACCCTAATTCTTGTTTTACTCCCAAATATTTTCCTAAATTTTTTTGGTATACGTGGTCCAATATCCAAGCTGGCTATGCAATAAATCTAAGAAGGCTGGATAGATCCATGCTTTCATATCATGTTCAGTTTTTCTTTCATCGGAGAAATTTTTTAGCTTCATTTGTGGAAACCATTCCTAGCACCAGTACT
The DNA here is from genome assembly GCA_028583015.1 of Wollemia nobilis. Lineage (NCBI taxonomy): Eukaryota > Viridiplantae > Streptophyta > Pinopsida > Araucariales > Araucariaceae > Wollemia > Wollemia nobilis. The sequence goes on along the minus strand of JAQPPZ010017188.1, from coordinate 4,622,731 downwards.
TCCAACCATTCATCCATCATGTTTAATATGTTTATGAAATACCTCCCTTAGAGACACTACAAGTCACAATTTTTTTTAATACTTCCTTTCTTTAACACCCTTCCATGGTCTGTCATATCCGCAGAGTCTAGAATCTAGTTCCTAGACCTACTAGAGAGTTGGGTTGGATAGAATGGTGGAATTATGTCATTTTTCTTACAATTGTCTTCATTTGCACTTTGGGGGAAAAGGTAGCATAGTTCTTAAGAATTTTTAATGTTGTCCTTCATGATGAGCTTGCCAAAGCTTCTCTTAGTCTTGAGGTCTATTTGTTTAATCCTGAATTTCGGTCTCATGTTACCTAACTAAAGCATGAACTTAAACTTGCTGAACTTTATGAGGCTCGAGGAGCTCAAATTAAAGCCCATATTCATTAGCTTAAAGTTGGTGATAGGGTCACTAAAGAATTTTGCAAAGGCCACCTATGAACCCCTATGAACCGAGGAATCAAACCATCACCACCATTGGTGCCCAGTGGCCACCACTTGATGGGTATTAGTTACTAAAATCTAAGGAGGTTATGAATGGTATTCCACCCATAATACAAGTGTAGGATTTTCTCTTTAGGTATGAAACAAAGGTAACATATCAAATAAATGACCCCTACTAGTGTAAATCCCATATGCGATATGTATGTAACCTGTCATGTGTAGACTACCAGAGACAACACCTATGCTCCATGGTTTATTACCTACATGAATGTTGTGCAACAATGGTGAATCCTTTGACCTTGATTTTTGAATGCCATGGCTACGGAGAGGGCTCACAGTTCTATATTAGAACGACACTATGTCAAGCTTTGCAAATCTACAAAACTCTCATTATGCTTAATGTATAGTAGCCACCATTGGTATCCTAACCATGTAGCAACCGGTAGAAGCAAACCCAAATGAATTAATACAAATCTATGATGAGGTGTTTCAAGATCAAACCTCGTTAGGTTTTATTTATAACCATCAAGTGCATGTGACTCAAGTTTAGGTGATCATAGCAAGAATGACCAAAGTTAATTTTCCATGCATGATGTTGTTTACATTTACAGTCGCTTGGGTTTGGATTAATCCTGCATGGGATAGGGAGCTTAAACAGTTTACCTGAATTGACCCACTATGGGAAAGACTATTAGATGCTTCTTATAAGGCTAATTTCCTTTGTCATCTATGGATATAAAGTCATGATAAAAATGATCCTTGCCTTGTAATACAAGAAATTAATATCAAATAGAGGATAGTAGTGGTTGATGGAATACCATGGAGGTTAGATCATGTTGCTATTCAATTCTTGGTGACTATATCTTAATTTTTACCCTACAACTCCCTATCTAGTTAAGAGTTTAAAGTAGCATTCATTTTTCTAAAGACCTCTACATCATTTTGTGAGAAAATTTTGAGTGAACCTCCCTATTGAAATCCTCTATACAGATGATTGAATCTAAAATCCTCTGTGTTAAAATAAACTGCACTATCAAGATGTTGAGATGCCTTTCTATTTGACGACACCTTCAGACGATTTTGAGTCCTGTATTGCCTTATAAACCTTCTTCGGCACATTAAGAAAGCTTGAGGATGGGTTATACACACTTAGGAGAATAATGATATACCTTAGTTGAAGTTTCAAGACCTCACTATGTTGATCCTACATAGCTAGGAGTGCCATAACTCGCACGCTATCTGCTCTGATGGAAGCCATAAAAGGTCTTCTACTAGTATTATTCTACCTAAGACATGTTGGGGCCATGTGGCCATGTTGTGACTCCTTCACAACGACCCCAAAATTTGGGGACCCACTTGAAATTTGAAAGCTTGTTTCAAATTGTTGCTTGCACTTATTGTTCACCGTTGTCATCATTGAAATATCAAGAATGCTTATCTTCCTCCGAATGGTCTTATAGCAGGGTCCATTGTCAAAATTCACCTCATGATCTGAAGATCCTGAAGTTATGCTTGTATGGTCATTTTGATTATGGTCTTTGAGTTGTATTATTGTTGTTATGTTATGTTTATGTCAAGGGTGTTTTGTTTTGTTTGTTATTAATATTGATAGGTTAGGTTTTGTAAATATGTTTTGTGTTATGTTAAATTTTTAAGTCTCATGTATCCCTAGTATTTTTTGGTTTGTTTTATATGTTTTTATTTTTTTTTTTTTTTTTTTTTTTTGGGTGGGGGCGGCCCCCCCCCCCCCCGGGGGGGGGTTTTGGTGTGGGGTGGGGTGGGGGGGGGGGTTTTTTTTTTTTTTTTTTCCCTCTTTTTTTTTTTTTTTATATATTTTTTTGGGGTTTTTTTTTTTTTTTTTTGTGTGTGTTTTTTTGTTTTTTTCCCCCCCCCCCCCCCCCTTTCCCCCCCCCCCCCCCCCCCCCCGCCCCCCCCCCCCCCCCCCTTCCCCGCCCCCCCTTGGGGGGGGTGCTACTTTATTTAGATATCTACTCACTCAATATGTTTTGTTATGTTGTTTTAGTTTTATGTTATCTTTAAATTATATGTTTGTTATTTAGTATATAGTTTTGGTGTTATTTTAATATATTTTTGTTTATTATAGTGGTGTTCATGGAGGTTGCATGTTCGTATGTTATGTTTAGTTATGTATTGTTTTAAATTAATTAAATTATAAAGTTTTATAACTTTATAATTTAATTTTTTTTAATTATATTTAAGAATGTTATTTTATAAATGTTTTATATTCTAATTAATATTTTTCTTATTGGCAGGATTATAACTTTAATTTTTGAATGCCAATGAGGAGAAATATTAAATCCTTTGAAAAGGGTTTATTGATATTAGGGTTTCAAGAATTCATTTTTAAAAATTGATGGAACGGAGCAAATTAATCAAGAGGAACAAATTTCTCAAGTTATAAATGGAGAATTAGAAACCAAAGAGAGGGTCGGATAGGTTGGAGAAAAAGAGGAAAGATTGAAAGGAGCCAAATAGAAGACCAAGTTGCAGAGGAAGCTACATTTGCACATGAATACAGAGACTTTGTTGGATTCATTGTAAGATCTAATAATTTGTATCAAATTCAATTTTTATTAAAAGCAAGCACTATTGTGGTGTTTTTAATTTATAAGTTGATTGATATAAATTTTTAATTAAAATTTCCGTAGAAGATAACACCAAATTTGTGGTAGGATTGTGTAAAATCTGGTCTGCCTGAGTTTGGTTTTCAAAGTTGTGTTTTTCTGTGTTGTAGCAAGTTTGTCCGAACATTTTATTCAAATTTGTTTCTTTACCCTAAGACCTTTTTAATTTATTTGAGGCATTAAGATTTAAGATAAAACCTAGTTTATTTTATAAAAGATTTAAATTTTACAACTAGGTTAAAGTTTGAATTTATCACTCAAATATTTAATTCTATAAATATTTCGGGTGAATAAATTTCATAAAGGAGGGAATCAATGAGCTTTTGATTTTAAATTTCATAAAGTTTATAAAGTTCATTGAATTTGTTTTATTAAAACCCTAAGTTGAATTTCAAAGATTCAGATTTATAGAAAGGGTTGTAAAATTTATTTAGGTCAAATATTTAAGTTAATAAATATTTGACAAATAAATTTTAGAGACAAAGAAGGATTATATGGATTATTGATTTTAATATCATAAAATTTTAAAATCCATAATTTGATATTTATTTATGTTTCTGAAAGTTTGATTTATTAAAATTTTCAATCTCAAATCATAAAGTCCAAAGTATACTATTGAAAGGATTAAATTTATTTACTTCAAATATTTAGTTTAATAAATATTTTAAAATAAATAAACATCACATTAAGGAAGATTACGTGAATTCTAATTTTCATATTATAAAGTACAAAACTTTATAATTAGAATTCATACATATTAATTATTTATATTTATTTATTTCAAATATTTGAATTAATAAATATTTGGTTTAAAAGGTTATATGAATTCTAATTTTTATATTATAAAGTACAAAACTTTATAATTAGAATTCATACACATTAATTATTCATATTCTATGAAAAGAAGCAAGGATTATAAAGCTTAGAATATTCTAAAAGCCCAAACATAGGGATTATAAAGTGTTTCACATTTTGTAATTAGGGTTTTTATTTTATTCATCATTTATTAGATCTGATTTTAAGCTTCATTCATGAAATAAATGTAAGTTTTGAATTAAAATGCTTTAAAACATTCATGCAAGTTTAATATAAGGTTAAAAGTATTTTTAATCAAAGTTCATATTTTAAAATAGATTTGCATTCTCAAATATTAGCTTTAAAAGGTAAGTTTATTCATTTTGAGGAAGTAAATTATACTGATGAAAATGCAAGTAATGATTTCAAGATCAAAATATTTGTTATACTAGGCCCCTTGTTAACAGTTGATTGTTAATACTTGAGATGTTGTGTGCACTTAATTGACATAAATTCATAATGTGTTACGTAAAAGAACCTTGGAGAAACATATTTTCTTTGCAAGAGAGGATTACGATCCTAATTGTCGGGTGATATTTGTAATCGGATAAAATCACACCTCAACAAATTGGCGCTAGAAGGAGGGCTTGAAAGGTAAATATTTGATTTTCATTTGAAATCATTCAAATCTCAGTTTAAAAAAAATATACAAATTGAAGGGTGTTATTTAATGCCAAGGTTTAATTGATGCATATATTTTATCAATTGATTAGTCATTTCATGCTTAGTTGCAAGATATATTTCTTTGACTAATAAGATTGACATTAAATTTTGTGTTCTTTGAAGTTCACTAATGGCATCGCTTACTTCAGTAAATAAAATAATGGCATCTTGGATAGGTGATTATTATAGCAGTTTAAATATGCCTATTCATCAAATTCCTGAAGGTGTAGAAGTTTGTTTACCCATATTTAGGCATGATGTGGATCAAGCCAAGGAACATATTCAGAGATACAAGAGTGTGTTAAGTCATTTGCAGCTTATGCAGGGAGATGTTCCTTGCAGATTATTTTCATACCCATTGGATGAGGTTGCGCTTAAGTGGTACATACAATTACCTGTAAGGTCTGCTACTTCTTGGGTTAAACTAGAAAAAGCATTTCTCAAACATTTTGGAAAGTTGGATGACCCAGTTATGATGTTAAATCAATTTATCTCCATCCATAAAAAATTTAACGAACCCATGAGATCATTTAATGATAAATTCCATAGGTTGTATACTGAGGTGGGGATACATTATATCATTTTAGAAGAAAGAGCTACTCAAATATACATGGGAGCCTTAGATCATGTTACTTCTATGTTTTTGGGGAAAGGTCTTAAAATTACATCATTGTCTAGAGCTTACAATGAGGCAGTAACATTTGAACAACAATTGATATCTCAAGGTGTTAATATGGAACAACTATATAAACTTAGACCTAAAACTCATAATCAAAGATCACAAATGAGTCAGGTTGAGATTGATAGTTTAGATATCACAACTACCTTAGATGTTGAGAATGAGGTGCAGGTTTCATATTCAATACCCATCAATGAACATTGTGATGATCAAGTTGATCAAAATGTAGAAACTGAATTAGAGCCATTATTCACAAAAGAGGATTGGGATGATCTTATAAAACAAAATACATAAATTGATCCCATTGAAGAAACCCTTGTCTTACCAAAATATGAATCTGAGGAAGATGAATTATTTAAAATTGAGGAGGATGAATCTGATAAAGATGAATTTTTTAAAATTAAAGAAAATGAATTAAAATAAGATTTATTATTTTTTTTTTTTTTTTTTTTTTTTTTTATTTTTTTGGTGTCAAAATGAATTCAAAGGTGGTATGAAAGAAAATATGGAATGTCACCAAGTGCTTCAGAAAGATAATGATTTTGTTATTTTAGATCATGAAGAAGAATTATTCAATTTATTCACAATTTCCAAAGAAGTTCTTATCTCAGATGATGTGTAGGAAATTGAAAGCCTTGTGTCACTTAAGGATTCTACAATGCTCATACAACAAGAAATCAGTAGGTCTTCATCTCAGGTGATTGATAAAGGTGAATTTGAAAAGGAAATTATAGACCTATCTGAAGTTTGCACAAAATATATGGTTGAATCTCACCCTTTAACTATAGAAGATAATTTTTATAATGGTTGGGGTATGTATGGTGAATCTTTGTTTTCTCACTCTTCGACTGATAAAATTTTTGTTTCACTTGATATGCAGGATGTTGAAACTTCTATTTCAAAAGAAGATTTCACAATTCTTACACAATCAGAAAATGACATGCCAATTGCAGAAATAGAGAAGGTTCCAAAATTGAATCACTTTGAAGATGAATTTATTGAACACCTTGCTGAAATTGAAAATGAAGAAATGGTAAATGTTTCTTATGACTCATTTGTTAATAATGAGGAAGAGGTAAAGTCATCTCTTTTACCCGTGACTAATAAAAATTTGAGTACAAATTCACATGAATGGTTTGGATTTAATGTTGGTGATGACCTAAAGGAAAATGTTGATCTATCTAAAGTAACTCAGGTGGTTGATCAAGAAAATTTATTATTTAACACATCTTGTGATCAGTCATATTTATGGTTTGAAAAGGATGGGCATACGTTTAATTGGGTGCCTAATTTTGGTGTCTTTAATAAATAGGTATTTGATGAAGATAAAGAACTACAAGGTGATCATGATGGAGACCATGAAGAAAAGGAAAAAGTGATAAATGCTCATCAAATCTTGGTAAATGCTAATAATGATGTGTTGAGTATAGATGATGAGGTAAAATCTTCACCTTTCTCATTGGTTACAAAATTTTCAGGTAATGGGTTGCATGATAAGTTTTTGGATGCTAATGCTATCAATGATGAAATATCAAATGTTGTTAACAAGAAGTTGGAGACAACTTCTAAAATTTTTGCCATAAATGAAATGAAGGAAAACATGTTTGAAATGCTTAATCAAATTCATGAGCAATCAACTAGTGAATCTAGGGTGCAAATTTTTAATGATCTTCTTATACCAAATGTCCTAGATGCTTGTCAATTCTTGAATGATTGTGATTGCTTTAAAAACTTTGAAAGTGATTTGAATTTGAAATTTTTAGAAATAGGTTCTTATTTGCAAGATCTCCTATTTGAAAAGGGGAGCCTAGTTCTAAATTATGAATCAAATTGTGAAATTTACACCTTTTTGAATAAGCAAAGGATAATTGAAAATCATGTTTTCAATTTTAAGTTTAATGAATCAAATTTTAAACATGGAATTGCTTATCAACTTGAATCAAATCAGTGGGATGAGATAGGCATAATAAGAATTTCTATTTTTGGCCTAATCTTATTTTTATTGGATTCTTATAAAACTTGGCAGGCATATAATCATATATGTTTTCTAAAGTGTGCTAATCGTATTTGGGATCCAGGGAAATGATGGCAGAAATTTTGCAGTGTCTTGTACATAATGTATATTTTTGTAAATAGTCTTTTGGATTTTGTTTTCTTGTTTTTGTGTTTGTACATAAGTTATGGTTTTGTAATGTTTTGTTATTTGTTCTGTTGTCAATGTTGTCAAGTTTAGGAAGTGGATTCACTCGCTTTATCAACTTTGCAATTTTGGTTTTGCAAATTTATGTTTTGTATAGCTTGTTGTTTTGTGAGCTTGTTAGTTAGTTATTTTGCTGATTTTATTAGTTGGTGATGTTGTTGATGTTTATTTTTGTTTGTTTAGTGTTTATCATATTTTTGGTTGTGTTTTGTAGTATAGCAATAAATTGGCTTTGCCATATTTTGGGAGTTTCATTATTTTAATGTGTGGTTGAATTTGATGAAGTTTCAAGGAGGTTTTCAAGGATTAAGGTAGTTGTTACCGAGACACTAGTCATTTGATGGTTTTGTTTGGTATTCGGTCCTGGGTCATATAGGATGAAATTACCTATTTTGAAAACCTGTGAAACCTAGAGAAAAAGAAAAGTGAGATGTTAGTCTATATCTTCATGAATGTGAACTAAGATAAGGAAATTTGAAATATTAGAATCATATTGCAAAAGCTTCACGAGTACCACAAACACATTAAAGAATATCTTTTGAAATTTTGGATGTATGAAGTTGTCAATTTTGCAAATTAAGGTGAAAAAATTTTATATACTCTTTCAGCCTTACCTGATCTCTAACCCAAGTGGCAGGTGGATTTGTTGCAAAGTACCATATTATTGGATAAAAGAAAAAAAAAAAAAAGAAAAAAAAAAAGAAAAAAAAAAATGAGGGAAAAAAAATGAGAGATAAAAATGATGAATACAGCTGAAAATAAAGTCAAATCTATCACCATGAACTAGATAATCTTCACCGGAGCTATAGACGCTCGGATGGAGTGAAGCTATGTCTAAAATAAAGGAAATGCAATATCAAAAATTCACCTAATATTTGGGAGTTTCAGATAATCTCTACTGGAGCTATAGATGCTCGACTGGTAGTAGAGCAATGTCTGAAGAGAATTAGGTGGAGGTATTTCTTCAAAGAGGAAATGTTCATAGCCTGAAATGTAAAATTGATAATGGAATGTTGAATGGTTTCAAAATATATAGAATGAATCACTTTGCACACACCGAGCTGATGCTGATGATTCTGATGGTTCATGTCGAATTGATCTATTCTCATTCTCTGGATATCATTGATGCTTATAATTCTAATATTTGGGTTTTTGTTGTTTTTAGAGTTTGGTTTTTAAGTTTAAAATGTCCAGGGACATTTACCAATAGAGTCGCCATTTGTTGTGACTCCTTCACAATGACCCCAAAATTTGGGGACCCACTTGAAATTTGAAAGCTTGTTTCAAATTGTTGCTTGCGCTTATTGTTCACCATTGTCATCTTTGAAATATCAAGAATGCTTATCTTCCTCCGAATGGTCTTATAGCAGGGTCCATTGTCAAAATTCACCTCATGATCTGAAGATCCTGAAGTTATGCTTGTATGGTCATTTTGATTATGGTCTTTGAGTTGTATTATTGTTGTTATGTTAATGTTAATGTCAAGGATGTTTTGTTTTGTTTGTTATTAATATTGATAGGTTAGGTTTTGTAAATATTTTTTGTGTTATGTTAAATTTTTAAGTTATGTATACCTAGTATTTTTTGGTTTGTTTTATATGTTTTGTTATGTTATGTTGTTTTAGTTTTATGTTGTCTTTAAATTATATGTTTGTTATTTAGTATATATTTTTGGTGTTATTTTAATATATTTTTGTTTATTATAGTGGTGTTCATATAGGTTGCATGTTCGTATGTTATGTTTAGTTATGTCTTGTTTTAAATTAATTAAATTATAAAGTTTTATAACTTTATAATTTAATATATTTAAAATTGGTTATTTTATAAATATGTTTTAAATTAATTAAATTATAAAGTTTTATAACTTTATAATTTAATTATATTTAAGAATGTTATTTTATAAATGTTTTATATTCTAATTAATATTTGTCTTATTGGCAGGATTATAACTTTAATTTTTGAATGCCAATGAGGAGAAATATTAAATCCTTTGAAAAGGGTTTATTGATATTAGGGTTTCAAGAATTCATTTTTAAAAACTGACGGAACGGAGCAAACTAATCAAGAGGAACGAATTTCTCAAGTTATAAATGGAGAATTAGAAACCAAAGAGAGGGTCGGACAGGTTGGAGAAAAAGAGGAAAGATTGAAAGGAGCCAAATAGAAGACCAAGTTGCAGAGGAAGCTACATTTGCACATGAATACAGAGACTTTGTTGGATTCATTGTAAGATCTAATATTTTGTATCAAATTCAATTTTTATTAAAAGCAAGCACTATTGTGGTGTTTTTAATTTATAATTTGATTGATATAATTTTTTAATTAAAATTTTCGTAGAAGATAGCACCAAATTTGTGGTAGGATTGTGTAAAATCTGGTCTGCCTGAGTTTGGTTTTCAAAGTTGTATTTTTCTGTGTTGTAGCAAGTTTATCCGAACGTTTTATTCAAATTTGTTTCTTTACCCTAAGACCTTTTTAATTTATTTGAGGCATTAAGATTTAAGATAAAACCTAGTTTATTTTATAAAATATTTAAATTTTACAACTAGGTTAAAGTTTGAATTTATCACTCAAATATTTAATTCTATAAATATTTTGGGTGAATAAATTTCATAGGAGGGAATCAATGAACTTTTGATTTTAAATTTCATAAATTTTATAAAGTTCATTGAATTTGTTTTATTAAAACCCTAAGTTGAATTTCAAAGATTCAGATTTATAGAAAGGGTTGTAAAATTTATTTAGGTCAAATATTTAAGTTAATAAATATTTGACAAATAAATTTTAGAGATAGAGAAGGATTATATGGATTATTGATTTTAATATCATAAAATTTTAAAATCCATAATTTGAGATTTATTTATGTTTTTGAAAGTTTGATTTATAAAAATTTTCAATCTCAAATCATAAAGTCCAAAGTATACTATTGAAAGGATTAAATTTATTTACTTCAAATATTTAGTTTAATAAATATTTGAAAATAAATAAACATCACATTAAGGAAGATTACGTGAATTCTAATTTTCATATTATAAAGTACAAAACTTTATAATTAGAATTCATACATATTAATTATTTATATTTATTTATTTCAAATATTTGAATTAATAAATATTTGGTTTAAAAGGTTATATGAATTCTAATTTTTATATTATAAAGTACAAAACTTTATAATTAGAATTCATACACATTAATTATTCATATTCTATGAAAAGAAGCAAGGATTATAAAGCTTAGAATATTCTAAAAGCCCAAACATAGGGATTATAAAGTGTTTCACATTTTATAATTAGGGTTTTTATTTTATTCATCATTTATTAGATCTGATTTTAAGCTTCATTCATGAAATAAATGTAAGTTTTGAATTAAAATGCTTTAAAACATTCATGCAAGTTTAATATAAGGTTAAAAGCATTTTTAATCAAAGTTCATCTTTTAAAATAGATTTGCATTCTCAAATATTAGCTTTAAAAGGCAAGTTTATTCATTTTGAGGAAGTAAATTATACTGATGAAAATGCAAGTAATGATTTCAAGATCAAAATATTTGTTATACTAGGCCCCTTGTTAACAGTTGATTGTTAATCCCTGAGATGTTTTGTGCACTTAATTGACATAAATTCATAACGTGTTACGTAAAAGAACCTTGGAGAAACATATTTTCTTTGCAAGAGAGGATTACGATCCTAATTGTCGGGTGATATTTGTAATCGGACAAAATCACACCTCAAGAAGCCACTGAAGGAAGCGAGGTCCCAAAGTTAGAATCTGCATGTAGCTAACACTTGGCTAGACCATGCACCCACCATAGGGTGGTCATACGATCATTCAACTAAGTATCACCCATGTGTCGATAGAGGCACCCAATGCTTTGAGGAATGATAGATAGTGGAAACCCATTGGTGGATGACTAAAATATCCTATTGTCGGTTTGATTTAGGGGGTGAAATATCACATTAGCCATAAATGCTAATCTCCTAAGCACGAAGATTAAACCATGGATGATCAATAATGAATGGTCGGTCGATCGGTTAGACTTAGGGTAGACTGGTCAATACCACTAAACCATCAATTAGATGGAAGCCTTCATACACTAGATGGAACGAATCTCTACAAATATCATTGGATTGTCAAATACGTGTTTTAATAGTGTTGTTAGGGATTTGTATTCCCTTGGCTTTTTTTATAGTCAAAGGGGAGTAATTTTAGAAAGTAGGTTAGTCTTTGATTATTTAAACCTTAGTGCATTTAAGAAAAGACTTTAAATCACTTGAGGATTATATTTATTTGGGTTGATTTTAAATAAGTAACAATGAGATTTTAATTCTAGAAATGGATTGTTTCAAATTTAAATATAATTTATAATTGGATTATATATATATTTAAGATATTCAATAAATAAAAATGGGTAAATCATGAATTAAGGGTATGGGACCTTAATTCATGAATGAAGGATTGATTACATCAATCATGGAGAATGAACATGGAATTCATTCTCGAGGGAAGAATGGGATTCTATCTTAAAAAGTGATTCTCCAAAATATAATTCCAATGATTATCATAATCACCTATGAGATGTTATAAAATCTTAAGATGACTTAGAAAAATGCTTTAATGGATTCCTTAACTACATCATGAATTTTTAAGGAACATATGGATTCCTTATGGATATGAGAAATACCTTAATATTATAATGATGACTTAGAGAAAGGAATTGAAAAATTTATTAATTGTATCATGAACTTGAAAAGAGATAGTGGTTTTCCTTGGTTTGTATAATTGATTAAAAAGGATCCGTATATGCCCTTATGTACTTGTAACATTTAACATCTCAAGTTTATGAATAAGTGGAGAAAACATATTTTGAAGGCTAGGTTTATTCCCCATGAGGATTCCCAGGATAAAACAATGTGTCACTCTATTTGTGGTTTGATGTGTTATATCTTGTTCATATTGCTTTTACTTAAAAAAGAAAATGATATAAGTGGATGATATGGTTAAATGTTTAGATGAAACAATTATGCATACCTTTAGATTATTGCAATTTTTTCTTTGGTGTACTATTTAGTTGGTAGTTAAATTATGATGCAAATAATATGTTCTTAGTTTTCAACATGTTAATGATATACGATGGTGTAATTTAATTTATGGAATGGAAGGGAATGGATAATTATGAATGATGTAAGTAACTAGCTTCACCTTTTAGCAACTAGAACTTAATGTATTCACTTATGGTATGGATGCATAAAGATGAATGTGATATAATTCTAGCTCAAATGGGTATCTTATGTGTTGTTTCAAACTTAAGGTTATAATATAATGGATTCTATTCATAAAGGCTTCATTGATTTATGTTCACCTCATAAACACTCATGGATGGTTTAACTTGAAACACATGAGTTCGGAGTGGGTTGAAACCCACAAGAAGGCAAATTGGTCTTGAGTTGTGAACCAAGACAAATCTTACATTCTGGATTGAAATTTGAATGTACATGAGGAGTGGGTACTCCCATGATGGTTAAATAATACCCTTTTATAATGAACTTAATTGATTCATTTATATAACAAAATGGATACCTAAATAAAAGTATGGATAGATAATTCTTAAGAGGTATAAGGTAATATAATCATGCTTAAGATGGCATTCCAAGAATTATGAAAGTTTAATCATGGGTAGTGATTTTATTATCTTAGTGACCCATTTGAGAAGATGTGGGTAGGATATAATATCTATGAATAACCATGGTTGAGGTTATTTCATTATGATGGGTTTCTATCTTCAAGGTATTCACCTATATACTGATCTTGGTGGATAGTATGGTTAAGGGTGATTTCCATTTTATGAGGGATGAAACCTAACACTTGGCCAACATTATCATATTCAAGTTGTATGAGGGTTTCATAGAAGCTGATCACTTCTACTCAACAGTGACTCTGATCAAGTCTTAATATCTCTTTATGTTATTTGTCTTGACAACTTACAATCCAATTGGAATGATTCTTTCTTAGATCATGATTATGTTCCTTACCTCATGAGAGATGAATATTTATATAAATAAATAAAAATTACTATGGTTGAGAAGTAGTAACAATTGGGGTTGTTACATACTTGATGGACAATTTATTTAATGAGTTCTTCTAGGAACTATTTTTATGATCTTACTTTAGGAACAAGGCTATCCAAGCCTTGTTACTTGAGATATCTCCTAGGTCTTTGATTTTGTAGCTTCTTTGGTCTTATTTGAGATCTACTTCTTCAACTTATGGAATTGAGATCTCCCTCGATTTCTTCACCTTCAAGTTTGCTTTAGGTGTTGGATTAATTTTGAAGGAAATACTCTTCTTAACTTTTTTGTAGGAAGTTTCCTAAATCACTGAATCTTCTTTCCCTAAAACAAGTTATTAGTAGTGAAATATGAATCTACTTCTGAATCATGTACTCTCTTCTAGATTCTTCTTCAAGATCAAAGCTTTTGTGGCATTTTTTAGTATCAAGGATTTTGTGGCCTTTTATAATGTGAAGTTGACTCTATTTATGGAGATATTCAACCTCCAGACTTCACCACGACTCTTTCTCCTAGATTCTCTTATGTAGTATTCTTCTCTTGCAACAACTAATATTTACACTATGAAGGCACTTCGACCTTTGATAAATGAAGTTGAGATATCCTAGCTTTCTATTATAGGAGGTGTCCCAATCATCTGAGTTAGTTCCTTTCAATAAAAGAAACTTTAGGCAATAGTAAAAAAATTATATCTCTTAGATGAGCTTCACTAGTTGATTCATCAAACTAGTGGATCAAATGCTGAGTCCTTATCTTCACGAGATTTCCTGTAACTCTAGGGGAATACCTTGAACCAAATGAAACTTACAATCTCTATTTTCAGTCTATTCTACCAAACAATATTAAGGTAAAAAAATTTACATGCAATGGATCCAAAGGCACATTACTTGTAAAAATAAAAGTTATGGTGACTGGCCTAATTTTTAATAAAAGTACTTTCTCGAAGCTCTCCCTACTACCTTGATTCTTCTAAATATTTTTACAAGAGTCTTTTCACTGTGTTAAATCATGTTCACAAAAAATTAGGCTCAATAATAATGGTTGTTCTTCTCTCAATCTACAGTAGCTAGATCTACTATGACTAGATCTATCGTGGCTCTGATACCACTGTTAGCTTTTGAGGTAGATCACAATGGGAGATGAAAATCACAAGATGGAGAAATATGAGAGAAAATAAATTTACAAGATTGCAAAAATATGCTATAAATATAAATGACAAAAATGAATACAATGTTGCTATAGAGGAAATGGACATTCCATACAAGAAGCTATATGACTACATTGTATAAGTGAGGAAGAGTAAATAATGGAAACTGAAATCTTAGGAACACAATTTAAATATGAAGGGAAGAACTCAGAGACAAACCAACAAATCAAAGGTTTTCAACAGAAAAAAAAAAGAGAAAATTTACACAAGAAAATCTTTTTTTCAAATGTCAAAACTTCAAATAATGCAAGTCCCAATATAGACTCCATTGAACCATCTAGTAAAATTTTGGCTATGTATGAGCATTCTTCAAGGTTAGAATCCATCTCAGATTCAATTGGAATAAGTCAAGAAACAAGGAAAAAAAATTGAAGATGGATTCTAATCAAAAAGTAGGTCGCAAGACCAATCAATATCATATGGTAAAAGAAGGTGAAAAGCTTGTAGAGGAAGGTAAGATTAATGCCCTTCCCAACTTTTTTAGCCCTGGTATTAATGAAGATCATCACTTGGAATATTAGAGGACTCAAAGGGAGTCTTTCAAAACAAAATGAAATTAGAAGAATGATTCAGATAAATCATCCACATCTTGTTTTCCTTCAAGAAACAAAGATGTCAATGGAGGATATGGACTTAATTGCCAGTAAAATTTGGCCAGCTGGAAAAGTGGTTTCCCTCGGTTCCCAAGGGACTTCGGGTGGCATTGCTTGTCTTTGGGACCCAAAAGAGGTAGTTATTCACCATATGGTTGGCAGTTGGGGTTTGTTGGCTATAGCTATTCAAAGTGGACATTCCAACCAGATTATGCTCTGCATTATTGTTTATGCTCTGACTCCTTTGGATGAAAAAAGAAGACAGTGGAAGGATATTACTCATATTATCTCTCATTTTCCTAAAGCTTGGATCTTGATCGGAGGAGATTTCAATACCATCCTCTCTCTGGATGAGAAAATGGGGGGAAATAGAAATTTGGACAAAAGCACTGACCTCATGAGTGAATATATTGCAAACCTCCATCTTGTGGATATCCAACTAGATAATGGCCTTATGACTTGGTCTAACATAAGGCAAGGCTTAGCTTTTATAATGGAGAGATTGGATAGGTTTTTGCTCTCTAAAAATTTCTTAATCCATGGTCACATTCCTAAAGTGAAGACTCTTAATAATGCTGGTTCGGATCATTGGCTAGTCATGGTGGAAATGTGGAAAACCAATGTGAGTTTCTCTCCTTTTCATTTTCAATTAATGTGGCTTAGAGACATTTCCTTCAGACCTCATGTGCAACAATGGTGGAAGGAAGGTAAACCTAGGCATGGGACTAAGATGTTTTGTTTTGCCAAAAGACTACAATACATTAAATCCAAAATCAAGACTTGGAACTGGAAAGAGTTTGGGGATGTTCATAAAAAAAAACATGAAGTTATTGCTCATCTTGAAAATTTGAATAAGAAAATCCGTTTAGATGGCCTCACAGAGAAGAGAAGTGCAGATGAAATTAAACTCACAACTCAGCTTAGAGGAATGGGAAAAAAGAGAAGAAATCTTATGGAAGCAAAAATCTAGAATTCAATGGCTCAAAGAAGGAGATCGAAACACAAATTTCTTCCACAAATATCTTCTAGCTCGAAGATCTCACAACTTTATTTCTTCCTTAAAATCAGATTCTGGAGATGTTGTTTATACTTGGGATGGCATGAACTCTATTGTTGTTGATTACTTTTCCAATATTTTTGCTGCTACTCCTCTTGACTCAGCTTCACAACATAATGTTCTTCAAGCAATCCCTTCTCTTATCACTTCTGAGGAGAACTCTATTTTGACTGCTCCTGTTACTATCAATGAGCTTCAACAAGTAGTTTTTAAAATGCAAAAAGGAAAAACCCCAGGTCCTGATGGTTTTCCTATTGAGTTCTACCAAGAGTTCTGGGATATCCTTCATGTTGATTTATTAGAGGTGGTGGAAGAAGCCAGGAAAGCCAAAGAAATTTTGAAGGTTATCAATAAAACTTATATTACTCTTGTTCCAAAAGCTCAAGAGGTTGATCATATCTCAACTTTTAGACCTATTGCTTTATGTAATGTTCTTCTCAAAATCATTACTAAAATCATGGCAGAAAGGTTGAAGCCTCTTTTGCATAAGATTATTTCCCCAGAGCAAGGGGGTTATGTGGAAGGACGTCAAATAGTAGATGAGATAGTTCTTGCTCAGGAAGCCATCCATTCCATGGATATGCAAAATTCTCCTTCCATGTTCATTCGGTTAGACTTATCCAAAGCTTATGACAGAGTGGATTGGCACTTCCTTATCAAAGTTTTGAGGCAATTTGGTTTCTCTAAGGATTGGATGGATTGGATTATGGGATGTATCTCTTCAGTTTCCTACTTAGTTCTTATCAATGGCAGGCCTTCTCAGTCTTTCCTAGCTTCCAGAGGTATTAGGCAAGGTGACCCGCTATCCCCTTATTTATTCATCATTCTTGCTGAATGCTTGGGTAGGACTATAACCAAAAAGAGGGAAAACAAAACCCTTGAGGGAGTTACCATTGCTCATGGAGCTAGACCTATCTCTCATCTTCAATTTGTGGATGACTCTACTCTTTTAGGTAAAGCTACAGTTAAGGAAGCTTCTAATATTAAGCAAATCATTAGCTATTTTTCTAAGGCTATCGGGCAGCTTGATCAATGAAGACAAATCTAAAGTTATTTTCTTTCACTGCTCTACTAGACAGGAATCCATGGTCTTGGATAAATTAAGATATAAGAAGACCTCTCTTCCAATCACTTATTTAGGTATTCCCATAAATATTCAAAGGCATAAAAATAAATATTGGAATTGGTTGTTGGACAAAGTCAAGAAGAAAATTGGAAAGTGGACCAACAAGTGGCTTTCTTCTGGGGGTAGAATCACCTTGGTAAAATCAGTCCTTCAAGCTATTCCTATTTATGTTTCTTCCGTTTTGAATATCCCAAAGGTCTGTTCTTCGAGAATTGGATCAAATCAATCATCGTTTCCTTTGGAGTGGTACTAAGGAGAAAAGAAAATGGGCCTTGGTGAAATGGGATACTTTATGTCTTCCTAAGAGTGAAGGGGGTTAGGATTCTCGGTATTCAATTAATAACAACAAAGCTTTAGCTACTAAATTATATTGGAGGATGTTGCATAACCCCAATGCTCTTTGGGCCAATAATCTCCATGCTAAATATGCTGAGAACAAAAGTCCCGAAGACCTTGTTCGCTATCAACTTCCTACCAAAGGTTCTCCCATTTTAGCAGTTTCTTAAGACTCGGTGAGGATTTGATAAAGAAAAAATTATTTTGGATCATTCATAATGGTCAACATGCAAATTTTTGGACAGATTCTTGGGATGGTCACAAGCCTTTGATAACTCGGCTTCCGATTGGAGGTCTTAGATGGAGGAGCTTCACCGAGCTAATTGGATAAAGGTGGCTAATTACTTTCGGTACCATACTGGTAATTCAAAGGTTGGTAGATATTGGATCCCTATTGAGGACCGGCCTATTCAAATCCCAGAAAGGCAAAGACAAGATATCCAAGGCATCCTTCATATGAGATCCCTCTCTTGGTCCCATGAAAAATATTGTTTTGGATGGAACAACACTACTAAGGGTGAGTATTCAGTTGCTCAAGGTTATTTGACCTTATGCCATAATAATCCCAACCATTCTTCTGACATATTTTCTCGATTGTGGGCTCAAAAGCTCTAGCCTAAGGTGAGGTTCTTTAATTGGATTTTATTGCATCGTAGGGTGCTTACCGGTGAGCAACTTATGAAGCATGGTTTTCATGGCCCTTTTAGATGTGAAATGTGTGAAGAGAATGTAGAAAATATCAACCATATTTTTATTGAGTGTACTTTAGCCTCTGAGCTATGGAGGAGAATGGCCACTTTACTTGGCTTACAAGTGGTCCAATTTTTTTACTTTTGAACAACTTTGGAGGGATTGGCCTAATCAAGAGGGTGTTGATCATTTTATTAGGCAGCTAGTTTGGATGGGTTCTACCATTCTTCTTTGGAATATTTGGAATGAAAGGAACAACCAAATTTTTAATCAAGATAGGAAGGATATTCACTATATTTGGCAAAATACCATAGCCAACTTAGTTGAATCAGTCCATCAACTCCTTAATCACCCCCAAAACTCCCACCAAAGATGGGATCAAGTGATGCAAAGATTGAAGATTAAACCTTCTAAGGGCAACCAACTTAAAGGGAATGTGAGTATTAGTAAGATGGATAGGACTAGAAATTGGCAACCTCCTCCTAAGGATTTTGGAAAAGTCAATACTGATGGAGCCTCTAGAGGGAACCCTAGAAAAGCCAAGGTGGGAGGAATTGGTAGACTTTCAGATGGCTCCCTGGTTTTTACTTTTGCTGAGAATTTGGGTATTCTTTCCAATAACCTTGCTGAGGGGTATGGTATCCTCAGAGGCCTTCAGGAGGCTACTAAGGTTGGATGGGAAAAGGTGTTAGTTGAGTCCGACTCTCAACTTATGATTAATCTCTTGAAGACTCCTTCTAAGAATCATAAGGTGGATTGGAGAATAAAAAGAATTATTGAGAAGATTCAGTTAATCCAGATGGGATTTTTGAAAGTTGATTACAATCATGTGGTTAGAGATCAAAACAAGAGTGCTGATGCTTTAGCTAATTGGGCTTTGGACAAAGGTGATCTTACTTGTTATGGCCACCCTCCTATATGGTGGGCTTCTCAAATTAGGGAAGCTCTTCTTTCTATCATTTCTTTGGATGGCTCCAGCTTCGAAGGTACCTAGTTTCTTCTTGTTTTTTTTTTTTTTGCTTCTCTTTGGTTCATTCAGTTTTTTTTTAGTTCCCTAGCTCATTCTATTCTTTATTTTGTTTCCTCTGTTGATTCTTGCCTTAATAGTCTTCTGGTCTAGATAGGTCATTGTTTTGTTCATTTTTTTTTTCTTTTTTTTTTTTTGTTTAGTTTTTTAAGGTGGGTGGGTTCTTTTGTTTTGTTTTGTTTTTGTGTTCTTTGTGTTGTTTTTTGTTGTTCTTGTGTTTTTGTTGTTTTGTTTTTTCTTTATGTTTTTTGTTATTGTTCTTGTGTTTTTTTCGTTCTTGTTCTTGGGTTTCTCTTTGTTTGTGTTATTTCGTGTTTTTATGTGTGAGTGTTTTCTATGTATTTTGTTTTTGTTTATTGTTCGTTGTTGGTTGTTTTTTATTTTTATTTTTATTTTATTTTTTAATTTTTTAGGTTTTGGTTGTGTTTATTTTTCATGTTTTTTTGGGTTATGTCTTTGTAGTGTTCTCGTTGTTTTTGTCTTGTTTGTGTTTTGTTATGTGGTTCTTGTGTTTTTCTATGTGGTTTGTGTTGTGGTTTCTTTTATCTTATTGTGCGTGTTTGGTTGTGCTTTTGTTTTTGACACACTCAAGGAGCATGTTTTTTATTTTATTTTATTATTTTTGTTGTTATTTACTTATTTTTAAATTGGTTTTGTGTGTTTGTTTGCTCCTTGAGTATGTCAAAGGTGGTAGGCCAGGTCCGAGTCCTGGGCATTTTTGGCGGAATGGATACCCCTGCATCCTTGGGTATTTTTAAACACTATTAGAGTTTTCTTGATTATGGGACCAATAAAAATGAAGCAATTGAGTCCTACTAGGTGTATAATTAAACTATTTTCCTCTTTTATTATCACTATATGATTAGACTATTGTGCCTCACAAGGAAAAAAATAGTAGTACAACTCCAAGAGCATGAGAAGTGGCTCAACTGAACCACCTCTGAGATTTTTTACAAGGTCATTTTCTTTTAATATGTGATATTTAGCACTCTATTTTCTAATATAACCTAATTATTAGGTACAAAAAAGAAAAGGGAAATAAGAACCATCGAAAACAAATATAATGAAAAGGGAAAAAGATCCTAAGCTAAACAAGGGCGATGTGCTAATATTATAATACGATTATTTTGCATAAGAATAGGATAAATTAATTCATGAGTATAATGCATCGATAGCTTAGAATGAAAACTCTCTTCTCAGTACCATATTTAAGCACAAATTACACACAAAAAATAGGAAAAAAATCATATAGTCACAACCTCTTATATATGCACATAAACATGTATACACATAAGAAACAAGACCAAAAAGTCCTAGTAGTCACAACTTCTAGTATATATATGTATGTATGTATGTGTGTGCATGTATGTATGTATGTATGTATGTATGTATGTATGTATGTGAATATGGAAGTTACAAATCATACTAGAAATGAGGGCTCAAAATCTTTCCCATAAATCCACTCAAGTTTTGAATCCAAATTGTTATATAGAAGAACATGAAAGGGAAGCTACATATAAAGCCTTAGGCTTGTATAAGCAACTCTGATCCTTTACATTGTGTACACTTCTATTTATATAAAAAATGGGGATATTTCACCTTGAAATTTTGCATGGGAGTTTCTAATGAAGCTTCTCTACTCCTCCCTTGATTCAATCCTCCTTGCATCATTTTTAGTCCCCTAAGTATTTTGGATAAAAAATCATTTTTTATGAGCTATTGGATTTCAAATACCACCCTAGGAATCTTAAAACTAATTAGAATCACCTGTTGTAATTAATTTTATCAAATTTAGGATTGCAATTGTCATGATCTTGTCTTTAATATGCCACCTACATTCCTTGGATTGTGTAACCCAATTGATACAAGTAGACGATCGTTTTTCGATAATGGCCTATCAATTCAACCCATCTATCTATTTTGGGAGCTTGTACATCCTACAACCTGACTTGACCCTTCTTCCTAGTTGGCCATTTTTTGTATTATGCCCTTCTTCCTAGAGTTCTTTTGTTCTCTATTTAGATTACTTTTATCTTTTGAGGTGATGCATAGTATTATATGGTTGTCAAAACATTTTATCACCTTCTTGCATCATACTTTTATAAACTTTCAAGGCTAGACTATATTCTTATCAGAAGTGTTCTTTTGTCCTCCCATAAGATCTTTCAAATTTTCTTTTGGACATTTCTTGTGACTCATGGTCTAACTCTCAAAATTCTTCCTTTCCTTTTCCTTTTGGAACTTTTCTAACTTTCAACCTTTGAAATTGTTTCTCATTTTGTGCATGTTGGAATTATTCACTTCCTCACCGCTTGTTATCTTTCTGGACCTTTTGACTACATAGGCTATCAAAATTTTTGCCTTCCCTCCATCAATTGAAATTTTTTACTACATTGGTCTAATGTCTCTTTCCACACTTTTTTCCAACTTTTCTTTGATTTCATTTTTCTTTCAAAAATTTGCTTGAGGTAAAAAGTTTTTGACTGTAGTGAAAATTCACTATAGCAACATAACCAACCTAGGATACCTTAAATGAGACAATCCCTTGGAATTAAGGTCAAATTTCCAAGCCTATAAATAACAAACCTATCTATATATGATCCAAGTATCACGTTGAAGGATGGAATGAATAAAAATTTTAGATGTAAAATTGTAGGTAATGCAGCCTCATACCCAAGTCTCAAAAAGACATTTCTAATGATAGTGTACCTTCCCAATCCATTTAACCCATTTACTAGGTTATGCTCAGTAAGGATTCCATGGAATAAGAAATAATTATATCCTTTTCAATACTTCCAAGGATATTCAAAATTTCACTATGGATATTCTTGGGTTTTGCTTGGTTTTGAAATATTTGCAATTTATTATGAATTGGCATCTTTATTTTGATATGAAAAATCATGATCTCCTTGAATTTAGTTCCTTGTTTTGTTCATAATCAACTCCATTTTCATGGTTATCTATTCAAGCACTTTAATCTTTAAGGCTCTTAGACACACAAACCAACTATATTTTACAAAATCAAGTATGATGACTAACACTACTAAGGCTATTAATGGCTCTTTAAAAATACTAGTAGTTGAACAAGGAGTGAATTAGATTGTATCCTAGAGTAGTAATGGTTTTGGAGGAAGTCAAATTCTATATGGATAATTTTATCAATGGTGTAACAAAATCTAGTATATCAACAATTACTATATGATTATGGTGTATGATGAATGACTATTAGGTTTTAGTAAGGCATGTAGTTTGACTATAGTGCATAGCATAATTGATCAAAAAAGGGAAACACTAGTCCACATAAGTTAAATGATAAGAAATATATTAATGGGGCCATCAAAACTAGGACAAGAGCTCTAGGTTCAAAGATAGAAAGGAAAAATGTAATTGAAATATATAAAATCTTATCCCAAGGAGGGTTAGTTGTAAAATTAAAAGTGCTAATGAATTCTCTTAAATGAAATCCATAGTGTCTTAGTGAGTAGGGGCCATACAAGAACAATAAAGGTTAATGCCATCATTATTATATGAGCAAATGCAAGTCCACTCATGTTGTTACATCCTTATAGTTAACAAGGCAAATAATGTTGTTCCTTTAAGAATAAAAAATATTGATGTAAATTGGTTGCCTTCTATTTAAGCCTATTTTATATTTAACAATGTATGAATAAATATTTATATTTTAACTATGTGGATTTTAATCAATATATTAAATTTTAAATTTTAAAATATTATTAAATTATATTTATAAACTAAAAGGTAATAATAAACTATGCATTGGCTATTAGCTAATGAATTTTAAATATTTTTAACTATGTAAGCTTTACAATTATAAAATATTTTTAAATATTAAGTACTTTATGTAATGTACTTTTATATTTTGTATGTTTGATTAATTTTAGAAATTCACTAACACTATTATAAGATATAATCTAAAAATATATTTAATGAATAAGAATACCCTTTGAATTTATGCAAAATATTACATGGGATATAAGAACAAGTTATTATTAAACTTATAACCAACCTAGAATGGCCAATTGAAATCCACTACAACATAAATACCACTTAAGGTGAAAAAATTATCCTTCACAAACTATTCATATGAATAGTATTCAAAGAAATATTGGAAAAAATATTGTGGCGGCTATGATTTTCCATTAAAGAGGTAGTAGAGCAACCACCAACTGCTATGGCAATGGCGATGGCGAAGCAACCATAAACTATTGTAGAGATGGTGGTGAAGAAACCACAAAATGCTATGGTGGCTATGATGGAGCAACCACAAACTATGGTAGTGGTGGAGAAACTATAAATTACTATGAGGATGGTAACAACCATAGGTGTCGACTGTTCCACTAATCCTTGTAGTGGTTTATTCCTAATCAAAATTATTTAGATATCTTGGACTGATGGTGAGTGAAATGGAGGTGATTAGGAAGAATGCAAGTGGGAAGGATGAGGACATAAGTGGGAATGAGGATGGGAGTGATAACGATGGTGATAATTATTTCATTCCTTGAGATTTTAAGGGTTTTATGTGCCCTTCTAGCCAAAAAGCCCTTGGTATAGATTTTAGTGTGTCCCCTTCAGTTCCTTTTGGCCCTGGAGCATCTTGGAGCTAAATTATAAAGAGGCCTTTTAGGAAACCCTTAGAAGAGAAGTTCTGCTTAATCCCAGAAGGAGGTTAAATTTTTATTCTAGAAGTTAGTAAAAATGTATGTGGATCACAAGGATATGTTCTTGGTTCGTAAGTTTTTATAAAATTTCCTAGATATGAATACTATTAGGCAATGGGCTCATTCCAAACGACATGTTTTGGATATTTTGGAAATCATGGCTCTACCAAAAAAAAAATCTGGTTTGGCTAAGCTCTTCAAAGGATTTAGAGTGGATCCTTCAATAGGGTCCATGGTTCTATAGGCATCATGGAATTTTTATAAAACACTAGATTCCAAACTTTAATCTGAATATCTAGAGCCTTAATCAAGCTCTAGTGTGGGTTAGGCTCCCTAGCCTATCATTGTATCTATGGTACGCAACCATTTTTTGTTAGTATTGGTCATTGGTTGGATCATCTAGTGGCTATCAATCCAGGAATCTTAGCTATATCTAGGCTCATTTATGCTAGAATTTGTTTCAAACTAAATATGAATCAACCCCCTTTGAAGTCTATTAATATTGTTTCCATGTTTGGAATATGGGATTAAACACTAGAATACAAAAATATCCCAATGAAATGCAACACTTGCTCTAATATTGGGCATATAAAAAGGGATTTTACATTTAATAAAGTTACCCCTTGTTGACAAAAAACAAAATATTAAAGGTAGGAGAATATATTTTTGGTTTAGCTTCAGGAGTTAAAGTGGGTGCAGAGGAGCTCTTTGGATCTAAGACGTCTTCAACAAAGTAAGGAGAAGGTGTTTATGAGGAGTTTAGTATTCAAAATAAGAGCTTAAATATTATGGAAGATCCAGCTGAGTGTTCTTCAAAAAATAAGATAGGTGCATAGGATATCTCTAATCCTAAGTCATATTTATAAATGGAAGCAAATAGGGTTTCTAAAGAGCTTAATATTCAAGTGAGTATTTTTAGTAACCCTAACCCTAATGATTATGTTATTATTAATACTCAAAATTACTTTGAATCTCTAGCTAATTCCTTGGAAGGTATAGATCTAGATGTCTCAAATGAGGATATGTCATGTAAAAGAAGTGTTGTTTTGATATAAATTTAGTTAAACTCAAATTTATCCTTTGAACCAAATCCTCTTGATGTTATGGAATCACCTCCCAAGCCCAATAGGGTGGGTAACCTAGGTAGCCCTAATAGGTCTTCAATAAGTTTGAGAAAGAATCAGGTAGATGAAGGGAGAGATAAGTTGAGAGGAAGACCTTATCGATTGAGATCAAAGAGAGAAACAACCAAAGAAGTGGTAGATGAAAATCAATCAAATTTGAAGTGGGAGGGTAAAAAGACCCAATCTAAACCCAAAAAATAAGAATCATACCTTGGACTATTAGAGGGCCCAATGTGCACTCCAAACACCAAATTGTCTAGGATATTATAAAATATCTTAAGCCCAAAATATTATTGTTATAAGAAACCAAATTGAGTAGTCAGAATGTTGCAATAGTTAAAAAAAATGTTTGGAAATAAGTCAATATTGTTGCTAGTGAAGCGAATGGTGCTTCAGTAGGACTCATTTTTTTGTGGGATAGTAATCAGGTGAAAGGAAAAGTGTTATTAACTATTGATAATATTATCAGTGGGGTTTTTCATCATAAATCCACCATGGAAACCTAGGTTTTAACTAATATCTAAACCACTAACTCCATTTTTTGGTAGAAGACAACTCTAGAATGATCTAACAACTACTAGGAGAACCTTCCATTAGTTTACCTAGGTCATTTTTGGGTACTTTAACACCCCTCTATTCCATTTTGATAAGATGGGTGGAAACCCTGACTGGTCTAAGAGTATGTTACATTTTGAACAATTCATTTTAGAAAATGGGATGATGAACACTAGTCTTAGAGGGGTTAATTTCACCTAGTGCAATAGAAGACTAGGCAATCAACTTATCCAAATAATATTGGATAAATTTTTGGTCTCCCAAGAAGGATTATTAAAATTTGGAAATACCTCTTTGTCTAACTCACTAAAACTAGATTATACCACAATAATTTGTTATTTAAGTTTATGTCTAGTGAAACGAAGTTATTTAACCCCTTTAAATTTGAGGCTATGTGTCTTAAAAACTTTAATCTAGAGTTTTGCATCAAGTATTGATGAAATACAATTTTTTTTGGCGCACTTGCTTCCCAAATTATTAAAAAACTTAGATTTATTAAGTTCAAATTGAAAGAGTGAAATAAGCACATTGTTGGGAATATATTTAAGAATAATACATATATTAAATAGGAGCTTTTTGCCTTAGAAGCAAAAATGATTGGAGAAGAATACTCTCTAGAGTTAAGAAACCAAGAAAAAATATCCTATCAGAATTCCACAATACCTTAGCCTAAGAGAAAGCCTTCTAGAGGCAAAAATCTCGAGCTCTTTGGCTCAAAGAGAGAGATAGGAATACTAAATTTTTTCATGCTACTACTTTGAGGCATAGGAGCAATAATAAAATTAAATAAATTATGAGAAATGATGGTTCTATTACTAAAAATATTATGGAAATTAGAGAAGAGGTAGTTAGATATTTCAAAAATCTTATTAGCTTATTAGCACTACAGAAGAGATGGTTGTTGATGAAGCCTCCATATTTCTTTAAAATATTCCTCAGTTAGTCTCAAAATAGTAGAGCACATTCTTGACTAGACCCTTTTTTTAAGATAAAATTAAAAAAAAAAAAAAATTGATATGGCAGGAGATAAAGCTCTTGGGCTAAATGGCTTACCTGCCCTTTTCTTCAAAAAAAATTTGGTGCATTATGGTAAATTTGATTTGTGGTGCCATTTTTGAGATAGAAAGAACCTTATTTATCCCCAGGGATGTCAAATCTACATTTCTGGCCCTTATTTTGAATGTTGTTGGAGCTAAATACTTCAAGAAATTTGAAAGCACAAAAACTTGCACCATAAAAAACAAAAATGAAATGAAATAGATAATATGATGTAAAGAAACCAAATGGTAATGAATCCTGCTATATTAAATTATTTTGATTCCTTTAAAATGTGTTATAAAGAATCTCCTTTAAGGATTTCATCGATGATACAACATTACAATGAGGATTATGATATCCCTTTCATCAGAGAGAGCTTTCCTAGGTGTAATCTGAAAGGTTTCTATACAAACAAAAATATTTTGGAGAGTGGTTTTTCTTGTGATTATCATCCGAGAATTGAATCTAAAAGTCTTTTGTAATACCTGATCCTGTAACCTACACACAATGAGACAAAGAAGGAATCAATACAATTTGTAGGGCTTACCAAGGTTGTACCTATATTTATTAGGAGATAAAATAAGATAAAGTGAATGCATGCATGAAATGATGGAAATATATGCTATTGCAATAAGATAAATTGTATGAAAAGAAGGATTTAATGGTAGAATGACCATGTAACATGTAAACCTTAACTAACATGTAGAAAAAAAAATGAAATTGGTCACCTGAACGAGACCATATGGGGTTGATATGGTCTTTTTCTACAAACCATCTCAAGGTGATATGATCTCTGTTGCAAACTTGCAACTATGCAAAACCAAGTCCTGGTGGTGTTGGTGTGATCCAAGAGAGTTTTATCAATGAATTCTATAATGAGCATGGATATGAGGTGTTGGCATGATCCAAGAGAATTTTATCAATGAATGTTATCATGAGTGTGGATGTGAGTTGGTTGGTTTGAGCAATCCAGAGAAACGAGGTTAATCAAATGCGGACAGGGAAGGTAGCATCATAGCTTGCATGGCAATCCAACAACATGGTGATAGTGAGAAGGTTTGGCAAGCAATTTGGGTAGCACTTCATTGTATTTTGTGTTTGAATTCAAGTTTTTAAACAGAGGGTAGGGACTCCATTTTATAGCCTCCTTAGCACATAGCCAAAGAGGCAAGTGGAAATAAAGGGTAGTTTTATTATCAATCAGTAGGTGGTAGGGGCAACTACAGGTCCTCTCGTACATCGAGAAATTAACTATCATGCTAATAGGCAGTCTCATTTCTTGATTTATTTTTTTTATTTTTGTGTTTGTATGACCATCTCAGGTCGATATGGTCCTGAATTGGAAGTTGTATCGGGTTGAGATGGTCATGCTTCCCATGGATAAAAAAAGTACCTTTTGCTAGAGAAAGACACCAAATTACCCCTGAGGTTGAGGTGGGTTGAATGGATTAGAAGAAGGTATTTTGGAGAGTCTCCTTGTGTTGACATATTTTAGGTGTCTAAAGAATTCATCTGATCATTTTATGTAATACATTTTACAAAATCCTTATCAAATTTTTAGCCATTAGACTTAAAAAATATTCAACCCTTTATTATTAGTGCTAAGCAAGGAGGGTTTGTTTTAGGTAAGAAAATTCTAGATGTAATAATCACCATACATGAAGTTCTCCACTCTATTGATAAAAGTGGATCTATGAGGCTCTTGTTGAAACTTGACATGAACAACACCTATGATAGAGTCAATTGGGATTTCATGTTGTGGAACCTCTCTAAATTTGGATTCCATGAAGATTGGATTATGCTAATAAAAGAGTGTATTTATTTTATCATGTTCTTAGTTTTAGTGAATGGAGCAAATGTAGGTTACTTTCCTATAAAGAGAGACTTAAGGCAAGGGGATTCTCTATCCCATTACCTTTTCATTATTATGGTATATGCCCTTAGTAGAGCTATTATTATAGCTATCGGGGATGGTAAGATTACTCGTATCAAACTGACCACTTCTCTTCAATCGATCTCCCATCAATAGTTTATGGATGATACCATTCTTGCTACAATTGCTTCTATACCTCATGTAAAAGAAATTAAATTTCTTCTAACCAAATATGAATTAGCAGCAAGGATAAATAAACTTCTTGAAAAGCAAAGTCTATTTCTTAAACACCCCAATGAGAAGGTAAGGCAAAATAGCTAGAATATTTGGCTGTGATATTAAGTGTTTTTTTCCTATTTATTTCAGAATACCCCTCTTCAAAGTTAGTTTGAAATCCACCCAATGGGACCCTATGATAGAAATAGTCTAAAGAAATCTTGTGGGCTAGAAAGGTTCTCTTCTGAGTCAGGCTGGGAAAGCCCAACTAGTTAAATCCATGCTCCAAAGTATCCCAATCTACTTTTAATCCCTATTCAATATGTTTGCTAAAGTAACATCTTCTATTAAAAATATTTAGAAATATTTCCTTTAGACTGGAATAGAGGAAAGAGAAGGTTAGCCCTAGAGTCATGGGATCAGGTTTGTGTACCCAAGAAAAAGGGATGTCTGGGTCTGAGAAAATTAAAGAGGATGAAAAAGACATTAATTACTATAATCAAATGGAAGTTGCTTACAAATTTCCAAAAAGGGTGGCCAAAAATTCTTAGAGCAAAACACCTCAAGAATGGTAAGAACCTCATGGAAGAGGAAAACCCACTTCAAGGATCCTACCTATGGAATAAAGTGCTCAAGTCCAAAGTCCTTATGAGGAGAGGTGCTGGATGGAAAATTAGGTATGGTAGTAAGGTTAATTTTTGGAAGGAGTGTTGGGTACAATAGACCCCATTGATTGATAATTAAAATTTGGCAATCCTAGAACCTCATCTAACTTAGAATTATGGTAAATTGGTCTTAGAATTTATTCAAAATGATGAAAATAGAAAAAACTAGAAACTCATATAGCAAACTTGGACCAAAACGGTAAACTTACTCAGAAAAATTTAAAATATTTGTTGAGAATTAAAAGTCTTAATAATTTTAGAGAGAAGGATTAAATTTTCTAGAAAATGCACAAAAAAGGGTAGTTTATTGGGGAATCAACATATCGATTGTTGGAAGGTAACGAGGAAAGTTTGTTCTTAGCTTCCAAAATTTGGCTGAAAGGATTGATTCCAAAAATTTATTTTTTTTACTGGTTATGTATCCAAAGCAAGATCTTGATAATTGATAACCTTCAAAAGAGAGGTATGGCCTTACACAACAAATTCTATTTATGTCCCTAACTTTTCAAAGTTTGGTATCTCCTCGGTTCTTCCAAATAATATGGTAGATCTTTAGCTCCAATGGTTCTTCCCCTATTCTAATCCTCATTTAAAGTCTCTCTAGATGTTTAGTCTTCCCCATATCATGTGGAGACTATGGAAATAAAGGATTGTAACTTCGTTGGAGCTAAGATATGGGTCACTTTGATTGAAAATATTCACAACCTAAACTTTGAAATTTCCAAAGGTAAAGGAAGATCTAGCTATTATGGAAAGATGAGGTCTTTCTAGGACTATGGAATTTTTTGATCAGATCCTGATGGCAAGCCGGGATTCACACAAACAGTTTTACAGTAAATTCACAGTAATTTTCATTAAAATGTCCAGTGCAACTATACAGCAGTAATTCCCAGGCATACAACTTCTTCCCCAATCCCGAACTTCACCATCCCCCTACAAATATTTTCCCCGAGTTTTTAACGAGGCCTCGATCCTCCAGGCATTCAATGCCTCCACCTAACAAAAATTTCAAATTCAAATTTCCCCCTTCCTGGATTTTTGAAATTTCAGTCTTAAATGTCGATCTGCCCGCTCTATCATGGTACCGGCATTGATGGCCTCCCTGCACCGGCCGCATTATTCTGACCGTCCTTTGCACTGTGGTCTCTTCCATTAAACCATCGCCTGTAAATGCTTCAATGCCAAAAATGTCGAGAAGGAAAAGGAACGCGGTCGACACCTTCCTTAACAGTTTACGTGACCCTCAGATTAGTTTGCGTACACGTGGTCGGCTGCGTGTACAACCATCCAAGCTTCCCCCTTGTTGCAACACACTTGACCCACGTGTCCTTCACAACTGCCACGTGTTCGGCTTGGCCTTGCCCGACCGATCGCTATTCACCCTTGGTCTGGTTCTCTATCTCCCTTCAACTTTCGTAGCCGTCGGAAGACCGGCCACGTGTCGGTCCTTAACTGGCCGCGATATCGCGACCTGTCGCGATATCGCGACAGAACTCTAACTTCTCTGCCTTTCTTCATAGGCCGCCGCGATATCGCGACATCGCGATAACGCGACGTCGCGATATCGCGACGTCCGAAGCTCCTTCCCTTTGCTTTGTAAAACGGTCGCGATATCGCGACGTCGCGATATCACGCGGAGTTCCTCCCTTAAAAACTATCGCGACGACTTACGCTCCCTTCCTCTGCTTCTCAAAACGGTCGCGATATCGCGACGAAACCCGCCAAAGGTACAAAGCAGCTTCTGGGGTCACGATTTCGCGACATGTCACGATTTCGTGACCCCTCTCCCTTTTGCCTTAAAACTTCCTCAAACCGAAAACTTCTCCACAAAAACCTTCCTCAATACTGAAATAAATCGAACAAAGTGCAAATGACTTAGAAAAGAAATTTGTAAGATGCAAGATTGCTTTACTGTCTCCGGATGCTCCTGCATCAGACACCCAGGGTAGATTAGAAGTGATCCTCACTTCCGTTTTGTTGGGGAAAGACCCAGGCGGTCAACCTCCACTTTCGATAGCCAAGTTGCATCTTCAACAGGCCTGCCCTTCCACTTGACCAAGTATTCAGAATACTGTCTATTTCTGGTGCTCCTGCCTTCACGGGTATCTAATACTTCCTCGGCCTCATCTGTGCTTGGAGTAGCTGCTGGAATTTGCCATAATTCTGGACTTTGCATTTCTGTACCTTCTCCCTCATGATATTCCACTAAATCTGAAATATTAAAAATAGGTGAAATATCAAGCCAACTCGGCAATTCCACTTCATACGCATTTCCTGACTCCCGCTTTCCCAGTATTTTGCATGGCCCAAACTTTTTCATCTTCAATTTATTATAAGTCTTGGCAGGAAATCTCTCCTTCCTGAGATGCACCATAACCTCATCTCCTACTTTGAACTCCTTGAACCGCCGCTTTTGGTCTGCCCTTGCCTTATATTGACTATTCATTTTTATAATTTGTTTTCTCACTTCCTCATGCAGACTTTTCATATGTTCTGCGAATTCTTCTGCCTCGGCACTACACTTTTCTCTTCTGTCCAACTTCCTCAGTTCAGACACATTCCTCGGGCTGTTCCCGTAGATTATCTGGAATGGGGATTTGTTGGTGCTCTTATTAACTGAACTGTTATAAGCAAATTCAGCCTGTGGTAAGACTAAATCCCATCCCTTGGGCTGATCTGCTATCAAACATCTCAATAAATTACCTAGGCTTCTTTCACCACCTCTCGTCCGTCCGTCGCCTGTGGGTGGTATGCTGAACCGAATTTCAGGTCTGTCTTCAACTTCTTCCACAGAGTCCTCCAGAAATACCCAACAAACTTGGTATCTCTGTCAGAAATTATGCTTCTTGGTAGACCGTGAAGTCGTACCACTTCCTTGAAGAACAACCCAACAATGTGAACTGCATCACTTGTCTTCTGGCAGGGAATAAAATGTGCCATTTTGGAGAATCGGTCAACCACCACAAATACTGAGTCATTTCCCCTTTGTGTTCTCGGCAAGCCAAGAATAAAATCCATGCTTATGTCCTCCCATGGCCTCTCAGGTACAGGTAATGGCTGGTATAATCCTGTGTTTTGCCTTATCCCCTTTGCCATCTGACATATTCTGCATCCTTGCACAAACTTCCTCACATCCTGCTGAAGTTGTGGCCAGTAATAATTTTCATCCACTAGGGCAATAGTCTTATCCCTACCAAAGTGTCCAGCCAATCCTCCGCTGTGCTTTTCCTTGATCAAGTTCTCCCGCATAGAGCTCCTTGGAATGCATAATTTGCTTCCCTTGAACAACATTCCATCTTGGATCAGGAAATCCAACCACTTCGTTCGGTCCACCGTAACAGGTGTTAAGCAAGCCTTCCAAGCTTCTGCAAAATCCGGATCTGCAGGGTACAAACCCTTTAGTTCTTCAAAACCCACTACTTCCACTGTCAGTTTAATCAGTAAAGTCTGCCTTCTGCTCAAGGCATCTGCAACTCTGTTTGACTTCCCACTTCTGTGCTTCAGCACAAAGGTATAACTTTGGAGGAACTCCACCCATTTCATGTGCCTTTGATTCAGTTTTGTCTCGATCGTTAATGTATTGCAAAGCCTCGATGGTCAAGAAATAGAACAAACTCCTTTGGCAATAAATAGTGTCTCCACTTTTTCGGAGCCTCGAACTATAGCATAAAATTCTTGGTCATAAACTCGAATACTTTTTCCGAGCGTCATTTAGCTTCTCACCGAAATAAGCAATCGGTTTGCCCCCTTGACTCAAGACAACCCCTATTGCACCGCCACCGGCATCACAATCCACCTGAAATACCTTGTTAAAGTCTGGAAGTGCCAAAACAGGCTGTTCTGTAACTTTTCTCTTTAATGCATCAAAGCTCCTTTCAGCCCCTGATGTCCACTTGAACTCCTTTTTATCCCCCCTCATTGTTTCCGTGAGAGGTGCACAGATGCTGCTGAAGTTCTTTATGAACTTCCTGTAAAAGCTGGCCAAACCATGAAAGGATCTTACTTCTATTGTGCTTCTTGGGGTAGGCCATTCAATGATGGCTCTTACCTTCTCTGGGTCCATTTTTAGGCCTTCTGCTGAGATTACAAACCCCAGGTATACTAACTCCCTTTTGACAAAATTACACTTTTTCAGATTTATTAACAACTGCTCTTCCCGCAGCTTCTCAAAAACTTTCCTGATGTGCATCAGGTGTTCCTCCAGGGTCCTGCTGAATATCAAGATATCATCTAAATAAACAATTACAAACTTTCCCAGGAATTCCTTCAGTACTTCATTCATCAGCCGCATGAAAGTACTTGGTGCATTGGACAGCCCAAATGGCATGACCAACCACTCATACAAGCCTTCTCTTGTTTTGAAGGCTGTCTTCCATTCATCTCCCTCTCGGATACGGATCTGATGATAGCCACTTTTCAGGTCAATCTTTGTGAAGTATTCAGCCCCACTTAAACAGTCCATGATATCATCCATTCTTGGCAACGGGAACCTGTACTTAATAGTGATTTTGTTGATGGCCCGTGAATCTGTACACATCCTCCATTCCCCATCCTTCTTTGGTGCCAGTACTGCAGGTACTGCGCATGGACTCAAACTTTCCCGAATCAATCCCTTTTCTAACAATTCCTGGACCTGTCTATTTAACTCCTCAGTCTCTACAGGCGTCATCCTGTGTGCAGCTTTATTTGGCAAGCTTGATCCCGGTACTAAGTCTATATGATGGCTAATTTTTCTTACTGGGGGTAAACCCTCAGGCACATTGTCTGACACAATATCTGGAAATTCCTCCAGCAGATTTTGGACTTCTGCTGGGGTATCCTGGCATTCCTTCCCCCTAACTCTAGGGATTATTGCATAACATAAATGTTCATGCTTCAACCCGTTCAGGAACTTTCTCCCCTCAACTAAACAGACTCTGGAATGGTTACATACCTTTTCATCCGCATCCTTCAAGGGCTTTAGTTTATGGCGTACACCATTCTTTGTCAATGAGTAGGTGTTGGCACGGCCATCATGCACTGCACTCCGGTCAAACTGCCAGGGCCTCCCCAGAAACATGTGGCAAGCATCCATGGGCAGGATGTCACACAGGACCTCATCACAATAATTTCCAATGTTGAATTTAACGGAACACTGCTCATTGACCAAAGCTCGTGGTCTTTCTCGTAACCATGCGACCCGGTAT
The DNA here is from genome assembly GCA_028583015.1 of Wollemia nobilis. Lineage (NCBI taxonomy): Eukaryota > Viridiplantae > Streptophyta > Pinopsida > Araucariales > Araucariaceae > Wollemia > Wollemia nobilis. Next base: position 4,587,783 of record JAQPPZ010017188.1, on the reverse strand, counting down.
GGGTGTGGGTGCTTCTTCCTTTCTAACTCGTAGCTTTGTAACCATTTCCTCAGAAACCAGGTTATCCGTGCTACCATTGTCAATAATGATATTGCAAACCTTGCCCGCACATTTGCATCTGGTGCGGAATAAACTTTTTCTCTGGTCTGTGTCCTTCTCCTCATTCAACAGGACTCTTCTTACAATCATTGTTTCTCCTCTCTCCGCTTCTTCGGAATGCTCAGACTCAGCATCTTCCTCTGCCACAGCAGCTCTGGCCGGACCCTCAGGCCTCTTGTTCGTTCTTTCCCGGTGTTGTGGACACTCGAATGCACGATGCCCTTCTTCACCACAGTGGAAACATGTTCCACGGAATACTCCCCTTCCAAATCCCCGTCCAGATCCACCCCGTCCCCTTGGGTAGCTGTTCTGGTCTCGGGGCTGATGAGCATCCTCCTCCCTTCGATCTGGGCTACCACTGGCTTCACCAGTCTTCTTTGGGTCCTTATACTTTTCTCCACTGGTCCTCCCACCAGTTCTTCCACCACGGCCCCTTCCTCTTTGCTTGCCTTCAAACCGCCTATTCAGTTTTTCTTCTACCTTTAAGGCAAACTGGTAAGCATCCTCAATGGTGCTTACCCGAACTAGGCTCAGCTCTTCCTGGATGCCGAGTCTCAACCCATTGATATAACGGGCTACCTTCTCTTTGTTCGCCTCTAAATGCCCAGTTCTAATGGAAATTTTGTAAAATTCTTCGGTGTACTCTTGGACAGTTCTGTTCGCTTGTCTCAAACTCTGCATCTTTCTTAATAGATCCAACTCGTAGTCTGCCGGGATGAACTGTCTTTTCAGCTTCTCCACCATTCTATCCCACCTGGTTATTCTCTCTTTCCCTCGTCTGTTTCTCTCCAACCGTATCCCCCTCCACCAAATGCCGGCATGACCCTTCAACTTGGTCTTAGCAAATCTGACCCGATTAGGGTCCTCAACCTCCTCGTACTCGAAATACTCCTCTAAATCATTTATCCAGTCAATTACTTCTTCCGGATTCAAGTTACCCGAGTACGTGGAAACCTCCATTTTTGGTTGCTTTCCAATCTGAGAGATGGCCTTGTATAACCGAGCTTGCGCAGGGTCCATAGCCTCTTCCTCCTCAGATTGGTCTTCCTCTTCAACTTCGTCCTCACTGTCCTCATCCCTTCCGGGTTCGTGCCTTCTACGTAATTCTTCCTGCAGGGCTTGAACTTGTCTCTGCAAGGCCCGAAAGTCTTCGACCGGCACCACATTTCCTACCCCGCCACGGTTCCTTCGTGGAGGCATTATAATTTTTTTTTTTTTTTTTTAAATTCCTCCCACAGATCCTGGTGTAACTGCCTCTTTCCGACGATCTGTTACACGCTCAGGAGCTCCCGCTCTGATACCACTTGATGGCAAGCCGGGATTCACACAAACAGTTTTACAGTAAATTCACAGTAATTTTCATTAAAATGTCCAGTGCAACTATACAGCAGTAATTCCCAGGCATACAACTTCTTCCCCAATCTCGAACTTCACCATCCCCCTACAAAGATTTTCCCCAAGTTTTTAACGAGGCCTCGATCCTCCAGGCATTCAATGCCTCCACCTAACAAAAATTTCAAATTCAAATTTCCCCCTTCCTGGATTTTTGAAATTTCAGTCTTAAATGTCGATCTGCCCGCTCTATCATGGTACCGGCATTGATGGCCTCCCTGCACCGGCCGCATTATTCCGACCGTCCTTTGCACTGTGGTCTCTTCCATTAAACCATCGCTCGTAAATGCTTCAATGCCAAAAATGTCGAGAAGGAAAAGGAACGCGGTCGACACCTTCCTTAACAGTTTACGTGACCCTCAGATTAGTTTGCGTACACGTGGTCGGCTGCGTGTACAACCATCCAAGCTTCCCCCTTGTTGCAACACACTTGACCCACGTGTCCTTCACAACTGCCACGTGTTCGGCTTGGCCTTGCCCGGCCGATCGCTATTCACCCTTGGTCTGGTTCTCTATCTCCCTTCAACTTTCGCAGCTGTCGAAAGACCGGCCACGTGTCGGTCCTTAACTGGACGTGATATCGCGACAGGTCGCGATATCGCGACAGAACTCTAACTTCTCTGCCTTTCTTCATAGGCCGCCGCGATAACGCGACGTCGCGATATCGCGACATCGCGATAACGCGACGTCGCGATATCGCGACGTCCGAAGCTCCTTCCCTTTGCTTTGTAAAACGGTCGCGATATCGCGACGCGAGGACGTCGCGAACGACTTACGCTCCCTTCCTCTGCTTCTCAAAACGGTCGCGATATCGCGACGTCGCGATATCGCGACGTCGCGATATCGCGACGGAACCCGCCAAAGGTACAAAGCAGCTTCTGGGGTCACGATTTCGTGACCCCTCTCCCTTTTGCCTTAAAACTTCCTCAAACCGAAAACTTCTCCACAAAAACCTTCCTCAATACTGAAATAAATCGAACAAAGTGCAAATGACTTAGAAAAGAAATTTGTAAGATGCAAGATTGCTTTACTGTCCCCGGATGCTCCTGCATAAGATCCTTCCCTCCATTCACTCTCAAACTAGATGGAAATCTCTGTCGGATGGTTGGGCTAAGCTAAATTTCTATGGTGCAACAAAATGTAATCCTAGAAAAGTTGGTATTGGTGGAGTTATCAGAGATAAATATGTAACCTTAATTGTTACCTATGTGAATGTTTTGGAATCTCAAACCAGTCCTTTCATAGAAGCACAAGATCTATATCAAGGTGTTAATATGGTGAAAAAACTAAATATCAATAGATTTATAATAAAATATATCTCTAAAAATTGTAAATTGTATCAAAGGCCTACATAAATCCAGTTGGAGCATAGAGGATATGCTAATAGAGGATAAATAAATTCTATAGGTCTTGGAGAATAATCAGGTTAATCTAATTTAAAGGGTAGGAAATGCTTAGCAGATTGTGTGGCCAACCTCAAGGTGGACCTTAAGTAGCTAATAGTATGGATTCAATATTTTCCTCCTATTATTTTGGAGGTATTCAGAAAGGATGCTCATGTGGTTGATATGAATAGTTAAGTGGTTCTCTTAAGTTATATTTTTGGGTCTCCTTAATGGGAGTGATAGGCCCAAAAAATTCACCTATGATTATGGGAGATTTTGTAGTGTGTTTAGGGGTAGAGTTTCTCTTTACCTTGGCCCTTTCCTATTGTCCAAGGTGTTTGTTCTATCTAGTAGATGTCTTGGGGGGGCTAGTTCATGCCTAGGTGCTTGGCTAAACCTCAATTCTTCTCTTACCTGAGTTTCTGGTTTGGTTCTCTAAGTTGCTCCTTTTTGTATTTTTCTTTTAGGATGAAAGTGTTGTTTTGATTTTGGCTTTGGGTGGGAGCATTCATAGTGGTCCTATTTTTTAATTTATTTTCTCTTTTTTTGAGTGACCTTTTGGTACAATTTTTTTTCTTATGAGTTCCATGTCCTGTAAGCTTGAGTTTAGAGATATGGATTCATTTATTTTTTGTTAGGAAGTGGGTTCTTGTTTATATCAATGTTGTAGATTTTGATAATTGGTTAGGTTACCCAGTTATGCCCAAACTCGAAAGTGGTTTTATTTTTCGAACCTTCTACTATGGTATCTCCAATGAAAAATACAAATTGTGATTTTTATCACATTGTTTGGTAATAGGTTAGTTTTCTATGGCCAACTGAAAAAGAAGATATTTGGAGGCGTGCATCATTAAGGTTAGAGGCAGAATATTTAAATTTCAATGGGAATTTAGGATGTGGGCCCATTTTTTTTTTTGGTCTTTGCAAAAACTATGTTATAGTCAAATATTTGAATGAATTTGTTATGAGAATTAATAGAATGGTTAGTATGATGGTTGAAGAGATGGCTGCCCACCTAGAAGATCTTAAAAAAATGGCCAACATATGTCCTAAAGAAGAGCTAGATAGTCTAGGGAAGAATCCCAAAGGCAAGAACTGAATCCTACCTAGGTGTTTTATCCCTCATAGGATTTGCATCCATTGTCCAATTAGTTTCTTTGTCTTTATTTGTTGTGTTTTTCTTTGACCCTTACCTAATGGTATAAGGTTTATTTTTATTTGTTTCCTTTTATATGCTTCTATTTGATATTTTAAGGTCATTTTTGCTCTTTCTAAAAGGTTTGGGGTTCCTTTAAAACCCCTTCTTTACCAATAAAATTATATATATTAGAAAAAATAAATCCACTAAAGTATAATTATCACTTAAGGTACTAAATTTGTCATGCACTAACTTTGAAATTCATATAGGTCTTGAAAGATATATTGGAAAAAAAGAAGCCTAATAGCTATCCACCTATATGAACCATTCTATTACATTTTTTTATGATATAGACTTGTTTTTTAAATATCAATTTAGATAAACTAGATTTTCTCCAATAATTATGAAAGAATTATGCCATCAATGAACATTATGATTGTGAGATCTACTACATTGTTTTCTAATTACCATTACATTCAATACCTAATGCAAAACTAATAATATTTGACCCTTGAATAAGCAAAATTCTCTAAATAGCCTTAACATTTATGAAACATGAGGGACTCAAAAGGCATTGAATAAAAATGGTAATCCTAAATATTTTAATATTAAAAGAAAAAACTTTTGTCAGAAGATTCTTATAAAAGTAGTTTACCAACAATTGAAATAATTTTTTTATAATACATTTATCATATAAATACTATCAAACCAACCTATGATAAATTTATTTTCATTACATCATCCTCCCAACAATTAAAAGGACAAGTTGAATCACATAAACAAAAATAATCAATAACTTAAAAAATATAAAAATATTTCTCTAAGTTTTTGTATGAAGATATCAAATATCATTAGTTTAATTTATTAAATTCCTAAGCTTTCAAGGAGAATAAGGAAGTTTAAATCTTGTCAAATGAGGTAGAAAATCCTATAATATTTATAGATGTATGTTGGGAAATATTATAATATTTATGTATAGAAGTAATATTTATAATAAATAAATTATCAAATAACTATAGCTTAATAGGTTAAATTCTTGGAATTTCAAGGACAAGAATATTTTTAAGCCATGCATAATTACCCAACTTTTGTAATGTTGGTCACCACTATAATATGAATGAGACTAGTTTCAATCTTATATAGCCAATTAAACAATCACTACTTTACTTGCAGTTTTTATAGTTTAATTGAAATTTTCTTCAATAATATCATCATAGTTGTCATCTTGTAGCAACTGTTTTTGTCTTAGTTTAATTGTCATCTTGTAGCAAACTTTTTTATCTCTTAGTTTAGTTTTTCATCTTGTAGCAAGTGATTTTGCCTTAGTTATTGGAATCTAATTTAATATTTTATTGTCTTTCCCTTTAGAGTAAACAATGGTTTTTTTTTTTATATAAAAGTCATTTTTATCTTCCTGATGTGGTCTACAAGCATGGACGCCACTTGCACTATTGGTGATGTGACTCGGGTTCAATTCCCACAATGGATATGTATATGTATAAGAAGTATTTACTCAATTAAAAAAATAAATCATTTCTAAAATTACCAATTACAAAATCATTATTATTTATTTCTATTGAAATAATATAACTTAAAATTTCATTGTACTTCTTTTTATATATAATTTGATTTAATAATTTGAAATACTATTCCAAGGAGTTCAAGGTATTTAATAGAAAGTGAAAATTTACATTTTATATGTTTTAATCCCATTGATAAACATCTAACATGGCATATTACATTCATGGATTAAAATATAATACAAATAGTTCAATTTTAGTAAATATTTAAATAGTATAAAATAAAATGAATTTCAATATTATATAATTAATTTAAAAATAATTAAAAAATAATACCATTTATTATTACACAATAATAAATAATAATAAGGGTACTAAAAGCTTTATGATATAAAGCAACTAACAACTAATAAATACTTTCCATTTCAAATTAAAACAATAATATTTATAAAAAAAAACTATATTATATAATATAGTAGTTCCAATTATCAGGGTTATAAATAGGTAAGGTTGTAATGATCAAGGTTTAAGGAGCTAGAGCTAGGATTTTTAAAGTTGAAACTTTGGAAGCTATAACTATGGAGGTTTTTTCAAAGCTAGGGTTTTCAAAGCTACAACTGTGGAGGGCTAGGGCTTTTGGAGTTGTGATTGTGGAGAGCTTTTGGAGCTATATCTATGGAGGTTTATGAACATGACAAGTGGAAATGTGGAGCTCAATGTCATGGTGGGTGGGGTGGTAGCGAATAGTAAAGAGGCCAGAATGGGCATGGGCATGGATGGGGTCGAGTGTGATGAGAATTTGAGTGGTGTTGTGGATCCTATGAAATCTCCTATAGATGTTGACCCCCCTTGGGGTCCACTAGACCTTTTGTTTCCTTTTATACTAGGTGATTTGTCCTTTGCAAGTTTGATTTCTTTGAAAGCTCGTAAATCAAAGTCCCTTGTGAGTTTTTTGAGCTTCTTCTAGAGGATACCTTATTGAGGATTTCACAAGAACTGATGTGCCTAACTATGGATGAATGGGCCTTCAAGTTGATCATGAGAACCTGCCTTGATATTTATTTTATTAGAAAATGAGCTTCCCTTAAATGGTCTCCTAAGGGTTTTATGGAGCTGGTTGCTCTTCCCAAAGGATTTTTCCTCATAAATATCAATGAGGATGAAGAATATTTATGCATATTGAAAGGGGTCTATGGTTTTATGGATGCAGGAGTCTATTTATTAGGAAATGAGAAATGGATATTGAGCTTGATTTAAAGAATATTAACACAACCTCTATTTGGATTAGAATCCCTGGCCTTCCTTTCCAAATATGGGATGAAAATATCTTGAGAGGAATTGCTAAAATCTTGAGAGAGCTAGTTTCAATTGACATTGCCACAAGTTATAAATCTAGAATGGTGTATATCAGGATGTGCATGAATGTGGACCTAACAGCTAATTTCCCAGACTCAGTCAAGATTATTTCAGATTTAGAACTAGAAATCAGCCTATGGAATATGAAAATAGACCCTCTATCTACTATGTTTGCAAGTGAGTGGACCACATGACCATTCAGACAAATTTGACCATTCTTCTACAAAGACACCTCGTGTTAAAAGAGTCCCACTAGCAGAAGAACCAGAAGCGTTGGTGATCTTGTTATTCAAGTATGTAATTTGGTACCCTCACATTTCCTCTCTCTTCTAATCCTTTGGTGGGTAATCCATTTAAAATTCTAGCCTTGGACCAATACTTTTTTATTGGGAAGATTGATTTCTCTAACTCGGTTAACCTAAATTTGCAAGCCTTGGTGATGGAATTCTTCCTATTCAAGCAGAATAGTATGTCAAACACAGTTATGATAGACCCTCCAAATATTTTTGTGGAAGATTCCTCTTCTAATTAGATTAAAATTCTAGTATCTAAAATTATTCTAGGATCCCCTTCCAAGGGGAAAAACTATAGTGTCAAAGGAAATGGTTCCCATACACCTGTCACAAGTAATCAAAAGAAAGGGACTATGGATGTGGGCTCTAAAAGGAAAGTGAGAAAACCTTCAAACAAATAACTTAGGAAATGAGCCACTGAATCAGATATTGCAAATGGAAGTCAAGAGACTTTGAAGCTAGAGATCAAGAGCAGTTGACCATGAAAGAAGAGAGAGAAAGGTAGCGAACCAAGTTGGGGTTAGAAATTATTCTAAAGGGTTTGAGTGGCAGACTATGTTCAAAATATGGCTAGATCTAGGATGTAAGTATCCAAGATGCAATAAGAAGGATTTAGAAGAAGGCTACTAGAAGACTCAAATTGAAGGTAACAAGCACTACCCTCCCAACAAAGAGAGCAAGACCTCAAGCCAAACTGATGATCCCTCCTCATATTGTGAACTTCTTTCTTCCATGAAGAAAAACTTAAGACAAGGCAAAAAATCTTAAGGCAAGCTTCGTGCTTCAATTTTTGCTGGAGGATGTAATTCTATTGAAATTTCTAAGGATTAGGTGTCCTCTGCTTCTTTTTGGGCTTCAGGGTTGTTGGGCCCTTTCTGTTGTTTTTGTGCTTCTTGCAGTGTCTTTTTTGAAGGATGGTTTCTCTTTGTTCTGTTAGGTTACCGGTTGGCCTTGTTTGGTCTAATCTATTTGTTACCCTTTCAAAACCCCTTCTTTTCTATCTTATATAAAAAATATAGATAGTTCCAACATTGCATGAGTTTCATTGAATCATTGTTGCTAGTTTCCTTTAAACTCTTACGTACTTATAATAGGCTAAATTCAATTAACTAACATGTTGTAGTGGTACGTTATTAGCCTCTTGATTGGGAATTTATAGGAAATATTGACATGGAAGCATATATTTATTTTTGAAATAAAAATATATTTTATATTTTTATAGATAGCTTGAAAAGAGAGATTTTTTTTAATATTAGGTAGAATTTGAGATTATAAAATGTTATGAATGTTAATAGGATTCTTATATTTCTTGGTAATAAACAAAAACTAATCTTTGCAACTTAAAAGAATTAAAAATTAAATCTAGAGATTACATTAAAATTGTATTATTTGGTATATGTATTGATGGAGGCAATTTCTTGAAATTATAAATATTTTTATTTATAGAGAAAGAATTATAGTAGAAGATAACTAAATTAATACTAATTTTTGAATTTATAAAACTTAAATTATGAGGACATCTTATATTAATAAAAATAATATAAAAAAATTGATTGAGAAAGATAACTTGAATTTTTTTTTGATCGGTTAAAGAGCTTAAGATTTATATTTTAGATGGGTTTTAACAGGGCCCCAAAACTTGTTTACAAAATGGTAACAGATGCCATAGGATCATAGAAATATAAAACATAGTGTCATACTTAAAAAATCTCATACATTAAGGCTGTCCTCAGTCGGCAGCAAGAACAACAAGACTTAGCAAAAGAAGTTACTAAAAAGACCCAAAAACCAACAAAAGACATTAAATAGTAAAAATATGACCAACAACCTTCCTGAATGGAAGGGGACCACTTAAACCTCCATGCCAGGATTAACAGCAACATCTTGGAGTCCATCATTTGAAGTATCCATCTCAGCAACATTTTCTTTAGCAGGGACATCCTCAGGAATGATGATCGCCTTTAGATTTTCAGTGGAACATCTCCCACACCCTGAGTAAAGGACTTCTTGAAAAACTACAAATTAAGGGTATTACGTAGATCAACGAGTTGGGTAATGCAGTTTTTTATGGATTTTATGATGAACATCTACATGCTTTGTTCTTTAGTTGCTTAAAGGAGTGCAACAATTTTTGTTTAGGCTCAATTTTAGGTTCACGGGAGGCACTACTAGATCTCTTCCTCAGTTTACGAACAGACTCAACAATTTTTTATTTTTTGGTGGATATTCTAGGGGTGCATGGGGATTGAGGTGTGGTTTGGGAAGAACTGGGTTTCAAGGGACTCTGTTTGGGTTTGGGAGGGGGAGTCACGATAATACCCTCAAGGTAGTAAATTAACCAGCTTTTAAACGAAACATTAAAAATGCCACGGTGAGTGGGTAATTCTGACCCATTTTTCTCCCTACAATGCTCAATGGTATAAATGACAGAATTAAATAAAAACTAAGGTATACTGACTGCACTAACATCACGAAAGTGGTTATAAAAGAAGTAATGAAAACTATAGAGGAAATTATCTAGATCATCAATAGTAACATACTCCATAATGGGTTTAAGGACGCTCCCCCACAGAAATGGTAGTTCATCACGTTGTATATCCAATCGAGCATTTCTACGAAGCTCCTTGTCCTTGACATCCTTCAATTTGATATCCTAATTGTGCTTCTCTCTCTTGATGGATTGTCCTTTAGGTTGCTGCCCAGTCATTTTAACAAGCATTTTGATGTTGACGATATAATTCTTGTTGCAGATGGTGACCTTACCATTGTCCCACATTTTCATGAATGCCAAAGTAACTTTAGGATCCTCCCCTTAAAATTTATGGAAGAACAGGAGGAAAACTTTACCTGAAAGGATTCCCTCAGCAATGGAATCCAAAAAAACCTTGTATGGTTCAAAAAAACACATACTGACTACACAGAAACAAGACAACTTTTGGATGAATAGTTGAAAGGCATAGCAATGAAGGAAAACCAAAACTTGAGCGATATAAAAATAAATATCCAAGAGGGCAAAAGCAACAACACACCAACGATAATCTCGACAAAAGTGCCACAAAGAGTGGTAATGAGAAATACTACATGAACCAAGGTAATCCTAGCAGACATGGTAATTCCAATCACCAAAGGGGATCGTGTGAGAATCCGCACTAAAATACCAAAATAGGGAAAGGACAAAGTGGTACAAAAAAACACGAGGTAAGCCACACGGGAATGATAACTTAAAATTGAAAAAAAAATTCTAAAATATTTTTAATTGACGTAAACCTTATATTTAATTTTAGAAAAACACATATAAAAACTTTATTGCTATAACATAACTTCTTATTATTATTATTATTTTTTCAATATATAATAAAGTTAACATATCAATCACTATCAAAGTGAATAATTTAATTTTTTTCTTCCAAAAAGAAAAAAGTAATTTTAATTTCAAATTTGAAAAAAATACAATGAGATGGGTATTTTATATCCTCATATAGGCCTTATTAAATAACCCCATTAAGAGTTGTTCTATAATCTCAATTTTCTTTGAAAAGTCTTAGTCATCTTACAAAGTGTCATTTGATACTTCACCCTAGGGCTATCAATCATATTAAATATATGACCTTAATAATTAATAGAGGTCCCAAAAGAACACAAAAAGTATCCTAAACCACATCTATCAAATAGAAACAAGTATAAAAAAAGGACATATTCCAATTGAATTTTTCACAAATTTTGATAGGCCATATCCTTTCTCGTTTAATTCTCTATGAGTATAATTATAAGAGATCTATACAAATTATGCTTTTAGTAATTTCATTTTTTTATAATAAGACCTAAATATCAAAATTTTCATCCCCACTAATCTTGAAGCTCAATCCACCACCAATTTTAAGTTACCATTAAATTGGAGTTTTGTTATTCCCCGTTCCACTATCATTCTTAACAAAAATATCCAAGTCTTACACTGTTCCACATTATTGGTACCTTCACCAAGACCTACTTTGAAAGTATATTTATGATTTTCATCGTGATATAACACTCCTCCTAAGCCACATCTACTTGGACTGCTTTAACAAGCTCAATCAAAATACATCCAAAATTTCATAGTATCCACTATTAGACTGTAAACTTACCTTTTAATCTTTAATTTTTAAAGTTGTTTTATGTCTTCATAAGTATATTGTATAGGTATAATTTCCTTACTCTCAAACAACATAGAATTTCTTGCCAACCATAACTTTTAATAGAATGCATTGTATTCATTTAAGTCTTTATATTTTATAAGCATAATAAAAATAATCAATATAATTTTAATTTTAATTATAATAATTTAAATTGTTATATTAATTTATTTAAAAATAATAATAATACATATTAAATATTAACTTTATTGATTTTGACATGAAGTGTCCAAGCTTTGGAATTTATGCTATTGAGTTCATTAAATAGTTATGGGGAATGTTTGTCCTATTATTTGATTTGCATTAGGATGAGAGAGGAGATGAATTACAAAGAGTTTGAAAGTTAATTTTATATTAGATATCCATACAAATCAATATAATTATAGTTTATAATTATTAATTATTAATTAAATATATTATATAAATATAAAATTTTTATTATAAAGTAATTAAACTATTTTTTTTTCTATTCTCTTCTTTGAAATTAGATTAGAGGGTTTTTTTAATTTAATTAGGTGGTTGAATTAGGGGATATTTAGGTGCAATATCATCATATTATATCTCCATGAATCCTATAAAATTTTGAGAATCATTACCTTTATATGCAATTCCATAGACCTCACCTAAAGAACTTATCTATTTTTCCAAAGGAGAAGAAAAAATGAGTAAATAATCTAATGTCTTAGGCCCTAGTCTACATGTTTGAGGAGCAAATAGAAAAAAAAATTCCTATATTTAAAAAAAAAAAAACCTACATCTAAAAATCTTTGATTTGATCTCCAAAAATATTTTAAATTTAGTATATCACCTTTGATAACAATTTGTTCACAATAAGGAAGAAGAAATAATACAAAAATAAGGTCAAATAACCCCTCAAAATAATCATTTGAATTTTATTGAGTTTCTCACCTGAAAATGTGCAAAATATTGTTGAAGTCAATGGTTTTCTTTGTGCCTATAAAATAAAAAATGAAACTCGCCAACAATAATTTTTTGCAAGTTTCACGTGAAACCAACAATATATATATATTTTTTTAAATGAAAAGACCTTATATTAATTGGAAATAATCACTTTCATACAAAAATGTTGGGTGGAATTAACACACCCCATGGCACACACCCAAAAAATTACAGGATCACATGGATCAACTCAAAAAGCCAATATTACATCAGAACTGAGTAAAGAAAAGAAGACAAAACAGAGACAAGTGTATGCAGCCACTGGATCAATTGGAATCAAGCTAACATCCCATCCACTAGAGGTGCGGAATTGGATTACACTGGAGACCAATGATGCTAAGAATTTGGAGTAGATAAATGATCTCTATGACCACTGCTCAAAATGTCTTCTTATTACAATATTTTAACGTGGAATAGTTGGTCCTTATTTAGAGGGTCTTCTAAATAACTATTGTGAAGTAAAGGACCAACTACAATTTAGAGGGTCCTATTGAATCTCATTTAAATGTTAAGAGTTGAGATGGAAAAGAGCACAAGCAATAGGTTTAATGCATTATCAAGCAACTATAAATGAGATTTAGTATAATTTTATAGTAGTGAAGTATCTACAAACGAGACGTATCCAATTGATACAATAAAATTCAAATCTTACATATTATGATAGATAAGTTGTCAACTCAATATTATATAATATTAAAGAGGTTGACCCACATTATATAATCAATTAAAAATGAATATAAGAAAATAATATAGAGAAAAATATTAATTTTTAGTTTTATATATTTTTATTATAATTAAATAAAATGAAATGATTTTAATTATATCTATGAGACGAAAACCATCTATGGGACTAAGAGTTTTAGTACAATATGAAGTATGGTGTACAACCCTACTCCCTTTTGGATTTGAACCTTGGACCTCCTATTCAAAGTTCTAAAGTTTAATAACATCCAAGAAAAAATTATTCAACAAAGTCAACAAGCTCAACATTCTCTTATCATTTCTTGAAGTGTGTTTTTTTGTTGTTCATTTTGATGAGAAGTTTCCCTATTTTTCTATTCTTAGTTCAAAAAGTTTTATTAGTAAGTTCACTTTTAGTGTCCTCATATGCAACCTAATGTTCTTGTAGGCTTCACATTCCATGACAAAATGCTTTTTGGTTTTCACTACTCTTGTTATGCAAAAGATACATATTCATTCTAAATATGCCTCTTGAGGAGTTGTTCATCTCCTAGTTTCACATCTAAGATGAGATGAATTGGATCTTAGTTGGGCTATAAGTATTTTTCCCATCCATTTTATCTTTGCACCTTTGTACTTATTTTAGCTATGTTCACATTTTGGGTTGAACTCATTGATGTATAATTATTTTTTTCATTCTTAAATTATAGTCTACATGACAAGTTTCAATTTTTTCTTCACATATTATTATTTTTCTTTGATGGAGTTGGGATATTATAAATTTTAATGTTCTATTTTTCATCGATTTGTTATTTATTTCATCTATGTGTATTTTCTTCTATTAGTGTTTCTTTGATTACATGTTTTGACAATCTCCTATCTTCCATTCTTTCTATTTTATTTAGGTACCCCTATAGCCTTATCATAGCTTCTACTTCCAGTGGAAAAGTCCCTATTTTAATGAGTAAAATCTCATATGTGACTGATGCTTTAATTATAAAATTATTTATAATCAGACAATTTTCGATTCTTTCTATTTGTCTCCATTTATAAATTAATGTATTTCCAGCCCACACCTCACACCCATATAGCACCATTGAGATAACTATTAACCCAAAAAGGACCTTGATGGTTTTTCAAACACAAAGATTTTATTTTCTACCCCTATTTAACAATTAGTGGTCTTGTTCTAGACTAGGGATCCACTTGAAATTTTTTTCTTTTAGTTTCAAATTCAGTTTACGTCGAGATTCTAAATTTTTCGTGCATCATTTTTAAAATTAGTTACATCAAGAGGTCGAAATTGCTTGCATAGAGCATTTTGAAATTAATTGCTTTGGATTTTTCAATTATTTTCATGTCAATAGTATTGTTTCAGACTGAATATTTCAAAAATTTGTTTTTCAAAGGTTTTAATGTTGGCAATTTGAGTTATTTTATGTTGTCATTGATGTCACATGGATCACATTGAGTTTTGGTGGCCAAATGATATTTTGGAAAGCATGGATAAATACAGGGTTTTTGTGAAAACCAAGGCAGGCAAAATAAAAGGTTTTATTTAAAACCATGGATGGCATATTTGAACTGGGTTTTTCTTAAAACCCAAGTTGGCCTTTCGTTTCATCGAAAAAGGTGCCCCGGTGATGGAGATATTTAATTTTTAATATTTAGTTTAAATTTTAATTATTTAAAATTTAAATTTAAATTTAAATATGCAAGATTTCTGCCGATGTCATCGAAAATAATAAGGAGGCTATATAAAGGGGATACCTAAGGTTCATAAACTGATCCTTGCTCATGGTTAATAATCGTTGGCTAAGCATCCGAATTGAGCTCGTGCGAAAATATTTTAGAAAGCAGAAGCAACGAATAAACGAAGGTTGGTCGAAGTCCAAAGTCATCGTGGGCAGAGTGGCGCATTGGCAGTTGGATTTTGGCTAAGGTGTGTGGCAGCACAAACGTCAAGGTTTTGAATCCCCTTGACTGCGTTCGGAAGGCATTGGAAGAAAAGCGCTCGAAGCGCTTTTGATTTGCGAAAAGGGAGGAAAGGTTTTAAGGCACGTTGTGCCTTTCCCTTTCGAACGAGCGGCTAGCTCGTGTGGCAACCTTAGCCGTGGCTAAGGCACTCATGGTGTGGGCAAGTCGGGGGTTCGAATCCCCTTGAGGAGGTAAATACGTTTTTGCTCTAATTAATTTTGTTAAGCCCTAAGTTGGAGTTATAAGGTGGTTAGGAATAATTAAAGTTTTTAATTAAACTTTGTTTTTATAAGGGCTGTGATTATTATTTCAAAGGTGGATGAGTTGTTGATTTAATTTGATGTTCATGAAATTGAGAATTAAGATTTAGGAGAAATAAGGAGTTGTTATAAAATAATTTCTGAGAGGTTTATTGATTATTATTTTGATAAGGGTTTTTATTAAAAAAGGACTTTGGTGGATGTGTTTATTAAGTTGGAGTAAAAAGGTGTAAATTGAGTTATGCTTTATCTTGTGATTATTATTTGAAGTCCACTAACCCTTATTGAGATTGGAAAGGAAAGTTGTGTTTAGTGTGGCAGATTTTGTGGACAACTTCTTGGCATCAAAAAGGTATGGGCACATTCTCCTATTGATTGTTTATGGTGGTTGATTTCTGAAATATCATTGGAGTGAAAAGGATTGATTGTGGTTTCCTTTTCGAAAGTGGTTGGTTGAATGCTTCAAGGTTTTCTGGTTTGAGAGTTGTGTTTAAACCTTGTTTTATAAGCATAGTTGTTGAAGCCCATTGGTTATGTAAAGAACTTGAAAAGAACATGAGTATCATTGTTATGTGAGATTTGTGGTTGAGCATTGTTGGAAACATTTGAGTTGGTTGATACATGCTTGGACTAGGGTTTTGTGAGAAAGAGTTGTCCCTTGTGGTGATTGGTTGAGTTGAGTTGATTGAGCCTAGTCAAGTGATTGTGTGAGGTGATTGTTCAAGTCCCATGAAACAAACTATTCTATAATTCTGATTTGAGTTGAGATTGAGCTTAGAACATATTGAGTCTCTAACAATTCTCTTTATGCTTCTATGAGTTGACTTGAGTTGAGATTGATTTGAGTTGAGTTGAGTTGAGATCATTGTGGATCATTGTTGTCATCCATTGTAGAGTATCTCATTGTTGAGTTCATATTTGAGCCTTGCCTTCATAGATTTGTGGATGAGATTTGAGTACTACTTGAGCATGATTGATTGAGCCTTTGAGAAGGCCTTTGGGATAGATTTCTGGATAAATTTGTGGCAGTTTGTGTATGATTGATTGAGCCTTTGAGAAGGCTTTGTGGATAGTTTTTGGGACAGATTTGTGGATAGTTTTAGACATATTTGTGGATAGATTTGGGACAGATTTTGATGAGGTTCTGAGTGAGCCTATTGAGCAGATTTGAGCAAGTTCTTGGTGAGCTTGCTAGAGCAGATTTGGACAAGTTCTTAGTGAGCTTGTTGAGCATATTTGAGTAAGTTCTTGGTGAGCTTGTTAGAGAATATTTGGACAAGTTCTTAGTGAGCTTGTTGGAGCATATTTGAGCAAGTTCTTGGTGAGCTTGCTAGAGCATATTTGGACAAGTTTTGGAGCATATTTGAGCAAGTTCTTGGTGAGCTTGCTAGAGCAGATTTGGACAAGTTCTTAGTGAGCTTGTTGGAGTAGATTTGAGCAAGTTCTGTGTGAGCTTGTTGAGCAGTTTTGGACAAGTTCTGTGTGAGCTTGTTATGCATATTTGGACAAGTTCTGTGTGAGCTTGTTATTGCCTAGCTTTGAGCAGATCAAAGAAATTTGGACAAGTTCTGTGTGAGCTTGTTGAGTAGTTTTGGACAAGTTCTGTGTGAGCTTGTTATGCAGATTTGGACAAGTTCTATGTGAGCTTGTTATTGCCTAGCTTTGAGCAGATCAAAGAAATCATTGTATTGGATAAGGATCCTTATTTTTGTGTGAAATATTATAAGGATATTATCTTGTGGAGTACCCCACATTGGGGGAACCATGTTAAATCTTGTGTCTCAATTGTGTGTGGTGACTTGTGCTCTTGCTTACTATTGCTATCTGAGTTATTAATGCACACTGCTATATTTGGTTATTGTAATTAAGGACATTAATTGATATTGGTTTGGAAAGAAAGTAAAAAGTGGTCTTATACTGTTCACCCCTCTCAGTATAAGCTTGTGTTCTTCAATTGGTATCAGAGCGGGTTCCTTCAGAAAGGCTAATAGCTTGAGGGCAGATTCTACAAGAACACATATGGCTTCATAGAATGGATCATCTACAAATAAGGACTCAAGGAATTTTAGGGATATGAGGAAAGTCAGATGCTACAAGTGTGGTGATCTTGGTCACTATGCACACAAGTGTCCACATGAAGGAAACAATGATGATGAAAAATAGGGTCATAGAAGAAAAGAAGATGGAAAGCATAAGCATGATAAAGATGATAGATTCAAGCAAAATAGGTATGAGAAGAAGAATTTTTTGTAAGGCAAAGAAATCTTACTACATTGTAGAAGCAAGTGATAGCTCAGATTATAGTGATAGAGACAAGTCAGATGATGAAAATGAAGAACATCTATTCCTAGGAATAGAAGGTGAAAGAGAAAATTGCTTTGTGTGTGGTCAAAGATATCATAGATCAGGATATTGCAATGGCTTCAGTGATAGTGAAGATGAGATGACACATCAAGGAAATATGCATGGTCAAAGAAATCATGAGAGTTTGTTTGCTATAGAAGATGATAATGATCTCAGTGACAGTGAAGAGGTCTCACTTTTGGTAATAGAAAAAGAAGAGGATGAGCCAAGAAAACAAAAATCAGAAGTCAAAAGGCTAAAAGAAGAAATCAGGAATCTTGAAAACAAGATTCAAACAGATGTCAAAATCAGAGAAGAACTACTTTAGACAATCAGTGATCTAAGAAATGAGCTTCAAGATGCAAAAAGGATAGAGGAAAGGATGAATGAAGAACTAAGGGTAATAACGGCAAGACATGACACATTAGATGAAAAGGTTCAAAAAGGAGTGGAAACATATTTTAAAGGCTGTATCTTATTTCCAAGAAAAGTCACACTCAAAAGGAAAGGAAGTTCTAAAATATGAAAGCAAGGAAGCACCTAAGTTTTATGAAGAAAGTTCCAAAGTTCCTATGGCTCCAAATATTCAGTTTGGTTCTTGTTTTGAGATAGGTGAATCAAGTTCAAAAGGAAAAGAAATACTTGAAGAGAAAAACAAGGAAGAAACTAAGGAAGAGGATTTAGATACTACAAAGAAGGTTCAAGAATGCAATGCACAAGTTGAAGATGATCATAGGGATAATGGTCAAGAAAGGTATGAGGAACCAAGGCATGAACAAAGGGCTTTTCAAGGACATTGTTTTTCTTGTAATGGATTTGGACACAGGGCTATACACTATAGGGTCTATGGATCAAAGAAGTTTGATTTTGCTAGAAGGAACATCAAAGGAAGAAGGTATGGTTTTCAGGGACATTGCTTCTCATGTAACAGGATTGGTCATAGAGCTTCTCAAGTGCAAAGGAAATGAGCAACATGGTTTTGGTTTTAGAGCTACACAATTCAGAAGTCATGGTCATAATGGTCATGAAAACAAAACTTCACAATACAGGGTTCAGGAAAGGAATGGATATGGAAATTATTTCAAGAAATATTTCAGGATATGGGCACCATCCAAAGGCTACAATATCAAGTGTTTTAATTGCAATAACTTTGGACATATTGCAAAATGGTGTAGGACTCAATTCCAAACAAGTTCAAGGCAAGAAGGTCAAACAGGTTCAAGGCAAGAAGGTCAAATAGGTTCAAGGCAAGAATATCAAGAGAAGGATATCAGAAAAACATGGAAGGAAGTTGATAGAGGAAAGAAACAATGTAATATGGGAGTAAAAGTACTCCCACCCCAAAATTAATCACCTCAAGAGAGAAGGTGGTGAGGGGGCTATGCTTAAGAGTCATATATTTTAGCCCCATAGGTGTCCCTTTTGCCATTGATGTCAAAGGGGGAGATATTTGAGTAAGGGGGAGAGCATTGAGTTAGGGGGAGCAGCCTCCAAAGAGAGCATTGAGTTAGGGGGAGCAACCTCCATAGAGAGTATTGAGTCAGGGGGAGCAACTTTGATTCTCAGAGATGGTTTTTGCAGTGATTATGGTTTTTGCATTAGAGGTGTTGCCATCAATGACAAAGGGGGAGATTGTTGGAAATTTGAGTTATTTTATGTTGTCATTGATGTCACATGGATCACATTGAGTTTTGGTGGCCAAATGATATTTTGGAAAGCATGGATAAATACAGGGTTTTTGTGAAAACCAAGGCAGGAAAAATAAAAGGTTTTATTTAAAACCATGGATGGCATATTTGAACTGGGTTTTTCTTAAAACCCAAGTTGGCCTTTCGTTTCATCGAAAAAGGTGCCCCGATGATGGAGATATTTAATTTTTAATATTTAGTTTAAATTTTAATTATTTAAAATTTAAATTTAAATTTAAAATTAAATATGCAAGATTTTCGTTGACGTCATCAAAAATAATAAGGAGGCTATATAAAGGGGATACCTAAGGTTCATAAACTGATCCTTGCTCGTGGTTAATAATCGTTGGCTAAGCATCCGAATTGAGCTCGTGCGAAAATATTTTAGAAAGTAGAAGCAGTGAATAAACGAAGGTTGGTCGAAGTCCAAAGTCATCATGGGCAGAGTGGCACATTGGCAGTTGGCTTTTGGCTAAGGTGTGTGGCAGCACAAACGTCAAGGTTTCGAATCCCCTTGACTACGTTCGGAAGGCGTTGGAAGAAAAGCGCTCGAAGCACTTTTGATTTGCGGAAAGGGAGGAAAGGTTTTAAGGCACGTTGTGCCTTTCCCTTTCGAACGAGCGGCTAGCTCGTGTGGCAACCTTAGCCGCGGCTAAGGCGCTCGCGGTGTGGGCAAGTCGGGGGTTCGAATCCCCTTGAGGAGGTAAATACGTTTTTGCTCTAATTAATTTTGTTAAGCCCTAAGTTGGAGTTATAAGGTGGTTAGGAATAATTAAAGTTTTTAATTAAACTTTGTTTTTATAAGGGTTGTGATTATTATTTCAAAGGTGGATGAGTTGTTGATTTAATTTGATGTTCATGAAATTGAGAATTAAGATTTAGGAGAAATAAGGAGTTGTTATAAAATAATTTTTGAGAGGTTTATTGATTATTATTTTGATAAGGGTTTTTATTAAAAAAGGACTTTGGTGGATGTGTTTATTAAGTTGGAGTAAAAAGGTGTAAATTGAGTTATGCTTTATCTTGTGATTATTATTTGAAGTCCACTAACCCTTATTGAGATTGGAAAGGAAAGTTGTGTTTAGTGTGGCAGATTTTGTGGACAACTTCTTGGCATCAAAAAGGTATGGGCACATTCTCCTATTGATTGTTTATGGTGGTTGATTTCTGAAATATCATTGGAGTGAAAAGGATTGATTGTGGTTTCCTTTTCGAAAGTGGTTGGTTGAATGCTTCAAGGTTTTCTGGTTTGAGAGTTGTGTTTAAACCTTGTTTTATAAGCATAGTTGTTGAAGCCCATTGGTTATGTAAAGAACTTGAAAAGAACATGAGTATCATTGTTATGTGAGATTTGTGGTTGAGCATTGTTGGAAACATTTGAGTTGGTTGATACATGCTTGGACTAGGGTTTTGTGAGAAAGAGTTGTCCCTTGTGGTGATTGGTTGAGTTGAGTTGATTGAGCCTAGTCAAGTGATTGTGTGAGGTGATTGTTCAAGTCCCATGAAACAAACTATTCTATAATTCTGATTTGAGTTGAGATTGAGCTTAGAACATATTGAGTCTCTAACAATTCTCTTTATGCTTCTATGAGTTGACTTGAGTTGAGATTGATTTGAGTTGAGTTGAGTTGAGATCATTGTGGATCATTGTTTTTAAATAAATGGGTAAAAATTTATTGATAAAAAATCTTGATTACAAAGTACAACTGAGCTTCCGACTAGGACTCATATAAATAGCCAAACAGGCTAAAACCACTAGACTAGAATGACACTCGGAAAGACAACAAGAAAAAACCACATTAATTATGTACATCCTTGTGGATCAACTTCCATAGGCTTTGAGAGTCCCTAGATGGGAGACTCTCCCAATTATCGATACTCCAAGGATCCAACAGCTTGAAGCCCTTTTGGCCAGGTAATCAGCAACCACATTCCATTCCCTTGGAATGTACACAAAGGATATAAATTCAAACTCTTCACTCATTCTGAGAATCTAAACGGCTACAAAGGCCAACTACAAATTACCTTCCTCCACCCTTTTACTGTTTAAAATATTAACCACAATTTGAGAGTTAGATTCTCAGATAATCCTATGCCAGCCAAGAGAAAAACCCCTTTGCAAGGCCTCAAGAATTACAAGAGCTTCCATAAAATTGTTGGAGTGAACACCTTTATAAATGGAAAATAAAAAACTGACACCACTAGTAGAATCTCTCCCAACACCGCCAATGCCATCATGTCCAATATTACCCCTGGACGATCCATCAATATTAATTTTTAAAACTCCTCTAGGGGGTGGCCTCCACCTACCATCTCTCCTAACCTTCTTGCTGAGGTGAGGAACCCTACTAGGGCTAGAAGAGTTCACACAATCCCCAAAGATACCAAGGGATTGTTTTACCTTATCCTCCCTAGAATCCAAAAGAGGGTCCACATCACATTTGCTATGGATGGTTTCCTGACCCATATACATGATCCTTTGCCAGATCTGTTGAATAGCCAAATAATTGCCCTGAAATATGTTTCAGTTTTGTTCAAGCCAAATTTTTCAGATTGTGCAAGAAGGGCCCAAATTCCAAGCCACCCTAAGGAAGGGGGCCTTGGCTAGAGGTCTACCCAGACTACTCCAAAAATCCACCAAGGATAACACATGAAAACATGGATGGTTCCAGGAACTCCACCAATGGTGCCAAATGTCTCTAGAAAAGGAGCATTGGAAAATAAATGAGAAGAGTCATCCTCATTATTACTGCAAAGGACATAAAAAGAGGGACCCTGAAATCCCCTCTTTCTCACATTATCCCAAGTGAGGCATTTATTACGAACTACCAACCAGAGAAAGAAGTTACATTTTGGCCAGGAAAATTTGTTCCACACCTTTTTACACTAAGTGATAGGAAGACTCCCATACTTGTTCTTATCAAGAACCTAATAACCATAGGCTACCGAGTAGGTTACCTTAGGATCAGGGTTCCAAGCCAAAATATATTTACCCCTAAATGAAGAACAAGGCCTCCTCATAAGAATAAGAGCAAGCACCTCTCGGTCCTTGGTCAGTCCCCCCTGGGGCCATTCTTGTGGATCTTTCCACCTGTACATCTCCATATTTCAAAAATACTAGATTTTTTAAAGTCCTCCACATGAGACCAGCCTGCTTTCAAGAAAAAAAATCTTAGGGAATGTAACCTAGGATATTGATTCACTATAGGAGGGTGGCCATCCCAAGAATCCTCCCAAAAAAGAGCATTTGACCCTTGATTGCAAATCCAGAACAAACCCTGCTTGATTAAATTAGCTCCTCTTTTTAGAGTGTCCCAGATAACTGAACCTTTCCCAAACAACCTGACTCTAGAGATCTCAACCTCATAAATACCTCTCAAGTATTTACAAGATAATATTTTAGCCCAAATCTGATCTTGAGAGGTACACCATATCCAATAAATTTTTGCAGCCAAAGCCTACCCAAAAAGAGTTGTCTATCGCAACCCAAGGCCTCCCTCTTGCACCGACCTACATATAGAATCCCACCTAACCAAACTCTATTTAGATTGATCAAGTTTTCTAGACCATAAAAATTATCTTGACAAAGCATCCATGTCCTTGATGAAGTGAGAGGGAGCTATTTGTACAAAACATCTATAAATGGGTAAAGCTTGAACAAAATATTTTAAAAGCAACACTCTACCTACAGTGGATAGCCATCTGAAAGTCCAATGATTCACCTTCCTTCTAAACTTATCAAGCATAGACTGCCAAGAAGATATAGGTAGAGGATGAGATGAAATTGGAATACCAAGATAAATGAAGGGGGGAGTCCCAACCTGGAATATTAGAATGCGAGCAATCCTAGCTTGAATAAGAGGAGGGGTATTGAAGAAGAAAATAGAAGACTTGTCCTCATTAATCAACTATCCAGAAGCACCAAGATATATGTCAAGAGACTGTCTAATATTGCCAGCTTCCTTGATAGTGGAAACTCCCAACAAATCAGTATCATCAAAAAATTGAAGGTGGGAAAGAGGTGGCAAACTACTATCCCACTTCCACCCCTGAATGAGACCCTGCATGACTTGAGACTTGAGCAATCTTCCCAACCCTTTCACCATAATTATAAACAAATAAGGAGCTAAAGGATATCCTTGCCTCAATCCCCTTGAGGCCTCAAATAGATCTGATGGCTCATTATTGACAAGAATAGAGAATGAAGAAGAAGACACACAACTCATCACCCATATAATCCATTCCTCCTCAAATCCAAAAACAACAAGAACTTTTTAAAGAAAGGACCATCTAACCCGATCATAGGCTTTGGCCATGTCCAAATTAATGAACATAGTTTTCCATCGAGTGAATAGCTTCTATAGCAATAACAACCCCATCCAATATTTATCGGCCAGTAACAAACCCTCCTTGCTCCTCAGAGATGATTTTACTCAACCATATCTTCAGCCTCTTAGCAATAATTTTTGTGATGATCTTATACACAAAATTGTAGAGAGAAATAGGCCTAAACATATCCAAGGAATTTGCTCCCTCTTTTTTGGGTATAAGCACCACAAAGGTAGCATTTAGGGACCTTAGCATCTGTTTGTTCTTTTGGGACTCATGGACCACCTCCAAAAGATCAAATTTGATTAAATCCCAAAACTCTTGATAAAACTCAATTGGGAATCCATCTGGGCCTAGGGATTTTCCTTTTTTCATCTTGAATACAACATTTTCCAACTCCTCAATGGAAATTGGACCCATAAAGTGCTCATTCATCTCTCTAGAAACAATCGCTAGAATACAATTTAGAATAAGCTTTTCATTCTCATCATCTGATAGGGAGTCCTCCTTGAAGGGAGAGGGAAAATACCTCTTAGTCTCTTCTGAAATATCCCTAATAGAAGAGAGCAAGGCACCCTAAGAATTCGCAAGAGAGGTAATCAGGTTACCATTATGGTTTTGCCTTAACTGAGTTATAAAATAAGGTTGTGTTCCTATCCCCTTCTTGAAGCCAATCTACTCGAGATTTTTGTTTCCAAAAAAATTATTTCCTCAGTTCCCATTCGGCAAGTTCTTTCATAGCCTCATATTCCTCAACAAGAAGCTCCTTCGTGAATCCCTGATCTCTAATCTTCCTTAAAGCTTCTTCCATCCTCCTAAGAGCTACCAGCTTAGCCAAGGAAAGGTTCCCAAAATTCATTCTATTCCATCTCTTCAATTTATGTTTTACAAATTGTAGTCGCTTCATAAATGAATACATAGCGGTGCCATGAGGAGGTTTGCTAGTGGTCCACCAACCTCACATGAAATCATGAAGCTTAGGATCATGAAGCCACATAAGTTGAAAATTAAAGGAGGGATTATTTTTTAGCCCTAACTCCAAAGCAGAAAGTTTGATAGGCCAATGATAAGATCCCCTACCCTCCAGAATCAGAGAACTAGCACTTTTGTTATTACCCATCCAATAACTGGATATCAAAAACCTATCCAGTCTCTCTGAGATGGAAGCTTCCCCACACCTTCTATTGTGCCAAGTAAATATCCCATTATCCGGCTTGATGTCAACCAAGTTTAGGGCCCGGATATGAGAATTGAAGACAGAAGAAAAAGGCTCGAGACGGTCCACCCCACCACGTTTCTCCTCTAGACAAGTGATAGAGTTGAAGTCTCCAGCAAAAATCCATGGGTACAAGGGAACCAAACTTCTCACAAAGCAAATGCACTCCCACAAATTCACTTTACCATTGTAATAAATAGGAACATACACATTTGTAAGTAGGATGGTTTCACCAGATTCATTATCATGCCCGACCATCGAAATAGACCATCTGCTGGAAATCCACCAACATATCCACTTGCACCAATACACTGGAATTTCCCCCTTGTCCACAACTTGAGAGCAATATTGAATATACTATCAATAGCAAATTTAGTCTCCTGAATAAACACCACATCCAGAGAATGCACACGAACCAAATCACGAAAAACTTTTTGTCTGGGGATGTTGTTCAACCCCCTTACATTCCATGAGAGAATAATCATTTTTGGGGGTTATAAAAATGGGATTCCAATGTTCTCACCAAGCCTGACTCCACCAAAGTCTCCCCCATTAACTTAATTTTATCCTAGTCCTTCCGACCCACCTTCATATTCTTATCCAAAAAACTTTTTTTAATTATTTTTTGTTGCAATCCCAACACCATAGGAGTTTTGCAGTCCAAGGATGACTGCATTAGTGCCTGAGTAGGAGAGGGCATAAATAAATCTATACCACTTTCCAAAATAGTTTTCCTTATAGGGCTAGACCCAACCATGTCCCCTATACTCAGATCCAAAGCCCTTTGTTCTTCATTTAAACCCCCTAGATTTGATTCCTTAAGTTCATCCTCAAGAAGAGACATCTGATTCAACCTTGTTATATTTGCATTAGGTAGCGACGTTTCAGGTATCTCCATGCACTGATCAAGATCATCTAATATTTCAAAATGGTTGAGTAGAGCATCTGGCTGGCTATCCTTAAGGTCTTTATTTGCCCTTCGTCCTCTGTTTCGTGATTTTACTGGAACAAAACCTTCCTTATACTATTTCCATTCCTTTATCGGGGCTTTTCCTTTATCTAAACTTTGTCCAGACCGAGAGGGCCCAATATTTGAAGCCACAGGTGAGAAAAACTTAGGGTATTTTCTTTGCAGGTGGCCATATTCATGGTAAATCTAGCAACGAAATGGAAGAGCTTCATAGTCAAGTTTTTGAACCCATGTAGTTGATCCAAATTGTATTTCAATAGAATCTGGAATAAGATTATTTAAGTCAATTTCAACACAAATACGAGCAACAGAGATTACATTTTTATCCATTGTCTATTGTGACGGTCCAACAGGGTTCCCAAGTAGAAGGGCAATCTTATGAAAGATATCAGTTCTCCAGAATTCCAACGGGAGCCATGGAAGCTGCACCCATACTGGAACCCGCAACGACCGCTCCTATGATGGGTTGAAACCCACATGCCAGGGTTTAATAAAGAGTCCCACTTGGTTATAGAAATAGGGACCCCATTAAAATGCTTTTTTACAATTTGCAATAGAAGAGAAAACCACCATAAAATAGTTGTTCACACTCAAAATCACCTCCACATCACCTTTAGGATTCCAAGTCTTCCTGAACCAACCCTCCACAAAGGGGAGAGAAATTTGGATGCCCAAAAATTTACCAATAAGGGCATGTTTGGTTAGATACTCCACATATTCCGCCACCGAGTTTGGTTGAACCACTAGAACTGGCCTGGCTTCACATCGTTCCAAACATCCATTGTTCTTTAACAAGCGGTTCCTAACATGCACTGGAAAATCCTGTTCCTTCCAATCATTTTTAGATGAAAAAACATCCCGAGCATGCACTCTCTGTGTCGGACCCGATGCCATCATGACATTCCTCTAATTTTTTAGACCTCCTTCGAAAGCTGCTGCCATCCCCGCAGAGTAGTTTTTCTTCATCAAACCCTAGTAGAGTAGTTTTTCCTCATCAAACCCTAGCAGAGCCTTCATTGTTGAGTTCATATTTGAGCCTTGCCTTTATATATTTGTGGATGATATTTGAGTACTATTTGAGCATGATTGATTGAGCCTTTGAGAAGGCCTTTGGGATAGATTTCTGGATAGATTTGTGGTAGTTTATGTATGATTGATTGAGCCTTTGAGAAGGCTTTGTGGAAAGTTTTTGGAATAGATTTATGGACAGTTTTAGACAGATTTATGGATAGATTTGGGATAAATTTGGATGAGGTTCTGAGTGAGCATATTGAGTAGAGTTGAGCAAGTTCTTGGTGAGCTTTCTAGAGCAGATTTGGACAAGTTATTAGTGATATTGTTGGAGCATATTTGAGCAAGTTTTTGGTGAGCTTGCTAGAGCATATTTGGACAAGTTCTTAGTGAGCTTGTTGGAGCAGATTTGAGCAAGTTATTGGTGAGCTTCCTAGAGCAGATTTGGACAAGTTCTTAGTGAGCTTGTTGGAGCATATTTGAGAAAGTTCTTGGTGAGCTTGCTAGAGCAGATTTGGACAAGTTCTTAGTGAGCTTGTTGGAGCATATTTGAGCAAGTTATGTGTGAGCTTGTTGAGCAATTTTGGACAAGTTCTGTGTGAGTTTGTTATGCATATTTGGACAAGTTTTGTGTGAGCTTGCCTCGCTTTGAGCAGATCAAAGAAATTTGGACAAGTTTTGTATGAGCTTGTTGAGCAATTTTGGACAAGTTCTGTGTGATCTTGTTATGCAAATTTGGACAAGTTCTGTGTGAGCTTGTTATTGCATAACTTTGAGCAGATCAAAGAAATCATTGTATTGGATAAGGATCCTTATTTCTGTGTGAAATATTATAAGGAGATTATCTTGTGGAGTACCCCACATTGGGGGAACCACATTAAATATTGTGTCTCAATTGTGTATGGTGACTTGTGCTCTTGCTTACTATTGTTATCTAAGTTATTAATGCACACTGCTATATTTGGTTATTGCAATTAAGGACATTAATTGATATTGGTTTGGAAAGTAAAAAGTGGTCTTATACTATTCACCCCACCCTCTCAGTATAAGCTTGTGTTCTTCATTTAATTGCTTTGGATTTTTCAAATATTTGCATGCCAATAGTATTATTTCATATTGAATATTTAAAAATTTTATTTTTCAAAAGATTTCCTAAGGTTTAAAGGATTAAAAATCAATTTTAAGGTTCGTCACCTTACTCTAAATTTTCTTCAAAAATTGAATTTGCCATATCTTTTGATTGAAAACTCAGTTTGAGATGATTCAAATTCTAGTGGAAATATCTTGAGCTTATCTTGGCAATGGTATCAGATTTGAAAAAAATTAGATGTAAATTACATTTAAAAATAGTAGTTTTTTTATTATATCCCGTGAAATTCTAAAGGTAATATCTCATGATCTAGAATAATTTTTTTTTGTTTTCATAGCATATGTGGATATTCATTTGGCCCATTTGGACGTATAAAACAATTCATGAAATTCTAGGCACTTTCATTTTTGACCTATTTTTCAAGCTAGGGAAATTAAGACACAAATCCAAAAATTCGCAAGTTCGTTGGGTTCAATGGAAGATAAGAAAAAAATCATAATTTGTTGGGTTCAATGGAAGATAAGAAAAAAATTCTCAAATCCAAGAAGATGCGTGAATCTACGAAATGCACAAAATCGTGGAAATCCTTGAAATCGTAAAAAAATACCAATTTACGATAAAAGGAGAAATTAAAGAATTTACCTAAGTTTGCTTTGAGTTGCATGATTTCTATTTTTCTTTGTAAATGGCGCGATGAAGAGAAAATCTTTGAAAATTCAAGCTTGCACAAAATTGTCGAAATCCTCGAAGTCGCAGACAAGCTCCAATCCACGGGTGAAAGAGAAATGAAGGAAATTTTTGAGACTCCTTTGTAAGTGAGCGTAAACAAAATTTCGCTATAAAGTGAGAGCAAATGATATTTCAGACGAAAATTAGTTTTCTTTGTATTTCGTGAGAAAATGAGATTTCTCAAGAAAATGAAGTTTCACGAGAAAATGAGATTTCGGGAGAAAATGAAGTTTCACGAGAAAATGAGATTTCTCGAGAAAATGAGGTTTCGCAAGAAAATGATATTTTAGGAGAAAATGATATTTTGCTTGGAAATGAGATTTCTTTATATATGAAATTATTTGTAATTTGAGCACAAATGAAATTTCTTATAAAGTGAGCACAAATAAGATTTCTTATTCCTTTGAAGTTTTGCGAGAAAATGAGATTTCCTAGATTTTGCATGAAAATGAGATTTTGGGATAAAATGAAGTTTCGCGAGAAAATGAGATTTCCCAAGAAAATGAGGTTTTGCAAGAAAATGAGATTTCGAAAGAAAATGAGATTTCAGGAGAAAATGCAAAAACCCACCAATTTGGGGTGAAAGGAAAAATGAAGGAAATTTTCCCGTCTTTGTATGAAGGAAAAATGAAGGAAATTTCCATACTTCCTTGTAAATAGCGTGATTTATGGATTTCCTTCATATAAGAGCGCATTTGAGATTTCCTTCATATAATGGCGAGCATTTGAGATTTCCCAAAGCTTTGCTTCACACCAAGCGCATTTCAGATTTTCCAAGCTTTGCTTTGTGTGCCAAGCATTCGAGGAGATTTATTTGAATCCTGAATTTAAAAGAAGAGGGGTTTCAGAATTGAATATTGGATATATTATTTTGCTTTAAAATTAAAAGCTCTTAGGAAATTACCAAAAAAAAAATTTAAAAATTCAAAAATTCAAAAACTTAGAAAAGTATAAAAATTATAAAATTTAAAAAATTAAAAAAAATTTAAACCTTAGGGAAATTAAAAATAATAAAAATAATTATAATATTAACATTCTAATCTTTGTTTTTTTTTTTTTGGCAAAAAATTTGCTCGTGGCTGCATTAATTATGGTGGATATGATGGAAGACGTAAAATTTCAATGCAAACTAGGCAAGTACAACTGTGCGAGATGGAAGATTAGGAAAATTAATGATCAACCCAAATTTTGCGGGCTTATGAAGAGTTAATGAGGCATGGTCATTTTAGAATTCCTGAGCATCATGCAATTTGAAATTTAATGAAGTATGGTCATTGCAGGGCTCACTACAGACAAAACCATTATGAGGCATGGCCAAAGTAGTGCGCGTTAATGGAAATGACTCTATGATGGCAGGAAATATAATTTTAAGAGGTCCATACTGGAATTAAATAACAATTAATTGCAAGGTGTAATGCTAGGTGGAGGTCAAAAACATGTATAAATATTGGCTCCCTAGCCGGTTATAAAAGTTGAAAACAATCTGTTAGCTAGCTCCCTTATAGTTTTTTGTTTTCTCTTTGTAGTTGGATGGTTTTTATGAACCAAGTTGCTATTGTTTTTGAGCTCTGCTTTTTGTAATCCATCAAAGTGGATGAACCTGAAACAATGTACTCAACGATTATCTTTTAATATAAGGCTTTGAGATTTGTTGTGTCTAATTTATGCATGTTGATGGTGGTTGCACTCGATCCTTTTGCAGTCTATTGTCCCTCTGAAGATTGCACCATCTCAAACCTAGGGTTCTGTGAATACTGGTCGAGCGATATTAGTTAAAATTTGGGTTTGTTGCTTTACCGGATCTAAGCTGGATTTTTAGGGCAGTATTAACTTGTTTTCTTTTATTTTCTCTCACCCTTCAACCTTTTACTTTTATTTGAAACTATTTTATATTAGGAGTAGATTAGTATTCATTCGAAGCATTGAAGCTATGTTCTATTCCATATTCTAAGATTTTATATAGCTTCAATATAATCATTGCTTTCATATGTGTGATATATCTTTAAATGCAATGAATGATATAGATCAGGCAATAATGATCTGCATAGTTTTAATTCTAGTTTTCTTTACCCATTTTAATTCTACTTAGCTCATGTATGTTGAGATATTTGTGTAGTAGAATTATTTTTATATAGTCAAGCATTTCTTTTTCAAGCATTGTACTAGGAAATTTATCTTTTGAATAGAACCAACAAAAACCCCTTAAAAGGAACAATTATCATCGATCTTTGAGTCTATCTGCACTGGCCAAGACCTAGCATACACGAATCTTACAGGAAAGACATTTCCCTTTCAAGAGTAAACAAATCCCTATTCTAAGTACGTTGATATGCCCTTGACTATGTGGCATTTGCATGCTCAACAAGTGGAGTGCCCACCATTGTCCACCATCCTACTTATATTCATTTCATCATGTACAGTAGCCAATTGATTTTGCTTTGAAAATCAAACCTAAGGTGTTTTATTTTGTTATTACCTCTAAAGGATTATCTTCAAATAAAATAGATGGTTGGTTTTGCTCTTTTCGAGTAGAGAAGACCATAATTTTATTCTTATTAGTGTTTACTTGCATCCTGACTTCTCTTTAAAAATGCTCTAAAGCTTTTGGATGTTCTTTTAAACATTCAAGTATTTTCCAATAAAAATGAGGTCAACAATATAAAGAAGAAGCTTCTCTACATAATTAGCTAATTGTATTTCCTTTCCTCCCATCCTTTCTACCCATTCTTCCAATTTATCAATATAAATTTGAAATAAAGTAGGTAATGATAGAAAACCTTATTTCACCCTGACTTCACTCTCAAAAGACTCTGATAGTCCTTTTGAAGTTCTATATTTTTGTACCACCTACTTATGAAGTCTGTGTATAGATGCTCTATAGTTGGTTGGTATACCCGTTTCTTCTATTTTTTCTATGATTTACCTCTAGGTACTATTTAAAAAGGAATTCTAAAGTCCATAAAACAAATAATAAATTTATTTTTTTCATTCCATATCCTCTCTATTAGGTGTGTTAAAGTAATACAGTGATCTATTGTTGAGCATTTTGGTCTAAAACCTCCTTGCTCATTACTACCTTTTCTTATTTTTTTCAAGTGACTAATTTTATTTTCTACTATGCTGCAAAATAATTTTATAAATAAGAATTAATCATGATTGTATAGTAATTTGAAGGATTATTGGTGTCTCTTTTTGTTATGTAGTTGTATGACTGGGTTGGTTATCCATTCCAATGGAATACCTTCTTTAATGATGCCATTAAAAATATTTTGGATGTGTGGTGCTAAGATATCAACCCCACACTTGATATGTTCAACTTGTAAACCATGTATATCTTGAGTTTTACCTATTGCTATTTTTGTAATGTCTTTCTTCTTATCTTTCACAAAAAAAGTTCCTCAATTTGTTAATTATAGGAGAGGTATATTTTTCTTTTTTTCTCTCATATAATTGCTCAACATACTCCAACCATTGTTAACTTATGAAATTATTTTTTATGTTTCTTTTGCTTTTTTGTATCTTTCCATAATTGTATTAAGCTATTCTTTCAAGATCTATCAACTCCTTTGCCTTGCTCTGATGTATTCTTATTTTTCTGTTTTCACTATATATTGCTATTTGCTATTCAGTTGCCTAGTTTTTTCAAGATTATTTATACTACATTGGATTCTTCATCATACTATGGATTTATAGAGAACACTTCATATTTTATTTTCCTATGTTTTAGCTCTTTGCATTATTCCAAGGCTTCTCAAATTATATCCATCAATTTACTACTATTAAAAGTATAGGTATAACAACCCACAAAAAAACCAATCCGAGAGAGAGATAAATTTATTTTACACAAGTAGATTCACAAAAGAGTCCCATTATTATTTTTAGAATTCTCAAGTCTTCACCACATTTGAGTTTAATGTCATTGCATATGACACTCAATGGATAGGAGTTGCCAACATCTCATATTTCTAGGGTTCACCTTACTAAACCTCATCATTTAGAAGGATGCCAAAGTGGTCCTCCCACCTTTTCTATACCCTCATCGGTATAGGAAAATTTGACCACAACATAGGGATTATCCTTTAAGGTCCATAATACTTAAAGGGGTATGTCTATTCCCTAACCTATCCATAAGTCTGTCTATGTAGGTTATTCTAGCGTAAAGCCTTGGTGCTTAGTTACCACACCTCCACAAGCTAACTAAGGTCATCACCACTCACCTGGTAATGAGTATGGTTACCTAAACCTCATTGTTTATGGTACCACCACAACTATCTTAAAATTGATTATGTTAACTTGTAATTGTAAAACACTTGATCCTTAGTGTTCAAGGTGTATCAATCAAAAGACTCTATTTATTGCATCATCGCAACTCCTTCCATATTTGTGAGTGCCTAGTTATTCCATCATCACAACTACTTCTAGGACTCACCTTTACCTAGTTGCAACTCCTCCCAAGATTGGGTTCATTCTAAGACTCAAGGATCTAAAATAAAGGTCTACATCAATGCCCAAGAACCCTTCCCATGATTAATGCTAAGTAATATCTCTCTTAATTAAGCTAATAAAGTGCTATAACAAAAAAAATAAACATAGTTATAACACACTGCTAAATCTTGAATGAAATAGATCATACATAACAACATCAATATAGTTTGAAAGAAACATCTAGCTATATTTTAAATCATGAGAAAAGTAGTCACAATTCTAACTTCTAACATAAAGCATCTACTTAATCTACTTAGTTTTAAGCAACATTATTTAGATCAACGCTAGCATATAGTTTTTATTTTATTTCCACAATGAAAACATCATTTAAAGAGAATCAATAACTCATCATTTAATTTATTCTTTTCAAAAACCCAAAATATCTTCTTGCACTTACAAATAGACTTCCAAGCCAGTAATGAGATAAATATTATCAAGTATTATATTCTAAATATGATTAGGATCAACAACATATTTTCTAAGTAGAGATATGTGGAAATTATCATGGATATTTGTAGGTTGGATGGAAAGGCAAGTCTATAGGCTACTAGACTAATATTATCAATGATCTCAAAAGGTCTAACATAGCGAGGATCCAACTTAGTTGACTTGATGACACTTTTCATGGGTCTTACCCTCAAGAAAACTATGTATCCCATAGACAATTTTCTTGATGATCTATTTAGATCAACACAGCTCTTCTGGTGATCGACAAATTTCTTGAGCCTTTGTAGAATCCCTTTGAGATATTCCTCTATTATAATATTATAATGTGCACTATGCCTTCACCTTGATACTTGTTAGCTTCTTTGACAAGTGTCATATTTTTCTTATAGGCTCCTGCCTATATATTGCAACTCATCTATTGTATAACATATCTCATCTATTTTTCATTCCCAAAATTTGGTATCAGAGCAGGTTCGATCTCCTACCTGTGTTAACCCCTTGAGGGGGGATTTCCCTCATGAAAATACCCTCTCATTTTCTCCACCCATTTTTTCTTTTCAAATCAGGGAGTATGCTCTCCATTGTATACAATGTATCAGAAACCAAAAATTTGAGAAGATTCATGGCTGTAGTATCCGTTCAAAGAAGTAATTTCTCCACGAAGAAATGAAAAATAGGATACTAATTTTTTTTATGAGTTTTTTATTGTTGTTGCAGGTTTTACAGCGAGATGCCATGAGAAGTCTGATGTCAGGACTGTGAGTTACAGAAGTTAGAGTTTCTGACGTGGAGTTAGAGTTTCTGACGTGGAAGTAGTTCTACATTGAAGCCCTATGAACAACAAAGCAATGGAAGCAGCACAAGGCCGATATCTGGTCGATTCATGATGTAGCTATTTCTTGCACTATTATCTTGTTGACCTGCATTCGAGCTACCGAACTAGCAAAATGCATTAATGTTTTTTATTATTGTTTTTAAATGGGGACAAGTTTTTTAATGTACCAAATCATTCCTTTCAAAATTGACTTCAACTCTCAACAAAAATCGTCGTGCTATGGAATTTGGAATAGGCGTTGCATCATGTATTCTAGGTGCGGGTTTGATGTTGTTATGTGATGCTATTAGACACTAGTAACCATCACGGTGACGGATGGATTGGTATAGGAATCCAATTTTTTTTCTTCGCAAAGTAAAGTAAGATGTTATATTCTAGTACATTTCTATCACTGTTGCTGGAGGAAGTGGAGTGCGTTGGAAGTGGAGTCTTAATGGGTGAACCTGCATCAACGGCTACTAAGAAAAATATGAGCTTGTGTCAATATTCCTATGCTATTAAATGGGGTCTAGTTCATAAGGAGAAAAGTGATAGATTGAGATTGATGGTTTCTTGATTGATATTGTGATATTTGTGAAAAGATGCGTATTCTTTTTCATAGTTGCATGGTCGGTAGCATGCTGACTTTCCAGCATTCGTGTGTACCACAAAATTTTTTTGACTGTTGTTGTGTTGGCCATATTGATGCGGTGGAGAATTTAGTATGGATGTTGTTCCTGTGAAGATATGTTGGTGATCACACCATTTTCAAAACCACTTGTCGCATAAAAAAAATACCTTGAGCACAATAGGCAGTCGTACGAGAAGATCAGGGCACATTCTCTCCATAGAAACAAGCAAGGTGTTGCATGTAGATGTGGATGTGGTCCATGTCATCTGGAAGAGCTAAAAATAATAAAACAAGATGAGTTGGGTATAAATTGCCATGCGCCATTGCACTAGACTGTGATGTGATGCGTAAAAATTGAGGAGAGAAGATTTTCTAATCTGAAGGAAGTTGTTGTTTCTATGAGAGTTATATAGAGGTGGATTTTTCTTTGATAGTGTGTTGAACCAACAAAACTATGATAGTGTGCACCTGCATCAGTTTTTTCCACACCCATGATGAGACACACCATCTTCGAGGAGAAATCCACGTAACTGTTTGATCCATAGTTAGTGACATGATTTATGTTGCAGTGCACGATGGAGCGGCGATGTCATTTCATCTAATTTGGGCCATGGTGGTGGTAAAATATCTTTTATTTCACAATGCGTACCATTGGAGGCCACTTCCCACATAGGAATATTTTTTTAATATATGGTATATTGTCATTTGCGCTATTGGTCAGAATAATCCATGCATGCATAGCTTTTTGTGATGTGATGTTTTCAAGGAGGTGTAGAATAGCCACGTCTGCCCTTTGTTTTACCGGGTAATAGAAACTCGGTGACCTCAATAGGTTTCTTTCATGAAGCACTTAATGTAGCAATAATTTAGGGATAATGGCTTCTGCATCGTCAACCAATTTATTCTTTATTTCTTACCAGTTGTTTATCGTAATTCGACCATCGACTTGTGGACTGTGGTGGTGTCTAGTTTTTTCAACGAACGTGAGGCATGTAATGGCGGCAAGAGCATCGGTCCACATCACGGATCTAGTGCTCCATAAAACCAATGAGCATATTGATGGTTTTGCATTTTGGCTGGAGATATAAGCACAATGAAGGCGCTCGATGTTGTTGAAGCAAGAGCGGAAGGAGATATCGAGTGTCAAAGTTTTTAATGAAGTTTTTTTAACCGATGGAATTTTGACTATGGTGAAGCGACCAATGGAGTGGAGCGGTGTGCTGTTGAGTCTTCCAGTGAGTGGTCATTTATTTTTTGTCTAGTGAAGTAATATATCAAGGTGATCTTATGCAGAACGGATCAGTATGAAAGCGTGTGGTGCACCTCCTGGAGAATGAAGACGAAGCTCATTTGCAAAAGATAGGTGATTTACTGGCAGAATATTACTGGCAGTATGTAATCAACTGTAGTTTACTGCCATTATCCATCAGTGAGAACCAAATGGAAGTCGTAATATTGATGCAATTTCTTCAACTATTTTTTAACCACCCATGAACCTGCCAATTGCACCTATGAAGAATGTGGTGGACAAAAATTGAAATAGAATTTGCATTTTTTAATGCATTTTTTAAATTCATATCATATAAAAATGAAAGGGCTAGATTTTATTTAAACTGGGTAGGTATTTATTTCAAAAGGAGCACTTACTTTATTTGAAGGCTTGAAAGTCTATATTCTATATGTTATTTCCAGGTGGAGAGTGGAAAATGCAAACCCACATGATGTATGTAATTTTGAAAACAAAAAGCTTGAAACCTATTTTTTTTCGCTTGAGTGCTATACCAAGAATTTTTTTATTCCTGATGTTAATTTGTTGCCTAGTGAGGCGTACTACTATTGTTTTACTAGAAAATGAAGGCCCCATTAAAAGTAGAATATAGGGGTATTTATAGTCATCGAAAAAGATTTTTCGATATGGACATATTGGTGGTGTCTATTTTTCATTTTTAGGCTATTTCATTGGATTTTTTTAGCCTCAAACTTGTTGTACCTTGGAGTGCACTCTCATTTGAACCTGGCACTCCGAAGGCAATTATATGTGATCCTTGTACCTAGTAATCTTATCTATAGACCTAGCGGATGCATCGGCTGGTTACCCATGCAATTCTATAGGATGAAAGGTTGTCATAAGGACACATACTCTAGGGACTACAAATATAGACACCCTAGACTCTATCTGAGGATTTTCTGGATCTACTTCTGAAGACTACATATGAAGACACTTCAGAATATTCTCTTCTTTCTTCTTTCTTTTTCTCCTCCACATTTGGATTCTATGGCTCAATTTATTATTGTATTTTATGGCTCGTATTTCCTTTTGTATTAAGGTTCATTTTCAGTAGAGACCGACACCTTATACATTGAGTTCACCATGAGGAGGGATTTGATATTCATGGTGGATCTATTCAATGACCTACGAGAGGTAACATCCTCTGAGGATGACTTGCAGAGGCAACAGACCGAAGTGGCTAATCTTGAGGCACCCATGATGAACTTGAGGCACTTAGATGGCTGACCCAGTGTCAACACACCCATGGATTTGGCTGAACCTATGGCAATAGACCAAGAAGTATACACCGTTGATCTAGAATTATTCATAGTTGGAGAGCCAAGCACAAATAAGACGAGCCTAGACCAAATCACCAATAAATGAGGATGATAGGTATTTTTTTAGTGAAGTCAACATTAAGGGGGAATGTTACCTAATGTTGACTTGTTTTTTTATTTTAGTTATGATAGTGCACTTTAAGGGGGAATGTTAGAATTAAAGTGCACTAAGCCTTGTCTGTGACACTTGTCATGTTTCTCTTGACACTTGTCAGCTTGTCATATAGGGTTCTTTTAGAGAAGTCAACATTAAGGGGGAATGTTACCTAATGTTGACTTATTTTTTTCTATAGTTAGGATAGTGCACATTAAGGGGGAATGTTAGAATATTCTAATGTGCACTATGCCTTCACCTTGACACTTGTTAGTTTCCTTGACAAGTGTCATGTTTTTCTTATAGGCTCCTACCTATATATTGTAACTCATATATTGTATAATATATCTCATCTATTTTTCATTCCCAACATCCTCCATCTCTTTGATAGTGTTTGATCTGATCACCACCCAATCCTTCTTATTATCCCATGATAGGGGTGTCCTACATATTCTACCATATAAGGCTTCAAATAGATCCATTCCCAAGAGTTCATGATATCCATTATTATATGTAAATTCATCTAGATGCAAAAAGTATTCCCACTTAGACTTTTGATCCATGCAATACATGCAAAGCATATCCTCTAAAACTTGGTTCACCCTCTCCCTTTGGCCATCTATTTTTAGATGATATGCAAAAGTGATGTTCATATTAGTGCCCAATGCATGGTGAAGAGTGACAAAATTCTAATGTGAACCTAGAATCCCTGTCTAATATGATCACTTCAATAAAATCACGTAACCTAAAAATTTATTTAGCAAACTTATTTTCTACTATCAATGCATCATACTCGATTTTTATTGGTATAAAATGTTCAACCTTGGTCAACTTGTCAACCACTACAAGAATTGCATCATGTTGGTACCTATTCTTAGGTAAACCCATAATAAAATCCATAGATATTACCTACCATTTTTGTGTAGATACATCACGTGGGTACAAGTTTCCTACTAGGTGTCGATGTTCAGCCTTAACCTTTTGGTATTATAAACATCGTGCAAAAAAACTAGTGATATCCTACTTCATTCCCGCCCAATAGGTCCTTTTCAGGTTTTCTCTCATTTTTTACCCTCTTGGATGAGTAGAGTATGGAGAATTATGTGCCTTTTACATAATCATTCTCCTCAAATCACCAGTTTTGGGTATGACAACCCTATCCTTGAAGCATATAAGTCCATATTTTATGTTAAAATACTTATCTTCAATAGGATTTATTTCAATTTTGGCTCGAATATCTATACAATATTGGTCCTATAGTTGCATTTCTCGGACTTTGTCCATCAATTCTATGTGAATCCAGGTTAAAGTTACTTTGTGCCTTCTCCTACTCAAGGCATCTATAACCCTATTTTCTTTCTCTTTGATATACTTAATACTAAAGTTGTATTTAGCTAAGAACTCTATCCATATTCTATGTCTTACATTCAACATAGGCTGGGTAAAAACATACCGTAGACTTTGATGGTTTATCCTTAGCTAAAATGGTTTAATCAAAAAATTGTGCCTCCAGACTTTTAGTGCATGCACAATTGCTGCCAATTCTAAGTCATGTGTAGCGTACTTTATCTCATTATTCTTGAGTTTTCTAGACTCATATGGTAGCTTCTTCCTAGGATAACACCTCACCAAAACCTTCTAATAAAGCATATTTACACACTATAAAATTCCCAAAAGGATTAGGTATTTTGATAATTTGTGCCATGTTTAGCTTATTCTTTAGAGTCTAAAAGATGACACACTTATCCATCCATTTAAGCTCATTCCATTTTCTTTGGAGGCCAGTGATCAATTAGGTAACCTTTGAATAATCCTTCACAAATAACCTATAATAGTCAATGTTTCCCATGAAGCTTCTGAATTCTAACACATTTGTTGGTGTCAGTCAACTTAATATAGCATCAATATTTTTAGGATCTATGGTAATTACTTCTATCGAGATGATATGTTTCAAATACTGCACTTGTGGGGTATAGAACTCACACTTGATTTTTTTTCCATATAATTGGTTTTACCTCAACACCTCTAACACTAACCTTATATGCTATTCATGTTCCTCTTTGGTGCAAAAATATATCAAGATATCATCTAGAAATACTAAAATAAATCGAAGAGATACTTCCTGAACACGTTGTTCATCAGATCCATAAAATTTGTTGGTGCATTTGTCAACCCAAATGGCAACATTGTGAATTCATAGTGTCCATATCTAGTTTTAAATATTATTGTATGAGTATCCTCCTCTCGAATTCTCAATTTATGATATCTTGATCTCAAATCAATATTTAAAAATATAGTGGCATCCCTTAACTGATTGAAGATATTGTCAATCCTTGGAAAAGGATACCTATTCTTGATGGTTACTTTATTCAAAATCCTATAATCAATGCACAATCTTAAGGAACCATCCTTATTTTTTAAAAATAATACCGAGACACCCTAGGGTGACACACTAGGTTTGGTCAGACTCATTTCTAATAAATCTTGAAGTTGCACCTTTAACTCTTTCAACTCAATTGGGGTCATCATGTAAGGTGTCTTGGCAATGGGTTCAACTCCAAATATTAGCTCAATAATAAAATCAAACTAACATCAAGGTGGTGGGTCTAGGAGGTCTTCTAGAAATTCATCCTTAAATTTATGCAAAATGGGATATTTCTTAAACATTTCCTCATCCCCTTTTTGGCCTATCTTACCATTAATATTGAATATATATAACATACCACCACTCTTAATGGTCTTATTCAGTTGAATAGTTGATAACAAATAGGGTCAAAATAATCCTTGTCTGCTTTAAACTCTTAATATCTTCTTATCCTTATTTATGTATTCTATCCACCTTTCTTGGAAATTGATTAGGTCTCCATGAGCCTTCAACCAATCTATACATATGATAATATCAAATGCATAAAGAGGTTCCATATAGTTTATCCATTGGGTAGGGTAGTTTGAGTCATAGAAAAACATTTATCCACTGAGTACATCTAACCCAAACCATACTCGACTTTCCACCCTTGTGTAAAATATTTATGTCTTTTTAGCATATCCTCGATAGTACTAGTGGAAATAAAACTATATGTAGCTCCAGTATCTATTAAAATTTTAACATCTTTTTCAAACAACTGACCATTTAGTATAAGTTATTTAGTAGCATAGGTGTTGCTTGTCCATCCAATTTCTTATTTCTAGTAGTGACATAGATCTTATGTTGTTGCTCCTCTATTTTATTACTTTATTGTAACTGTTAGTGGAACTTATTGGTAGAATGAAGACCCTCATAGGTAAAGCGCCCTATCTTGGGTAGTTGGGATTTTGTTTTACCCCTCTTACCATTTTTGTTGTTTCTATGCATCCTTATTTAGTAATTATTTTTAGCATTACTTGTTGTTGTTCCATTTGGTCTTATAGTGACCTAACCAATGACATAAGTTGCCTTATTTCTTCTTGTAGCAACCCAAATATGGAAGTAACGCCTATCATATTTCCATTGGGGTGCTATGTTCTTCCAACTTCATTGTAGGAACCCACTACTTTTCTAGTTTTCCTATGGGAAACCATTGTTCTTCCCTTTTTATTACTGGCATATTTTGTTCCTCTGGACTTTCTCAAGGAGCATACTATAACTTCATTTTGCATAAGGAGTCCCACATTTTTAGAGGATCTCAATACAAGTGCCATCTATCTAGATAAATAATATGGGTAAGTCACAATTCCCTTGATTGTACTTATAATTAGTTAGTTTCATTTTCCTCATGAACTAACTTAGACCATTATCACTCACTGATAATGATCATGACCACTCTTACCTACCCGCAAGGTGCCATCCTCAATAAGAAATCATACTTCCTAGGATTTTTACTCCTTGGTTTGACTGGTCCAATCAGTGTGTAATATCCAACTTTTCCTAGATCATGTTAAGGTCTATAGTAAAGTAAGTCTCCCTAAAATAATACATAAATTAAAGGCTCATCCTAAGTGCACTCCATGGAAGCTTCTAGTCCTACAACCTAGAGCTCCAATATCAATTGTAACAACCCAACAAAAAACCAACCCGAGAGAGAGATTTTTTTTACACAAGTAGGTTCACAAAAGAGTCCTAATATTATTTTTAGCATTTTAAAGGCTTCACCAAATTTGATTTTAATGTCATTGTAGATGACACTCAATGGACAAGAGTGGATAACATCCCATATTTTTTGGGGTTCACCTTACTAACCCTCATCATTTAGAAAGATTCAAAAGTGATCCCCCCACCTTTCCTATACCCTCATTGGTATAGGACATTTTGACCATAGCATAGGGATTATCCTTTAATGCCCATAACACTTAAAGGGGAACATCTATTCCCTAACTTATTTGTCTATGTAGTTTATTTTGGTATAAATCCATTGTACTTAGTTACCACACCTCCATGGGTTAACTAAGGTCATCCCCACTCATCTGGTAATGAGCATAATTAGCTAAACCTCACTATTTATAATACCACCACAACTATCTCATAATTTATTTTGTTAAATCATAGTTGTGGAACACCTGATCCACAATATTCAAGGTGTATCAATCAAAATAATATGTATTTTGCATCACTACAACTCCTTCTAGATTTATGAATGCCTAGCTATTGCATCACAACAACTCCTTCTAGGACTCACCTTTAATTGGTTATTGCATCACCACAACTCCTCCTAGGATTGGGTTCATTCTAAGACTTAAGTGTACAAAATAAATGTCTAGATCAATCCCCAAGAACCCTTCCCATGATTTATGCTAATTAGCATCTCTCTCTTAATTAAGCTAATAAAGTGCTATAATGAAAAACAATGAGCATAGTTATAACATAATGCTAAAACTATAATGAAATAGCTCATACATAACAACATTAAGCTAGTATGAAAGAAACATCTTGCTAGATTTTAAATCATGACTAAAGTAGTCATAATACTAACTTCTAACATAATGCTAACATAAAGCATCTACTTAGTTTTTAAGCAACCTTATTTAGATCAATGCTAGCATATAGTTTTCATTTTCATTTCGTAATGAAAACATAATTTAAATATAATCAATACTAACTCGTCATTTCAATTATCCTTTTTAGAAAAATCAAAATATCTTCTTGCACTTATAAATAGGCTTCCAAGCCTTATCAGTAATTAAATAAAGATAATCAAGTATTACATTCCAAAATTTACATTTACATAACAGCATTTCATTGCCAAATATACTAGAGCAAGTTTGTCCAAATATCCTCTACACCATCTTCTTTTCATGATCTTCTTCATGAAAGGAGTCTCCCCAAACTTAAAAAAAAAACTAAGGGACCAAGATAGATCTTAATGCAATGCAACTACAATGACTTTTGCATAAATGCAAGCAACCATACAATTTCATAAGGAAACAACCAAGGAGAGAATCCCTAATTATATCACTCTAATTATTTCCCTACCTATGCAAGTCTCAAGAAATCATTAGAATTATTTTCAAATCAAGGCTATTTCTCGTTTTACAAGGTAATATCCAAAAGTTACATTATTTAGCTAATAGAAATAAGGAGTCTCTAGGGTTCTTTACAAAAGAAATAAAACACAATTATTTTCAAATATACTAAGGTCTTATTATATAACATTCAAAGCAAAACCTATATATATAAATCAATGTTAATCTATTGTAAGGAAAGCCAAAATTAATTCCTTTAAGAAACCAAACCATATTTCTTATTTAATAGAACCTAAGAATTAACCTATTAAATGATTAAAAACAAGAACAAAATATTCCCCACAAGGAAAGCAATAAAAAGGAAGAACATACTCCCTAAAAAATTTTGGAAGCTAAAGAGCATTCAAAGACTCTAAATAACTTCTCCTCACTACATTTTTTCTAAGGTGCTATCTCCCTACATAGAAGATGACAACACTAGGGATAAAGGAGCTACAAAATTCTATTGGTTAGAAAAGAGACAAACCAAGAAACCAAAGCTACTAATAAAAGGAATATTAAATAAGGGGGAGTCTCGATCAACATCAATTTAAGCAAGTGTGGGTATGAGAAAAAAAATACTAAAGTACAAGAAAAACCTATGTAACTAGACGATAAACACAAAGAACTAAATAACCATACCATTGATGTACACTTTGAAAACCATAGGCCTCACAAAAAACATGCATCAAACTAGATTGAAACAAATGGTGGAAAACTCTATAACAACTAAGCAAGGAAAACTAGCGCAAAATCAAATGCAATAGGCCATGCAAAACTTCCAA
The DNA here is from genome assembly GCA_028583015.1 of Wollemia nobilis. Taxonomy (NCBI): domain Eukaryota; kingdom Viridiplantae; phylum Streptophyta; class Pinopsida; order Araucariales; family Araucariaceae; genus Wollemia; species Wollemia nobilis. Next base: position 4,543,839 of record JAQPPZ010017188.1, on the reverse strand, counting down.
AATAAATGAAAATTACTCAACATAAAACAATACTAATTAATCCTTCCAAGTAGCAACTATTTCAATATCCTACTACAAAAATTACCTCTTCTACCATGCTTTCTAGAGCTTCCTTCTTTACCTACATTCCCTTATTCACCTTATCTTTATCCACTATCAAACCCCCAAAAGAAAATATTCCACAACATATAATCTGAGGCCCATCCACCCATTAAAGAGAAATAAAAAGCCCCAATAAATTAAATGCAAAAAGCAGTAATCGCATAATCAAAAGAAGAAGATTGTAGAAACACACATAACACAATATTTATCCTGGAAATCCTTAACCAAGAAAAACCAACATAGTATAATCTTCTTCTTGCATTAACTTCATCATATTCAATACAATAATATTCACCTTTTATTTTTTGTCTTTTTTTGTATCAAACCCTAATGCAAGTGCGATATAAATAACAAACACAAGCATATATTTTACAATTTAGGGAAAAAATGTCAGCCTAAATTCTATCACCCAATCTATAACCTAATAATAAATAGTCCATTTTTACAAAGGAAAAAACACATCTATTTTTGGCTTCAGGGGTGCTACTTCTAAAAACCCTTCCAGGGGGTGATAACACAAGTAGGGTGGGTGTTGCCCCCCCTACACCCCCCATTTGTGGAGTGGGTCCAAATGTAGCTGAAAACAAGACCTCTAAATTACCAGTACCTTTTAGAGTTAACATCTAGTACCTTTTAGAGTTAACCTTTCCTGAATAACATGGAAAATATTCAACATAATTCCAACATTGCTCTCATGAAGGTGCCCATGCACACCCATCCATGTTGCATGAGGATAACATATCCTATGTTACCAAGATGACCAACTCACTCGAGCATCATCTTCCTCTAGTTTAAATATTTAAAAGGCATTTCCATATTTATCTTTTAAGAAACATTAAAATATCTAATATTAATTTTAAATTCTAAGGTTGATTAAATTTGTCTTTCTTTTAATTTGAAGCCTCGTTACAAGTATAAGGTAAAATATAAGCTTATTAAAAAAAACATCCCTTTTCTTTTAATGCTAATTGCTAACAATAAAATAGTTAGAATAATCACTTACCAATTAATATTAAATGTTAATACTAATTATTAACATTGATACTAATATCATTAACCATATTAATACTTCAACAGTATAATCAATCAAACTAGTCTTCTAGAACAAGAAAAACGAGGACATAGTCAAATTCATGATACATTACATTGAGGAGGTGGCTTTTTAAGATAACTAGCATGTTATCCCCAATCCTACTAAGGATGACTCCTTTGTCATAGCAATCTCATGGCCCAACGATGTATCCAAACAACAAGAAAATGCAATGCATCTATATGATGGGTATACTTTACCCTTGAGTTGTCGATGAACAAGTCATCAACCATCATTTCCTAAAATTTTATCTCTCATCTTTGGGTGTTTGTTCCCTACCAATCCATAGATGAGAGTACTTGGTCCTATAATAATAGATCCATTAGTAGTACCATATTCTAAACCAAGCATAAAGTGCAATTACCAACACATAATGGTAACACAAACTGATATTATGCATTAGATATCCACACATCAATACATAAATCAATGTTAAGAATAAGTTCTGCCAAGGAGGGTCATTAAAATAGGTTTGAAAAATATTTATCCTATTTATTTCCTCTCTTTGAATAAACTACTTCAGTGATGTTTTAAAATTTTCTTGCATTTTCTTTGTCATAGGCATGTTTCCCATTGTCTTCCCTTTAGTTAATTGAATATGCTCTTATTATCCACTTTACTACATTTGTATCTTTATGTATGTTGGATTATGATCAAATTTTGGTTGTATGGAACTTCTATTTTAATATATTTTCTCCTTAAAATGAATATTGGTGGCCAAATAATATTATCAACTATATTGTGTCCATTATGTGTTAAACATGTATATTTTCCATATTTTTACCACATGTTTATATCATTATAGATGATCAATACCTATATGGTACATAGTTTAAGTTCTTATCCATGATGTGTCATGGGTCCTTGAGTATCATTTGAGGACCTTAACCAGTGGTGTTCCTCCTCTTCTTTTAACAATAGCATATTATCATATAAACCTTTATTAATATTTAAAAATATTACTTGTTTAGTTGTTGTCTTCGCATTATGGTCACCCACTAAAACCACCTCTCCATGTTTATTATATTCTATGATGTCTTTTTCCAGTGCCACATATGGATCCTCATGATCTAAGACATGTTTCTTATAATACTTTGATTGTTATGGAGTCAAATAACAAGTTACAATGCTAATAAATTATATCATTTACCAATGTTATGTGTTCTTGAGAGGCCCCAATTTCCTATTTATTTTGATTTGTTTCATTTATAATGAATGCTTACCCATTTATCAACCATACCTCTTTATTATCACTCCTTGCTATCTTTATATTTTTCCATTTTTCCCTTTTCTCTTCTTGTTGCATAGGACTAATATCATCATCTAGGTAAAACTATGACCCTTGTAGCAATCCTTTATTTTGGAAAGGTACCTTTTATATCCTATAGTGAACATTATGACTCAAATTGGTCTAGCTCTCATGTTCTCCCTTAATTTTTCTAGTCTACATGCTTGATGAATTTATCCACTCTAATGAAGTTATCTAAAAGAAAGAATCTCTTATAAATTTGGTTGTATTTTCTTATCCTTCATGCTATTTTATTCCCTTAATGATGATGTTTATTAACTTATTTTGTCCTTTCTATTATTTTAATAGTTGCATTCTAATTTATTTCTCCATAAAATCTCTTTGTTCCTTTGATTTTATTGTTGGATCGCTTACCACTTGTGCCCATGATTTAGACTCCTCTAAATTATTTTGTAGTTCTTATTTTTTCATCATATTTGTAATTGTTGCCTGAATTTATTTTATTTATAATAAATCGACTTCATGTTAGTTTTCATTGTTGACCTACAATTTATTTTGAAGATAATATTCTTTTATATAATCACTGCACTACACAAGAATGGTAGTGGAGGATTTCTAATTTCTCAAGCGATACCTCCAATAGCTTGAACTAAACAACTTGTTCCAAAATATTTTTTGTTGTTCCACGATGAGGACTTGTTGTTCCTTAATTTTCAAGGACCCTATGCATTCTTCTAAAACTATTAGTTTGACATGCAATGAGTGGCATGATTATGTATTATATCTTTGATCCATATAACATCTCCAAGTTACATGAGAACCCTTTTTAATTGTCAATATGAGATTTGTGTACTTGTGAGGTACTAGGCATTGTTTGTGCATCACAGGGGGTGCATGTTCTACTAATTTCTTATCTTAGTACTTGAATTCTAAGGGTGATGTGTGGTTAGTTTTATTCTTTATGGAATTTTAAACTGTGGAAAACTATGGAACTATAGGAAAGTTTCAAATAACTAAGAAAAACAAAAAAAATGAATACTATATATTCTAATGTTTTGAAAATAAAAATATGAATGGTAATGAAAATATTGATTGTGTGTATAATTAATTCTACAGGTGTCATCAAAGAATCAATTCTATAATGGAAAAAATATACTAAAATTGTTATAGACCATCACCAATGACTAATAGGCTACAGAAGCTCCAACTAGCCTAGCACTTACAATAGGCCTTTTTTCTAAGGCATAGGCATGGCGTTCCCATAGAAGGAGACTCTATATAAAGTAATCATAGTAAAATCACAAATATAATTGTATGAATATGATTATGAAAATTAAAACTTTGAAAAACCATTTATGATCATGCTTTTTTGTAGAGACCATCAATTTTATAGGTGGTAGAACCAACTATTAACAAGATAAAAAAAAAAGATCATTAGCTGCCAATTTCTATTGCACATCCTTACCATATTTGTTGTCGGTATTAAAGTGTATGTTGGGTTATCATCAAATTATTTCCATTTCTTATACTAAATGAGAATAGTCTATATTTTCTATAGAAAGGATCAAACATTAAAATCAAGTCCAAATAGAGGTAATTGTATCCAAAATCATTATATTAACATTCTAATTACAACATACATTCATTTAAGAATATTTTTGCAAATATTGTATATGTACACATAACAAAAGCTTTAAAAAATAAGGTATAACATGATAAAAACAAGGTATAGTATGGGGCATACAAATGACCCATCATTTCCCCATGCTAATTATCTTCAACATCCTCATGCAATCAAAGGAATTATTGCGTATGTATTTCAACTGATAATATTCTTTCAAATTAATCATTCTAAGTCAACACTAGTACCATAGGTCATATGTAAGGTGATAGATACCATCATATTATGGCTTATACCCATGTTTCTTTGTAATATAGCCTACATCTATTCATTTACATGGATAATCATTCATAGGGTGTAATCACAAAAAGGGATCCGAAGTATAATGGGCTTAAAATAAGCCCAATCCACTAAAGTTTCAACTCATCTAATAGAGCTACATACTTCTATATCTAGCCAATGGCTTTTTATAGATTGAATAAAGAATTAGATTCTTTCCTTTGTAGTGGAATTGGTAATTCACCCCACTTGGAATAAGAGGCTTTGAAGGCCAAATCCAATTCCCCTTTTGATTTTCCCAAAAATTCTTGTAAATAATTAACTTGTATTTCTATGGTATTTCATTTATATAGGGATTGATTTATTACCCTACCCTTATCTACCATAGTGCTTTCAACATCTCCATGCATTTCTCAAACCACCATAGGTTCATTAAGCTCTTTCTCTTGATATTTTGCAACATCCCTCTATCTAGATATATTATATTTAAGGATAAAATAAAAGTTATAAATATTAACATCCTCCACTTGAGAATTAGGGTACCTCTCAGTATATTCTAGTACAAAAATATTATGCAAATAAAATTTATAGAAAGACATTTTTGTGTACGACTAAGGGAGAACTAAACTTGGACTATAGATCACCAAGAGTCAATATTTAATGGGGTCTCCTTCCATATATAATCCAATTAAGACCATAGCCACTATTCCTTAAGGTATAGGATGTATAATCAAGGAGGGGATTTATAATCTTCCAATTCCTTGGCCAATTTAACGATTAGAGGAATAAGTCATGTCAAATTTATATTTTCTTTTTCACCTTATTTTAATAAACCATAACATTTTTAATTTTTCTACCTGCTCTATGATAAAATCCTCCAAAGTGGTCACATCATTTCTATGTTTCTCAACAGTGATATATCTATTATAGAAGTATTTAGCTTCTTTGTACCATATTTTTCTTCTTATTTTCATTTATCCTTGTCTCACTAAGCAAGCTTAATATTTAGGTCCAAATTAGTTGTTTCTTCCTTCAAACTTGTTATCTCAAAAGTTGTAGCTTCTAGATTATTTAACAATTTATGGATTTATTCCAAAAAATTATTGGTGATTCTAGGATGCCCTTTTTCCTCTTTATGTTTTATTTTCCATATCTAAAAGAATAGTGTGCAAGTTGTATTTTCCTCTTGTCCTACTAAGTCTTCATTTCATGGTTATTTTTGTCTTCCCCTATTATTCCCTCTATAGGATCCTCTTTTATATGAGTGTATTGTATAGGAACCTCTTCATGTTCCTCTTCCACAAATTACAAAGTCATAAGATTATCCACTAGATTATCATTATCCCTTGAAGTATACTAAGTATCCATAAGGGATTTTGTAGTTGCAATAGAAACATTTGTAGGGGTTTCTAGATTTCTCATAGGAAATTCTAACATCTTTAATATATATTGTTTCCCCTCCTAAGATTCCATCCCAATGAAGATCTTAGACACTTCACTTGCTCCTACATCTAGTATGGGTTCTTCTTCTATAGAATTTTCTTCCACAAGCAATTATCCCTATTAATATTCCTTCTCAATATCTCCTAGCCTTAACTCTCTTTCTGCTATCATATTCTATCTCTAAGGTGGCTATGGAATAAAGGGTTGTCTCCTCTAGAAACTCTTCTTTTCACTCTACATTCTAACACTTGAAGGGGTAAATATTTGTTATTCAAATATATTATAGTGATGATCATAGTATATGGTTCAATAGCTATAGGAAGGATTTTTATAGAATCCTCCCCTTTTGATTCTTCTACAAATGCTTCTAAAAATATCTTTTTTAGGCCCTCCTACAGGCTCTTCTACAAACTCTTTTTCAAGCCTTTCTACAAACTCTTTTGTAGGCTACTCTTTAAGACCCTCTATATTATCTTCTATCAAAAATATCCTTGCATGTGCCCTAGATTTATTTTCCTTAGAGGATAAAGTGAATTTCTTCTTATTTTTCTCCATGAATTATTCCTAGGATACCCTAGGTTTTATTTTTTTGAAGGAGATCCTTAATATATAAATCAATCCATGGTGCACAATACTAGTTTCTTTTTTGCTTTACTCCTTAGATACTTCATCCTATAAATATTGTGCTAGAAATAAAAGGAATGTTGTTTTTTTCTTCTAATGAAGATGAGATAAAATTCAAAAATGATAAAAAATGATCATTTCATATTTTCCTTTGAATGTGATTTGTATGATGACATGTAGCACTATTTTATTGTAATAAGTTAGATAAATTTACCTTTTAGTCGCTTTGAATGTGGTCTTGATACTTTATCCTTGTTGTAAGAACTCCCTTCTGCAATCCTTGGTTTCAACTCTATTTTTGTGATACTTCTTATCATTTGTAGGTAACTCTATAACTCATAGAACACTTTCTTTTGTTACTTAGACTATAAGCCCTATGAATTGAACAATGTTTCCTTTTAATATATTTATAAATTCTAGAGCTAATTTAGTGTCAAACCATCATAATTTATATCTTTTTCAATGTTCTTTTTAAATACAAATATTCCAAAATTTTGAATCCTTCTTGACATTTTCCTATAGTAGCCTTCACGATACCAAAACTCCACCTTTATTATCTACATACTGCATCTTACTAGATTAATATTTTTAAAAATTCATGATATCATAGTCCACTTTATCAAATCTAGACTGTTAGTTTCCTTTCAAAAGCATAAGTGCAACCATAATAACTATAATAAATAGTTTATATGAAAACACATTAATGCTATAAAATACAACAAATATCATGAATGAAAACACTGAAGTAAATATTAATCATTAGTTGATTCAAGTAGTAAATATTTTCTTATTAACTTTAGCTAAACATACTACTTCTTCTAACCATGTAAAAGCGAATTTAACTTCACAATCATATACTAAAACCCATCTATTAGCTTATGTGTAAACTTTATTTCTTCAAACTCTGTAGCAAGGTCTTGTATGTTCCATAGAGCCTTTGCTTTTCTCAAATTTATATTTATTACTATTAGTGAATTTCCTTCCATCCATTCTCTATTCTATTTCATTTGTCTACATATTTTTAACCCTTCCAAAACTTCCCAAGCTTTAGCTTCATTATTTATCTTAAATCTACAACTAAAAGTGTAATGTGATAAATCTTACCCCTATTATTTATGATTATTCCTCCTCTTTTTGGTCCATGATTTCCTTGGATGCTCCTTTAAAATTCAATTTGACCAACTCTACTTTTGGAGGGTTTTCCGTCCTTTTGTTTCTCCTATACCCAACATAATAATTCTATTTGATATCTTGACTTCATCTATCAAGGCTCTCTACTTCGTGATTAGGGATTAGATAAATTGATAGGGTTGGTTTAGAATCCTCTATGGATAAAACAATCTTCCTTTTAATTACCTCTAGACAACTTTCCTTTCCTTTAAATATTATTCTATTCCTTTCTATCCATATAGTCCAAAGTATTGTAACTTTTGATGTATCCTAGATTTCTTGTAATACCTTACTTTTAAAAGTGCTTTGTCATTGCTTTAACCATTCTTTAATTATGTCATTCATCATCATGCATTTACCAAAAAAATAATAATTGATTGTTATAGTTCCCAAACCATTTAACATGTCCCAAGAGATGGTCTATACACTCCTTTTTACATAGAACACATTGTGAGAGGCCATGAAAACCCATTTTCATTAGGTTATCCCAAGATAAAATTTTCATATGACCTACTAGCCATACAAACATTTTAACTTTTGGAATGCTCAGGCTATCCCAAATATCTTTCCATATTCTTATGGTGTTCCTATTTTATTGGTGCTTTACATTATATCCACTTCTTTTTGTGTATTATCTTGAGCTATTCAACTCTCAAATTAGCTTATCCTTGGCTCCCCTCAAAATAAGCATTGCTATTATCTATCTGCTCAATTGCCTCCTAGCAATAATGTCATGTATACTTGTAAAAAAATTCTTTCAATTTGTATCTTCCTTCTTGATCCTTGCACATAATGTTTGAAACCCTCTCACCATATTGTATTGAAGTAATCTCATCCATGGTTTCAAGGACCTAGATTGAGTGAGTTTTTTTATCAGACCAAGTATCCATCCAAATAGAATTTTTTTCTCTAGTTCCCACCACCAATATTAGACCTTTAATCACTAGAGTGCAAAATGATCTAGTAGTATGTATGTAGTAAACATTAATCCTGGGTCATTAGTCTCACTATACTTAGAATAATTCTTACCTATTATCTTTCAATGTCATTGTATGACCTCCAAATTACTTTTCTCCTTAGAGCTAAGTTTGCATCTATAATATCTCTTAATTCAAGACCACTAGTTTTTATCATCACACACATTGCTCTATTTCACCCAAGGAAATTTCTTTTTCTCATGTAATCCTAACTACAAAAAATATCGCATAATATAGAGTAAAATTTTTTCTATCAATTTTGGCATAGTATATGAGGACATATAATGTGTTGAAAAGGTATATAAGACTGATTTAATTAGTTGTAATATTCCTACTAATTATAACCATCTAGATTTCTGTGGTGGTAGTTATTATGAACTTTACTTATAATTGAATTCCATAATTCTATCCACATTCTCCCCTTAAATAAGGGCATCCCTAGATATGTGTTGGCAAATTTGCCTTCTCCATTACAAGTAACATACATATCCCTGATTTGACTCTAACTGTGGTATTTAGAAAGTAAATTTTGGATTTCATCCTATTAAATTTATGCCTTGATGTCTTTCATATTCCTTTGATAAGTTATTCAAAGCTCTAGCCTTGTTTTTCTTTGCCCTCCAAAAAAAGGTTGTCAATTACATATTGTTTATGGGTGATGTTGTTGATGTTATTACTAGTCTTAATTCTATTTATTAGCCCATCTTTGTATTCTTTCTTCAAGTTCCTTACTAATACCTATATGAACAAATATGGTGATAGAGGATATCCTTGTATAAGATCCCTCTTGGATTTAAATGATTTTATTACTAGCTCATTAAACAGTATTGAATATGATACTATAGAGACACAAGATTTAATCCATCTGAATCATTTCTTCCCCAATCCAAACTTTTCTAATCCTACGAAAATAAATTCTCATTTAACCCTATCATACACTTTATTCATATCAAGTTTTAAGATCATTATTGAATGCACTACTTCATGAACTATTATGATCCCATCTAGAATATCTCTCCCTTTCATAAATCCTTCATGCTCTTATAAAATAATTTTCTCTAAAAATGGTATTAATTAATTTACCATCACTTTGGATATTATCTTTCATGCCATATTACACAGGCTTGCGGGCTTAAATGAATCAACTAATTGTGCATCCTTTTTTTGGAATCAGGGTAATATATGTTGCATTTATCTTATAAGGTATGTACTATTTTTTACTAGATTGTTCTAGTGCAACCAATAAATAATTCTTCACTATTTTCTAATTATGCTAATAGAAGCTATAGAGATCCCATCCAAACCTAGAGATTTTTGCTTATCAAAAATGAAAAGAGCTAAATGTACTTCTTCTAGAGTAATAGTCTCCATTAGTTTGTTATTGTCCTCATCTATTATAACTAAAGGTAATTATAGTAGTTTATCATTAAAAAATTCAATATCCGCTGATCCTAAAATATTTAGGTAAAAAAAATTCCATCTTTTTTATTCACTCTAGTATTTAATCCAAAACCCTTTTACTGATTAAATTATATTAGGTAATGGAGCCAAATTGATAAGAAAGGAATTAATTACCATTAAATATTGTTGGCGGGGTTCCAAGGCCATTAAATATTGTTGGCAGGGTTCCAAGACCATTAAATATTGTTGATGGGCAATGATCAACAATAGGAACGTGAATAGGGTTCCAAGGGATAGCGCCCCTAGCATGCCTGGGAGAATTTTTTTGAAAATTTAACTGTATTTCTTGGTGAAAAACACTTGTCAAAAGAACGTGATAACCGTATGGGTGGTTTCAACCCATGGTTTTGTCCCATTGTATTCCAAAACCACTATGTGGTTTTTGTTAGTGTAAAAGTCATGAATCTCTATATATTGTACTGTAAAGATCGTCTTATATGTTAATGCGATTTGGAGGAAGAGAGGGGAGGAGACATTGTACAAGTGGAGAAGATTGTTGTATTGTTGCTAATACAAAGGACTGATTGTTTCTCTATGGATGTAGGATACACTACCCGAACCACGTATATATTGTGTCTCTTACATTTGTGTGATTTCTTGTTTTTTATTGCACTGTTTCCTATTTTGCTTATGGGGTCTTAACTAGGGTTTGAACTATTTATCCATTTTCGTTGTTATTATTTGTTTTTTTTCATAGGTTGTGTATTTTTTTTACATGGGAAATTCCAAACAACTGATATCAGAGAAATATTTTTGGGAAAGGGTATTCACAGGAGAGTTTTCTATTTGAGTGGGAGAAATGGGAGAAAGTTTGAAGTTTAAATTGGAAGTTTACTAGATAAAATTTTGGTATGTGGAAAACCAAAGTGGAGGATTATCTGTATCATGAGGATGATCTGTACTTGGCTCTAAAAGAGAATACTGATGGTAAACCTAGGATGATGGATGATGATGAAAGGGATATTATAGATAGGAGGGCACTAGGGGTGATCCAATTGATCCTGGATGATTCTGTTGCATACAATATTTGGAAGGAAAAGACCACCAAATGAGCCATGGATACACTAGCTAAGTTGTATGAAAAACCCTCAACTTCAAATAAAATTTTCTTGATTAGAAAGATTTTTACTATGAAGTTGCAAGAGGGTGGATCTATCCAAGAACATCTTAATGAGTTTTATATTGTTATAGGTTCTTTAAAATTTTTAGGGCTTGATTTTTATGATGAGGTTACAACTTTAGAGTTTCTTTATTCACTACCAGACTTGTGGGGTAGCGTTGTAATGGCAATGAGTAATTCTATGTATAGATCTAGAAATATGGTGTTTTATGATGTGGTTAGCACAATCCTCAATGAGGATATGAGGAGAAAAACCTCAGGGGAGGCTTCATCATCTGGAGTAGCACTATCTACAGAAAGCAGAGGCAAAAATAGAGAAATAGGAAAATTTTAGGCTAGATGGAAAAGCCAAAATAAAGGAAAATCGAAGGGTAGATCTAAAAGTAGAGACAAAAGCAAGATTGATTGCTAGAATTGTGGGAAGAGTGGAAACTTCAAGAGGGAGTGCAAAGATAGAAATAAGAATGAGGACAATAATGGAAATGATGCTCAAGAGGTAAACATTGTAGGTGCAATTTATGAGGATGCCTTGATTCTTGTAGCAACTTGCATGAGTGAGTATTGGGTTATAGAATTTGGAGTTTCTTATCATCTCACTTCTCATAGGGAGTACTTTGTTGATTATACTCCAGGTCATTATGGAGAGGTTTTATTGGGCAATAACTGTCCATGTGAGATTGTGGGTATTGGCACGGTGAATGTAAAATTTCCAAACAAAAATATTTGGGTGCTTAACAATGTTAGGCACATTCCTGATCTTAAGAGGAACCTAATTTCAGCTAGTGCACTTGATTTGGAGGGATACAACACTAATTTTGGAAACCGTCAATGGAGAGTGACAAAGGGTTCAATGCTGATTGAAAAATGTGAGTTGATTGGAACTTTGTATTTACTACAAAACTCATATTATTGTACATTGAACTATACTACTCAGGATGATGCGAAAGCATGGCATTTACGGTTGGGTCATATGAGTGAGAAAGGGATGAAAATCCTTCACTCCAAAAAATTGTTGCCAAAACTCAAGGATGTTGATTTGGATTTTTGTGAAGATTGTTTATACGAAAAATAGGAAATGGTAAGATTTTTGAAATTTGGTCCAGAAAGGAAGAAAGAGAAATTAGAGTTAGTACACTTGGATGTGTGGGGTCCCTCACTGGTGCTTTCTCTTGAGGGCTACTCTTATTGTGTTACCTTCATTGATTATTTCAACAGGAAGACATGGATCTACACAATCAGGCATAAATCTAATATTTTTGATACTTTTTGAAAGTGGAGAGCATTAGTGGAGATTGAGGTAGGTAAGAAAGTAAAGTGCCTTAAATATGATAATGGTGGTGAATATTACAACAAGGATTTTGAGGACTATTGCACAAAGGAAGAAATTAGGATAATCAAGACTACTCCTAGGACACCATAGGAGAATGGATTCTTGGAGAGGATGAACAGAACTATAATGGAGTGTGCTAGAGCCATGATATTACATGCAATATTGCCATTGTTCTTTTGGGTTAGTGTAGTTGATACAATAGTTTATTTGATAAACAGAGGACCTTGTATTGCATCGAATGGAGGTATTACAGAGGAGACTTGGAAAGGTAAGCCTGTAAACCACTCTTTCCTTAGAGTATTTGGTTGTAAGTATTTTGCCCATATAGATAAATAAAATAGGAGTAATCTTGATGCAAAGTCTATAAAGTTCTATTTTCTTGGTTATGGTGTGGATGAGATGGGATATAGGATATGGGATAATGTTGGCCAAAAAGTTATCAGGAGTAGAGATATAATTTTCAATGAGGATAGGTTGTATAAGGATAGGCACATACAGGTTGAAGAGGATGCACCTGAGTTTGTTGACTTGGATGCAATCCTAGAGTATGGTGTAAAAAGATAGCCTCTTATTCATATTGATGAACATGGTGCTCATGAGAAAGATCAAGGTGAACAGGAAATTTTTGTTACTCCACCATCATCCCATAGGAAGTAAGAAGATCTACAAGGGTAAGACATGCACCTAATAGGTATTATTCTTCTTTAAATTATGTGCTATACACTGATGTTGGTGAACCAAAATATTTTCATGAGGCTTTGAAAGTGGATGCTAGGATTAAGTGGGAGCATGATATGAAGGATGAGATGAACTCATAGACTCAAAATAAAACTTGGGATTTGGTTGAGCTTACCAAGGGCAAAAGGGCATTTCATTGAAAATGGGTGTACACGGTGAAGGATGAAGTTGATGGTAGCAAGATATACAAAGAAAGACTTGTTGTGAAAGGATTTGCATAGAGAAAAGGTATTGACTATGATGAAATTTTCTCACCTGTAGTAAAAATGACTTCAATTAAAACTATTTTGAGTATAGATGCAGTATAATATCTTCATCTTGAAAAATTAGATGTGAAGACAACATTCCTTCATGGGGATTTGGAGCAGGATATCTACATGCACCAACTGGAGGGGTTTGAAGTTAAAAGCAAGAAGAACCTTGTGTGTAAACTGAAAAAGATTTTGTAAGGTTTGAAGCAAGCTCCAAGGCAATGGTATCTCAAGTTTGAAAATTTCATGAGTGAGCATGATTTTACTAGGACCCGGAGTGACCATTTTGTTTATTTTTGGGCTACAAGAAATGGTAACTTCCTTATTCTCTTATTTTATTTTGATGATATGCTTGTGGCAGGATCCAATATGTAGGATATTAATAAATTTAAAAGGAATTTGGCAAGTACATTTTCCATGAAGGATTTGGGGAAGTCCAAACAAATCCTTCGCATGAGAATCACTAGAGATAGGAAGGAGAAAAAACTAAATTTGTCTCTAGAGGATTATGTAGAAAAGGTGCTTAAGAGGTTCAGTATACATGATGAAAAATTGGTAGCCCGACGTCTTGCAAAGCACTTTAAGCTCTCAAATAAGCTATGTCCCAAGACAAAGGAAGGGGAAGAGTACATGATGAAGGCACCCTAAGCTTCAGTAGTTGGGAGTTTTATGTATGCTATGGTGTGTACAAGACCAGACATTACACAAGTAGTGGGATTTGTGAGCCGATATATGAGTAATCCAGGTAAATCTCACTGGCAAGCAGTAAAATGGATACTCATGTATTTAAAAGGGACTTAAAAATTTTGTTTGAATTTTGGATGTTCCAAATTTGAGTTACAGGTCTATGTCGATTCAGATATGGTAGGTGATTTTTATGGTGGAAGGAGCACTACTGGGTATGTATTCACAGTTGGAGGTACAACAGTGATTTGAATATCTAAGCTATAATGTATTGTAGCTCTTTCTACTACGGAGGCTGAGTATGTAGTCATCACGAAAGGTGCCAAAGAGTTCATATGGCTTTAGAGGTTGATTGAGGAGTTGGGTCAGGAGCAAGGATATGGGACACTTTGGAGTGACAACCAAAGTGCCAATTATTTAGCTAAGAAATTTGCTTTTCACTCATGGATAAAGCACATTCAGTTGAGGTATCACTTCATTCGATCAACAATGGAGGATGGTTTGGTAAAGTTGGGTAAGATTCACACTTCCCAAATTTTTTTTGATATGCTTACTAAAGTAGTAACCATGGAGAAGTTGAGATTTTGCTCTACTTCGGTTGGCCTTATGGAGTAAATTCATTATTATGAGAAACTTTCAATTCTAGGGTGTAGGGATGTTGCATCAATCTTGTCTCCAAGTGGGATATTGTTAGGTAATGGAGCCAAATTGATAAGAAAGGAATTAATTACCATTAAATATTGTTGGCGGGGTTCCAAGGCCATTAAATATTTTTGGCGGGGTTCCAAGGCCATTAAATATTATTGATGGGCAATGATCAACAATAGGAATGTGAACAAGGTTCCAAGGGGTAGCGCCCCTGGCATGCCTAGGAGAATTTTTTTGAAAATTTAACCGTATTTCTTGGTGAAAAATACTCTCCAAAAGAATGTGATAACCGTATGGGTGGTTTCAACCCATGGTTTTGGCCCATTGTATTCTGACACCACTATGTGGTTTTGGGTAGTGGAAAATTCATGAATCTCTATATATTTTGTACTATAAAGGTCATCTTATATGTGAATGCTCTTTTCTGGTTTGGAGGAAGAGAGGGGAGGAGACATTGTACAAGTGGAGAAGATTGTTGTATTGTTGCTAATACAAAGGACTGATTGTTTCTTTGTGGATGTAGGGTACACTACCCGAACCACATATATCTTGTGTCTCTTACATTTGTGTGATTGCTTGTTGTTTATTGCACTGTTTCCTATTTTGCTTATGGGGGCTTAACTAGGGTTTGAATTGTTTCTCCATTTCCGTTGTTATTATTATTTTTTTTTTCATAGGCTGTGTATTTTTTGTACATGGTAAATTCCCAACAAATTATACTAATTCTTGATGTTGATCTTTGTATTATTTTCATCCTATAAAAAAATTTCGTGTTCTTATCTCCTTTTTTTAATCAAGTCTATCTCAATTTTAATCTCCAATATTTTTGTTTCTTACTCAAAATATTATGATATTCACTAAGAAACTCCCTCTCCTTTGAGCTTGGATTATTGTGCTTACCTTTTTAGAATTTTGAAAGTTTTTTTTTTATTTCTTTCTTCTCAAAAAATATATTTGAAAGTGTTCTTGTTCCTATTGTCCTCTCTAATTGTATTGACTATTGGACATGATGTGGACCAGATGGATGGGGTAGACCATGACTCATGTGGAGCAATACAATAGAGCCAATCCTAAGATCGTAGAGTTCACCTCATTCAAGGGCCTCTAATAATTTGAAAAAGTTTGGTTTCTTTATAAGATGAGATCTTGGAAACATACTTCCTATTCTAACATTTTGAGAGGAAAAGGGTAAGAAAGAAAAGTTAATAAAATAGTGAAAGTAAAACATAAGCTAAAAATGTGGTGATGTGCCAAAGATCAAATAATATCTCCTTACACAATAGCTTTGACCTTAATGTGTTGATATGAACACTTTCTCTCCTTGACATAGATAAGCATAAAAATATTAAGATGAAAACACACATATAAAAGATATGGGTTAGGGCATGAGATACATATATGGACTCAAGTTAGACATGTAGATCTCTAGTCTATATATATATATATATATATATATATATATATGTGTGTGTGTGTGTGTGTGTGTGTATATATGTATGTATGTATGTATGTATGTATGAATTCAAAAAGTATTACAAAATATTATGCCAAAATAAAGGGTTTGGTTGCCTACAAGACCATAGAGAGATATGCATATTGCTATACAAAGAGAAATTAAGGGAAAGCTTTACAAACTTGTCAATTATTTACAACGCTAAAACTACTACTATTTATAGACTATAAGGAGGAGGATTTCTTTTCAAATTTATGTGAAGATTTTAAGGATTATTGTTCCTTTGTGTTAGGTCATGTCTTCATTGAATTTGGTTTCTTTTATGTCTATATATTTGGAATCATATCTATCAAATGGTTCTAGTCCTTTGGATTGTTAGAGTTAGAGTATATTACATAATTTGGGTCATGTAAATGTACCACCTTTGGTACATAGTTAGAGTAGGAGATTAATTTAGGGGTAAGTTAGCTAGTTACTTCAAGCAATGTAATAAATGCACAAGTGTCAATGTGAAAGTTGTAATGTGCAAGGTGTCCCCTTGTACAACTAGGTAGAGTGTTGGCCAAGGAATCTATCTTCCTATATAAAGGTCCTAATAGAGACACATAAAGCATATCAAGTGCATTATAGTATAGAGTAGTAGATACTAGTAGAACTCATTTATGGAGTACAATGTAGTTATTTAGCTTATATTAATGGAGTGACTATTACCTCCATACTGCATTGTATTTCCATCATTTCTATTTATAGTATATTTCAATCATATTGCATAAACACTTTCTCTCATATTTACTGCATATTATTAGGACCTATGTTAGATATCTCCGATGGAATATATTCTCAAAAGATAATAATGGTATCAGATCCATGGTGAAGAACACACGCTTATACTGAGAGGGGGGGTGAACAGTATAAGACAACTTTTTTACTTTTCTTTCCAAATCAATATTATGTAATGTATAGATAGAAATATCAACAACCGTAATCAAATAAATACACAAATCAACACACACAATAGAGAAACCATAATTTATGTGGTTCAACCAATGTGGGCTACTCCATGAAGAAAATATTTCACTAAAATTTTCTCAATCAATCTCTTGGGAATCTTTTTCCTATTACAATATTTATGGATCTCTATCCAAAGGAGCTATCAATACCCTAAATTAAGTTCATGGATCTATTTCCATAGGATAACTTCTTATCCTATTCTCTGTATGATGATCCTCTTGAAAGCTACTACCTCTAGTACACTGGCTTGTGGATATCTCTCTACTACATACTCTTGTCCCCACTTAGAAGATCTATTGTCACTACCCTAGCTGATGGATCTCTATCCACTAGAGACTACTATCCTCTCTGCTCTATCACCTCTAAAGATCTATCTCAAATTTGTACTAAACACAGTACTTTGGTCTAGCACAAATCTTCTCAATATTTATCTTTGGTCTGGCACAAATTTATCCTCAAATCTACACCAAAATCTGTTCTCAAATTTGCTCAACAAGTCCATATATAACTTGCTTAAATATACTTAAAAAGTCCACACAGAACTTGCTCAAGTCTACTCAATAAGTCCACATAGAACTCGCTTAGATCTACTCAAAAAGTCCACATAGAACTTGCTCAAATTTTCTTAATAAGTCCACACTGAACTTGTCCAATCTGCTCAATAAGTCCACATAGAACTTGCTCAAATCTTCTCAACAATTCCACACAGAACTTGTCCAATCTGCTCAACAAGTCCACATAGAACTTACTCAAATCTGCTCAACAAGTCCACATAGAACTTGTCCAATATGCTCAACAAGTCCACACAGAACTTATCCAATCTGCTCAACAAGTCCACATAGAACTTGTCAAATTATCTCAACAATTCCACATAGAAATTTCTCAAATATGCTCAACTACTTTCAATCACTCTCTTAGAAACATAAGGAGAATTTTTAGAGACTCAAAATGGTTCATAAAACTAAACGCTCAATCACTTTCTCAACTCAATTCATAGTATAGAATAGTTTGTTTTATGGAACTTTAACAATAACTTTACACATCCACTTGAATAGGAAAAACCAATCACTCAATGAAACACCCATTTCTCATAAATCCTAGTCCAAGCATGTAAACACAAACTCAAAATATTTCCAACAATTTCTCAACAAAAATCTCACATGACAATGATACTCATGATCTTTGCAAGCCCTAGTTCAAGTTTTTCACTCAACAACTCACTTTAACAACAATACTTATGAAACAACTCTCACATAACAATGATACTCGTGTTCTTTTCAAACCCTAGTTCTTTGCTCAATAACTCACTTCAACAACAATGCATATAAAACAATCTTCACATATCAATGATACTCAAACCCTAGTTCAAGTTCTTTAAACAACTAATAGCTTCAAAAACAATGCTTATAAAACAATCCTTTATTCCAAAAAACCTTGAAGCATTACCTCAACACTCTCAATAGGAAATCCTAATCAAGTCCTTTTCACTCCAAACTAATTTTCCAGAACACCAATCAATCAACTCAACTATGGAAGAATGTGCTTATACCTTTTTCTTGATGATGAAGGGATCTCATAAATCTGCCACAACAACAAACATTTGTTTGCCAAGTTCAAGAAGTTATAATATTATAAACTCCCTCATAAATTACAATGTAAATATCAAAACACATACACCTTATCACTCCATATTTAAGAAAACATTGTTCAACCTTTACAAAAATTAATTCACCAAATACACCTTATAATCTCCCAATGATAATAACAATCAATGAAAATAATAATGTTAATGCAATATTATTTATCAAAAATAACTCAATGCAATAAATCCCTTTTATATTTTAAATCCTCAACAATCAATGTGACAAACACTTTATTCACAATAAAGCTAACTTCTTATTCCTCTAATATACCAAAAATAATAATCAATATAAAAACTTTAAGCAACCCTTTTATCTCCCTAAGACCTTATGTCAAACCTTAGACACATAAAATATTACACACAAAAATTAATACCTTTGCCTTACCTTGGAAGGGATTCAAACTCACGGTGCTTCCTCAACTAGTGCCTTAGCTGTGGCTCCAACCGCCGCACGAGCTATACTCTCACTTGGAGATAAGAGAGCACCACATGCTCCAAAAAATCCCTACCTTGCTTAATGCAAAACGTGCACCTTTACTTTTGTGTTCTCCAACACCAATGTAACCACCAAAACACTGTCATCGTGTTTTGAATGCGGGTCTCCTGGCGCCCATCACTCTAACATTATCCTCTTTGCCACTAGGCCATGCTGCCCAATTTGCGCTTGGTCAATTCATGTTGTTCCTCTTAAATATTATTCGTTGGCACTAAACACATTAACCACTTCACATATTCTGTACGAGTCAAACACAATTGCACGCATACATTAATCAAGCAAAAGGATAAGTTTTAATACCTTTTAGGCATTGGTATTTATAATGGCTTCCCTCCTTTATGCAAAACGTCAGTGCTCGAATTTCCTCCAACATATTAGACATCGGTGCTTGTTTATTCCTTTGACCTTATTAATTTATAAAATATTTAAATTCATTTGAATTTAAATTTTATAAATTACTTCTTTAAAATCCTTGGTTTTATTTATACCACCTTTCATTTTGCAACTTGGTATAAATAAAAATTTAAATTCATTTTGAATTTAAATATTTTATCAAATAAATATTAAACCTTCCTTTAGCTTTGCAATAAACTTTCTTGGGTTTTTATGAAAAAAATTTTAACTTATGCTTCCATATAATATTAAAAAATATTATGGAGCCCTTTTGCCTTTAACCTTACCTTTAACCTCTACATTTTACTATGGAGCCCTTTTGCCTTTAACCTTACCTTTAACCTCTGCATTGTTCCTCTTGACCTTTGACATTATTAGAAGATTCTTCTTGGATATTAATGACAACTTTGTTTCTTGAAAAATTCCTTTACATCAATGACAACTTGACTTAATGACTCAAAATATCCAACACATGGTAAATCAAGAATAGGAGGGCCTACATCCATCATAGTTTATCTTTGTGATTTTGTAAACTAGACTCACCATTGTGCATTGCCACTTGCAAAATTTATCATAAGAGAAGTTCAGTATGTCAAGAGGAATAGGAAGAGTTACAATTGCTACTGTTGTCTTGCATATTTGTAAACCATATCTACCATTGTGCACTGTTGGATGTAAAAATTATCATTAGGAATCGATTGATAGAATAAACCATAGTAGTTAATAAGATTAGAGAAATGAGGACTAAAATAAATCACAGTTACAAAAATTCTGAGATTACATTTGGCTAGAGTCTTTCCATTTTATTGCAGAAAAACTCATGAAGTCTAGGACTCAGTATTCATACCACTATATTAACAAATCAACTAGTGAAGATTATTATCTCTAGAATTATAAATTCTTTTGTTCTAGTTTCTAACAACTTGTTGTAGGAAAAGGTGATTCAGGAAAATGTTGGGAAGCTTTCTACAAGATATTTAGGAAGAATATATTCTTAGAATCATTCTAGCACTAGATTTCTACAAGAGATTTAGGAACAAGGAGAAGACTAAATATTTCAAAGACCTTAGAAAAAATATCCCATTACAAGAGCTACAAATCTAGAAAATTGTAGAAGTATATAAAATGACACAATAGCCTTATAGTATACTCAAGGAAGAAGAGACTTTAGAAGTCGATTCAAGGAGGAGATAGGAGATTGGTGATCTCCATTCAAGATCAATATCTGCATATTGCAGAAGAAAAATCCATAGAAGACTTAATTCTAAATAAAACTTTAGAGAAGAGTTCCTGATTCATAAGAAGACTCTAGAGAAGAGTTCCTGAAGAAGACTCTAGAGAATAGTCCATGAGAAATAGAATATAGGATATTGGTGATCTCCATTGAATACCACAAATTTTAGATTAGCTAGAGTATTTCCACAAGGCTATGAAGACCAGGACTTAGCACATAACTTATACCACTAGTTTCAAGAATAACTAGTGAATATTGAAAAGGTCTAATAAAAGACCCCATTGGATACAACATATAGAAGAGTTGTTCCAAAATAAGCTAAAGAGATCCATAGAAGATATCATTCAAGAAATTCCAATCTTGGAATATTGAAGGACTAGCAAGGTCCCATTCTAGAATCTAGAAGTAGTAGATTTCAAAGATCCGAGAAGAATATATCATCACCAACACTTTCAAAAATAGAAGTTTGAAGAAAATGTCTCAGTTGGAATACCAGAGAAGCTGCAAGATAGAAGACCTTATAGAGGTCTCAAGGAGAAATAAGAAGAAGGTTTGGAGAGACTTGTTGCAGAGCTTGCAGAAGCATCATCAAAAGAGTTCCTAGGAGAAATCATTGGAGAAATCCACTACCAAGGATATTCTATTGATAGTGAAGGACTTGGGATAATTGTTGCCATATGACAACAAGTCCAAGAGAAGAAGAATTTGTCAAGGAGTACCAAATACCATAAGAAGATCTAGTGAAGACCTCAATATATTCAAAATCGTGAGAAGAAGAAGATCCTATTTGAAGTTAAAATTCAACAATAATATTGAAGGAGGATTTAGATAGAAGAAGCCTACCAAATACAAGATATGTGGAGATTACATATCATAGAAATAAAGCATAGTTCAGATATAAGATTTCTCTAAATCTACAGTAGAAAGCAAAAGATCATTGGAAGGATCAAGTCATCAAACCCCAAGCTCAATACAAAAGGTTCAAGACCATAGTTTGGTGAAGCAAGAAGCTACAAATTCATCCAGTACAAGGTAGCAACTTGGTGAATCAAACACCAAGATCTACAACTACTATATAATCCATTAAAGGTAAGCAACTAGGATGCAATTAGTTGAAATTAAAAATTAGGGTTCATTATAAAATTTCATTAAGCACCATATTTGGATTAAAGTTACAAGGAGAAGAGCTCATATTATGGTATTCAATAAAATGCAAAAATAATATTTTATTTTAAAATATATTTGCACATTAAATAGGAGTTGGAGATGTTCAAAAGAATTAAAATTATCATCTACCTATTATCTATCTAGAAAGCAAGAAGACTACATCCTACAATATTTATTGTAGTGAAAAATTGCAAAATATTCATTAAGGGTTCATTACAGATTACTCTAAAAATTTGCAGAGATTATTGTTATCATTAAAGTGCTTTATAAATCCATTAGAACTATACTAGTTGATATTTAACTAGTTATTCTCAAAAGGGTTAGTTTGTGTTTATTGATTGTTAAATATCAAGGGCACAAAACTAACAAATTATCAAAGTGTCTAGAGACACTATTTTATGCACATGAACTTGTAGCATTTTGTGGTCCAAAGAAGCCACAAAATTCAGATCATATTCCTCCAAGGAGTGGAGAAGAAAGCCACCACCAAAATCAATAAAAGAAGCCACAAATAAAGACTTGGGGATTCATAGATTCGAGGAGAACTAAGAACTATATACATAAAAAAAATAGTGCAAAAATTACTTCTATAAAAGCTTCTATCTACATGGTTATTAGCTTGTTATTATTACCAAAAGTAACCAAGCAAAAGGAGAGAGTTGTATAGCAAAGGAGACAACATCAATAACCCCTTGCATACAAGAAATCCACCATTAAAACCAATAAAAATTAGGTTGCAAAAGGAGATGCAAAAAAGGTATTATATTCATAAATTCATTTATATTATATTGCACTAGACTAATCTATCCTACATAGGAAAAATGATAGGATTTAAGTGCCACAAAGGCACATTCTTCACAAGGAGAAATCAGCTCAAAGTGTTCATGTAAAGAGCATTCTCCAAGCAAGGTAGAAGAGCTTCTTAAAGAGCTCATATCATCCATGGTTTTGGATAGTCGTATCAAAATACCTACAAGAAAACACAAGAAAGGAAAAGGATTATATACAAAGGTAAATACATAGCAAGTTGAAAGGAGAAAAACAAAGCACAAAAGAAGTTATACTAGATAGATGTACATCCACAAGGAGCACTCAAGGGCACCATTTAAGTATCTCAAAACTCCACCAAATTATTATCCATAACCATTGAAGAAATGTTCACTAATGTAGCTGGAACTACTTCACACCAAGTACCATCGAAAGCATACAACAAAGCTGAAGCTGGCCATAATACATTGATAAAATAACCTTGCAAAGTATACGTTAAGGATTGGGAGATGTTGAGAAGAAAAGGCCTATGCAAAAAGGGAAAGTGACACTTGTCACCTTCAAGGAAACTCTAACGTCCCCCACATGAGTGCTCACCCTTTGCATGCTTGAAAGAGATTCCAATAAGGCATTACATAGAAGGAGGAATATAAGCGCTCATACAATACTATAACTCTCACCTTCCATTCTGCAAAAAAATCCAAGTGTCAAAAAGATTCTCTCTCTCCTAGGCATTAACGTGAAAATATCATGACACTTGTCACCCACTACAAGATTTAGTTTTTATTTGAGGTGCCAAAGACCAAGGAGGAGTAAATTTGTAGTGCATTCATAGAAAAATTCATAGCAGCGTATAGAGCATTTAAATCTCTTAGTCAAGATAGTTAGACTTAAGGCATCCACTGTCCAAGTATTGCAGTAAGAATAGAATAAAAAATTAGTTGCCATCAAGTTCAAAATAAGCATTAAAGACTATTGATTTCATCTATGCCCATACATTGGATAATAAAAGGCTTACCATTGGTCATAATATCCAAGAGGAAAAATAGATATTGTTGTCATCTACATATGAAATTGAGAAATGAGTACGTAGGGTTTTTCAGCATTATAAAGGTAAGAATTTACCTTATTCTAATTTGATTTCATTAATAGGAGTATTAAGGGTATAATATAAGGTTGAAACTCTAAGGAAATCAACCATATTTAAGAGAAAAATTGAAGGAGAATTATAGCTTAATATTTACAACTTAAAAGATAAGAGAAATAAGGATTTCTACCTAGAAAATTAAAATTTTTATTATTGCAAATATTATTGTTTTCTAATATTCCATATTATTATAAGGAATACTACACCAAAGTAGGATATTAGAATTTAGAAACATTAAATTTTAATTATCAAAAGCTATAAAATGAGGTTCATTAAGAATTATCAAGAGTTGGAAATTAATTGATATACTTGTCTCAAAATCACATTAAAGGGACAAAAGAAATTCAACCATTAGAACATCATCAAATTATAAAGTTCTTAAGTTCAATAGGATAAATAAGGAGTAATGCAAGTTGATTTTTGCTATTCAAAAAACTTTATAAATCAACCCAAGTTTGAACAATTATTATCAAAAGTAATTTATCAATCATTTAGCATATCTAAAATCACTAGGGAGTCATAACGTTTATACAAAACTTGATAATAATAGCATTACTTCAAAACTTATCAAGTACTCAATCCATTTGGGAGTCATAAGGTTTCTACAAAAATAAACTCTACAAGGATATTATTAAATCAAATTCACATCTCTTAACTATGGATATATAAGGAAGCCTACAAATCCTAATCTGAAAAAAGGTTTTATCAAATCAAGCTCATATACTGTAATTGAAGAAGCTATAAATATGCAGGGTTATGCATAAGGGTTTGGACCCAAAATGTATTTATAAAAAATTGGCGAATCAATTTTGAAATCTAGGTGAATAGTATCCAAATGCATGTAGAAGGTTCACTATTATTAGGAGCAATGTTGGAAATTTAAACTTAAAATGGTTAAATTATTATAAAATTGGGGCGAATCGACCCAAAAAAAATTGCACCCAATTTTTTTTGGCTAATGGGCCTTGGTCAAGGGTCCCAAATATTAGCCAATTCCATATTTTAAAAATCCTAATTTTAGCCAATTTGGAGATAAATAGCCATTATGCATAACCCTGTAAATATGACTACCATAACATTAAGAAATACACTTAGAAGTGGAATAAGAAAAATACCAATATGGATTAAAAGCATGATTGGTAATACAATGGATAACAACAAGGAAAATGAAAAAGGAAAGGAAGAGTCAATAATATGGGAATTAATTTCTTATAGTTATGGTAAAATAGATCATTCTAATGAAACTAATGATAACTATACCAATGAAAACACAAAGGACCACATTCAAAAAGGAGAAGAAAATATAGATCAAGAAGACATTATACAAAGAAGTAAAAATGAAATAGCTTCAATTGTGCACATATGGTTTAAGGATCTAGTCAAGGATATAGATAAACATGATATACCTAAGACAAACTACAAAGCAGTCAAAACATCTATATTGTGCAGTTATTGCAATCAATACAATCATGAAAATATCAATTGTTGGAATTTCCATCCATGCAAATATTGTGAAGGGAATAATCACTCATCTTTCTTCTGCTACTATAAATACATGTATTATAAAATCCATGAAGAAATATTACAATGTAGAATAGATTGCTACTTTAAAAATCTTATTCCAAAAGCATCTACTAGAAATGAGCTCAAGTTTGATACTTATTAAGGTTAGAGAGATAGGTCATACATAAATCCAAAGGAGAAAAAATAGGTCATTTTTTATCCACTTCAGATATGAAAAATCATGAGATCACTAGTTCATCAATGACATATGATGTCAAAGAATAGAGGATTGGAAAATATAAGAAGCTATAACATGAAGACTGAAGCAGATAAAGAAGAACCTGATCAAGAACATTCTCAAGAAGAAGATCCATATTAAAGATTGAAATATTCAATACCCAAATAATGTAATACAGGGGTTGTTAGAGTTAGAGTATATTACATCATTTGGGTCATGTAAATGTACCATATTTGGTACATAATTAGAGTAGGAGTTTCCTTTAGGAGGAATTTAGCTAGTTACTTCAAGCAATGTAATAAATGCACAAGTATCAATGTGTAAGTTGTAATGTATAAGGTGTCCCCTTGTACAACTAGATAGAGTTTTGACCAAGGAATCTATATTCCTATATAAAAGGCCTCATAGAGACATATCAAGCATATCAAGTGCATTATAGTAGAGACTAGTATATAGTAGTAGAAATATTGTATGGAGTACAATGTAGTTCTTTAGCTTATATTAATGAAGTGACTATTACCTCCATATTGTATTGTATTTTTGTCATTTCTATTTATAGTATATTTCAATCATATTGCAGAATCACTTTCTATCATATTTACTACATATTATTAGGACCTATGTTAGATCTATCCCACTGCATATCCTTAAAAGCTAACATGGATAAGTAGCTACCATCATTATTGTTATTTACTCCTTTTAGGGGTTCCTAGGTCTGAGCATAAGAGATCTTCTATGATCAAAGATCCAAATTTTGGGATTGCTTCTATTGAGCTTCTCATGTTATTTATTTTATGAGTTCAATGTATCCTTTTTTAAAATATATACCATAATATTTATATGAAAATGATTGTACTTTGACATATTTATCATATTCCAACCTCAAAAAATTTCTCTATCTAACCTAAGACCTTATCATATAAAAACATTTGCCTCGCATATTTAGTTAGAACTTTATAAACTTCTAATTTTTGGATACTTTGATTACTTGTTTATTTTAGGAATATTTACATTTTGATTATCAATTCTTATTAATCATACCTTTAGCTTTCAATTTTTCTAATTCTCAATATTTTTCTTCTTGCGTATTTCCCTTCTGCTTAATATTTTCTTAAGTCATCATTTGGGTGTAGTGAGAATTCACTACATGTTCAAAGTTATATACACCTATATCCTTGCCAATATGCCTAAGGCCAAACCTGACCCAAGAAGCCCTGCAAATTTGACTCCCTCTGCAGAGCATCTATCCAAAGCCAAAAAAAATAAAAATGCCAATGAAGCCCTATCAAATTGAAGGCTAGGAAAACCATTTCCTTCGATACCAGTGACAAACCGGTGAGGAAATCAGCTCAGATTCAGATCCTAATAGCCAAGTCCAAAGTGATTGAAATCAAATATGATAATGAGGAGAACAAGTGCTTGAAGGACTACATAATTTCCTCCACTACGTCAATGATGAACTGCATTGTGGACATTAGGGAGGGGCTACATAAGCTCTTCTACAATGAACAGATTATTCAAGCAGACATGTCCACAACTGAGAAGGTGATGGCGACCGTCAAGACCGAACCTAAGGAGGATGAACCAAAGCCCACCGAGGCTGAGGAGGACAATAAGGAGGAAGAATCTATTGAGGGTGAGGATTGACTTCCTCGGCTCCACCCTACTCCTTTTTGGTCTTTTCTATTGTGTAAGATTTTTGTACGTTTATGTATTTTCTAGTCTACAATTTTTTTTCTATTATGTTTCGAACTTGTGGGCTCCCCTTTTGTTCTAAGGCTTTGTCCTCGTTTCCTGTATGTTAAGGCTTTAGTTCCTTCGTGGCCGAGGCTGCATCCTCTTCAATGGCCTTTTACATTTTTTAGTCCTTTCTGGGTCTTTCAGCTCTGTCTCAAACTTGGATCTGTTTATCTGTTGCTTATGTAAAAGGTTTAGGGATTCTTAAAACCCTTTTTTTGCAATATAATAATTTTACTTAGCAAAAAAAATAATAATTCACTATAGTTCCATTCTTTAAATCTAGATGTTATTGATTTAACTTATTTTAGAAGTGTATACAACCCATCGTTTCTTGAAAAATTGTATGTTTACACTATTATATCAAAAAATTGAGGATGGTATTTCCATATCTACTCATATTTAATATATATATATTTTTAATTCACTTATCACCCTTTTAACTCTTATTATCCAGTGATTTGAACCAATCATTTTCAAGGTATAAATTTTAGCACAAGTCCCTTCATCTAGCCAATGATTTAAGAGTATGTATCTATATAATTTTTCACTTATTATATTATGGCATGTCTTTTTATTGGTCCATGCATAGTTTTCCTCTTCAAACTCAACCTTCCATAGATTATTGTTCTAAATAAAAGCTAAGAAGTTTGTTATACTTTAGTTTATTTTCCTAATTCCACCAATTTTGTTATCCAACTTGGTTAAGGTATTAAAATATCCTATGATTATAAATTTAGGTTCTTGTTATTTACTTCTCATAGAGGCTTAAATATTACTTTATACTTCTAATCTACCTAACTAGTTGTAGGTCCATAGACATTGATAAGAATGAAATAAATATCTACAAAGTAGCATGTGACTAATGAAGCTATACAATACCTACTTTTATGAATTGTTGCATAAGAGGTTCTAACTAGATTTCAACATGTTATAATTTTGTCTACCACTCCTAAATCCATAGCATGTCATTCATATCTTGTCAATACTACTCTCATAGTTTTCAGAACTTTTGTAATTTTAGTTTCCTAGATATAAACAATATTAGGCTTAGTATTTAAATAAAGTTTTCTAATACACTTTTTCTTTGAGGGGTCATTAGCAGCCATTATAATCCATGTTATGGTAATCATGTATCATTAGGGCTATTAGCCACTCCTATGACTTCCTAGTATTGTTTAGTAAAGAGAATTTTAACCAACTTAGATTGTGTTCCTTTATCTATGTTTGGTCTTGCATATCTAACTCTCACTTGATAATTTGAATATTTTCCTCTTTTTTCCTTGCTAGTATCAAGAGTAGATCTTATTATTCTATTCCACAATATTATTTTACAACTTTAATTTTCATTATATTTATCCTCTCCTAGCTCTACTAAGGAATTTTTTTATTTATCCTACTCATTTTCTAGTTTTTTCTTATTAATCGTAAAGGTATTAACATCTAACATTGTGTTTTATCTACCAAATTTACTTCTCCTAAATGGTGTATGGTACTTCGATTCTTCAAAATATGATGAGGCACATTTATTAGGTTTAGCATGAATTTTCATCCCTAAATTAGGATCATAGTGAGTAGGCAGTTCAATGTTAATATTTTGGTCATGTTGTACCATGTCCTCTAAGCTTTGATCTACTTTTTTTGCATAAGCTAAAGCCTCAAAAGCATTGGTATTTCTTCCAATATACTTACTTAATGGTCTCCACTATTATTTACATTCATATGTTTGGACATATTTTTTGGAGTTGAAATCCATCTTCATTCATATCTATTTGTAAGTTTCTCTTACAATTTTCTACATATGTTTTTGTTGGACTCTTCTTAATTTGTGATCTCCTAGTATGCCCCACCTTATGACATCTTCTACATCTGAAATATATTTTTCATAATATATGTTTTGGGCCCACAATTTACCCCCATACTTAAGAATGAATGATTCTAATAAATTTTTATTGATATTAATCATGATCAATAACCAGGCATAAATACCAAGACTCCATCTTTTGTAGTTTTTTGAAATCTCAAGGAATTATCCTAGAGTGTTGTCTATTGCCTTGAAGGTATCTATTTTATATAATTCAATGGGTAACCCATACATCCTAATCCAGAATAGTACTAGGAATATATTTATATTTTTAGGTGCAAGGCCCTTATACCAATAGGTAAGGAAGAGTCCTGCTCTTTCCATAAATAAAGGAACCCCTTTCAAGATTTTATCTCTTTCCTCTATGTAAAAAAAATATCTAGAAAGCAACCTTTGGGTTGAAATTATAGACTCACTCTTGGAGACTTCCATCTCTTATCAATCTATTTTCTCATAGTTAAAACCCCTATCCAAGACCCATTAAATTTACCAATAATTACCTTATCTTTGAGCAATGAAAATCGTTGATCTATGAGATCCTCCCTAACTTCTATTATTAGATATGATTCTAATAATTTAGTTGTAAATTAGTCCATGGGAAGAATACTATAACTCAATATCTACTATAATTTACTTGTATATCCTATAGTGTTTATAATATTTGAACATAAATCTACAATAATCTACATGCAAAAATTCTAAGGTAATATATAGATAAATGAAACTTAGTTGAAAAATTGTACATCTAGACAGAATGTCTCACCTCACTAATTTCCTAGCCCTCCATTAGTCTTCCCATAATCTGAAACCTAAATGACGGATATGTACAATTTTGTTTTCCATGACTTGAAAATTTGTCACTACCCATATTTTGGATGGTTGACTTCACAAGGTTGTATCTTGCTTAATACTAGTTAGATTCCTTTATATGACCATTCATTTTAAATATCTTCAAATTTTACATAAATTGATCCAAAAATCATCTAAATTGGACAACTCTTCACAAATATATGGCTCCTAAAAGATGAGACTTTTTTTTTTTTTAAACACCTTAATGCTACCCTTGTTTTGGATTGTTTTACTCACATGGTTTTATCTCCCTCAATATTGCTTGGTTTTTATTTTAAGACCACTAATTTTAATTCTATTTAAATTCCATATAAAATTATGCAAGAATCATTTAAATTGAACAACTATATGCAAAGATATATCTCTTGAAGGACGAATCATTTTTTTTAAAAACAATTGCCGTACCAATTCATAATTATAAAAAATAATAAATTCTAAAATTATATATATTTTTGATTAGGTAGAAATGGTTTTGAAAGGACCCCAAACATTTTTAAAAGGTTTTTTGAGGGTATCCAAACTTTTTACAACAAACATGAATCTAAAACAAAACCCCAAGGAGATACAAATATGAAAACCCGAAGGAGATACATAGGAATCTATCAACATGAACTAAAAGTTAATATTTGAAATAAATATAGCATAGGGGTGTATTATTCTTGGTAGGGAGGTGATTTCCAGTGATTATAATGATCAATTTACTATCTCTAACTTGTCTATCAAATTGTACGATCATATAGTCCCTAAAACTACCATTTTACGCCCAATGAATAGTTTGTACGAAAGTTAGTTCGACATATTGTACGATCCAAAATAATCAGTGACATGGATTGTATGATTATAAACTCAACCAATCCTTCATATTCAATTTTATAAGTTGTTGTACATAGTTTTGTAACCAACAAGTCGATTTCCCAAAATTGCCAAATCGGGTAAGTTTCCTTCTATCATAAAAATTGCCAAATCAGGTAAATTATCTTTGTACGATTTGAACGAAATATGATGTACAATTTGTGTGAAAATAAGGTACATACAAGTGCTAAATTAGATGCTATACTGGTCCAATCTCTCTAATATAGGTTTTGTAAGGGTTTAATATGCCAATTAATCATTTCTCTGTAACATACAAAACATATCAACGGGGCTTGAGAGAGATGCAATTCCAATGGTTATGTCCAAAATTTGTACATCAGGGTTCACCACATCCTAAAAAATGCTTCCATCATAATATATCATTCTATAAAGCTTCACCAGTTCCAGATTAATCCATTCAATCACAACAAGACATAAACTAGCCAAAACATTCACCAGAAAGCACATACAACACCATTAAGCCACCAATCATCATTCATCCTTGCCAAAATCATACAAAACCTAGAAAAATATAATTGTACTCATTTGTATATTATTACAACATGGCTGATCTATAATAATTATGGCTAGAAATCAAAATATAATAGCATAACTCAGTCAGATTACAACCAACAATTATCCAAACCTACAAAATTGAAAATGGGGCATTATATAATGTTGCCTAGGCCATTCCAAAGTGGTTCCTGAGGCAATTAGTTATTTAAAACCATCCATGTATAATTAAATGCATTATTTAAGACTTTTACTAAGTCTAACACTTTAATTATCAAACATATGTACCATTTCAACTTGAAATTACATTTCCCATGCATTTTATAGTATTTCAGTGCGCCTTGTATGGTTTGTCTTTACCTTGTATGGTTTGCCCTCCTGGTTGTAAAATTTAATCCTACTTGTATGATTTGTAAAACTTGTACAAACTATCAAAATTGCCAAAATTAAACAAAACCCTTTTATCACTTTCTCTTATTTTGGGAGGTGGATTTGCTGCCTACATCTATCCTCTCATTTACTTTGGTCGATGTCCTAATCGATTGACCTTTCTGCTTTAGTTGTGCCTCATAGTCTACAACTACATCTTGCAATTCAATCACTTTGGTTTGAATAATTGCACATTCATTCTTAAACTTGGCTACATAGCTTCCCATTTCCACTACTTTCACCCCATGGAAATTAGTCTTCTCTTCAGTTGTCTTCAATAATTCCGTCATTTGCTTTTCTCGATCAGTGGCACTCCTTTTCAACCTCTCCTACAAGTGATATTCTGTTCAAGTCATCACCTGAAGCTCTTCATTCTTTTCAATAATGATCTTTAGATGGTGATTAATATCATCCTCCAAGGCATGAATAATATCTTCCCTGGCCTTCAATTACGCTTGTTTCTCTAGGACCAAATCATTATATATTTTATTGTCATTTTGAAGTTCTTCTATTTACTTGGACTATGTCACCACTTGATCATTTTTCTCAGCCAACTGTGCTATCATCTATTAATCCTTTGCCTTGAGTTTTACCTCCAACTCCTTAATTGTATCCTCTTCTATTTGTGAGATTTGTCACTTCTCCTCTTCAAGTGAATTAAGTTTGGTTTTAGATTTACACTTTATGCTTGTAAAATATTCCTCAAGTTTCTTTATTTTCTCCTCTACTGAAGCCTTACACTTTTACAATTCTTTTGCCATTGCAATAATTTTCTTTCGAGTGGCTTCTATCTCCTCCTTCTGGGATTCCTTGAGTTGGTAAATCTACTCCAATCCCATGCTCAACCAATCTATCCAATGTGTGATAAATTTCAACTTCCTCAGAGTGAGCCAAATTTATAGTGACCCTCTTGTGCTCCAAATACCCTATGTTCATGGAACAAGTCGAGTGATTGGTTCTATCCAAGTACAACCTCGAATACTTCTTGTAGTTGGTTCTCACTCTCTCTGGCAAGTCATCTCTTTCCAACATTGTGGTTACCTCTTTCCTGGGTAACTTCCATGGGTGTTGTACATGAATATCTACAATTCTCCTTGTATGCTCCTCGTTTCTCACTCATTCCATTATTTTATCCAATTTTAAATATACTTGTTCCTCCCACAACTTCAATTCTCCCACGTGTCCAATACAAAACTATAATTTGGCACTAGCTATGGCATTGCCTATCTATGAGAAGAAATATTCCACATCATCTTCTACTCCTTTTGCCTCCTTTTCAGTTTTGATCTTGCTGAACTATGGTACCTTAAAAAGGTAGCTTATTCTCATTATTCGTCATTCCTTTTCTATAGGATTTCATTCTTCCTCTTCCTCCATGTGGTGGTTAGAGATTCCCCCAAGCTCTCGAAGTGCTCTCTCTATGTCTATATTTTCATGAGGTGGATTTTGTTCCACAATATTCTTCTCCTCCATATTGTCTTGTATATTCACAATCTCCTACTAAGATTTTTGTTGCTCCATCTGTTCCTGGGCTTATTTATGTTCAGTGGATCCCACCTATTGCTCTTCGATCACCTATTCTTCCTCTTGATTATGTTGTGTCTCCATTGTTGTAACTTTTTCAATAATAGGTTTTTCTTGTTCTTGTGATACTTTCGCCTCTTCTTACACATAATTTGGGTTATTTTATTTTGAACTTTCTCCCATAATAAATTTGAAATGGGGCTTCTTATTTTCCTAGACTCTTCCTTTGAGGCTTCCACTCTCACTTTTGTTTCCTCATTTTCCTCCTGAGTGGTGGTTGCTACTTCCTGTGCTATCTTACCCACTTCTATATTCTTCAAAAATTTTGAAGCATCCAAGATTTCAAATTCATCATGTTGGAAAATTTGTAGAGATACCATTATCTTCTCTACTTCTACCCAAATTTAGTCATCCATATCTGTCTTCTCTAAATCTAATTGTTCTTCCTCCTATTGATCCTTCTATGCAGGCTCGTCTTATTTTTCTAGGGAAGAATTTTTTACCATTATTTCTCATTTTCATCTCATTCTTATTCGTATTGGGCTTACTTGTATCTCCATAATTTCTCCCTTTTCTCAAACTTATGGCTGCTCCTACTGCCATTGTTATATTACTTTTTTTTCCAATTTAGGTTTTAATCTCCTTGGCCTTTTACTTCAGGGATGTACATCCTTATCATTCAAAGGAGTATCCTCTGGTACCTATGTGGCCTGCTGCTCCTTCTTTGTTCTAGACTTATCTTGAGTCTCCTTATTAATATATACTGACTTTGCCCACCTCAAAATGGTTGGTTGTTCTGCCTTCACATTCCTAGTTTATATCAAACCTAGAAAGCAAATTCCCAAATCTGTAACAATATTTAATAACAGTCCAATAGCATGGAAAGTCATTCCAAAATTCTTCAGTCTTTTCATTAGTACTTCATGCAAATTTATTTCTAGATAGGTACCTTAATCATACTTTATTCCATGTGTGATACCTTCTACATACTAAGCCATCCATATTGGCATATTCATAGCTTGTGTATACCCTGATAGTCGAGCCATTATTGTATTCATAGCACATAGCCAATTGCCCCCTTTCAGTTGGCTCTATTTAATTCCTCGAGTCCTTGCACCCAAGATCTTTGCAGTAGTCTATGACTTTTCATTAGTTAATTAAGTGATAATATGATATGTCTCAATTAAATCAATAAACTTCTTTACTATCTTTGTAACGTATGCCAGTAACCCGAATGTCTTCCTAAATTCATCCACCGTAATTTCTATTCTTACTAACCTATTATCTACAGTGACAGGTAGTTTTTTTCATCAGATTATATGCCCAAACCATCTACAATAGATAGTTATATAAGAAGGTTTTCTTGTGTGGTGGGACTTGCACTATTACAACTACACCAACCTCTTCAAACTATTTCCTCTAGGGATGGTTCTTGTTTCGTTCATCATTCCACCATCGCTTGCATGTTTCTCCTCCATGTTGTACAAAAAAAATCTTCATTATCTCTACTTGACCTTCCTCAGTTCCACTACTCAAATCCTCATCCAAATCTAGAATATGTACCTCACTCCTCAATTCCCTTCTTAGGACCCTTTCTTGTGCCATTCTCTCCTCTCGGTATCTTGGTGGTGTTCTTCTTATGTCAGCCCTCCAGTACCTCTAACCTCTCCATGACCTGTATTCTTTTCTCCTCCAATAATGAGTACCACAATAATCGTGGGACTAAGACTGTCACCCTTAGTACTTCCATGGTCGTGACTCTCTCTCGTGTAGAGGCCTTGGTGATCATTCCACCCTATTGGCTATAATCCTATTTAATCGATATCCAAACTCTTCTACTAAAATCATTCTCTCGTCATACCTCCAATTGTTTTGCTATTCGAACATCACCAATTTTGCAAGTGGAAGTGTGTTGTAAATTGTACAACTACTACAAATTGTACAATCTATTTTAAAATTGTACAATTTTGTCTTCTTCTCACTCCTATATAGTTTCCTTAGGAGCAACCCTCTAGATTGTATAATTGTTCAAACTATCATTGTTCAGTCTTAAAACTGCTCCATCTCCCTCAAATCGTACAACTGTAGCATGAAATCATACAGGACCATACTACTCCATACAATATTTCTCTCCAACTACTCCTTGTTGAATCCATATGATTCTATATGATTTTCTCAAAAATGGCTAAAAACAGCCCAACAACTGCTCGAAATTGTACCAAATTTTTCCTAAGACCATACACTCTACCACAAAATCATCTAGTAGGTCTTTTCAAACCCTTATCCACCTAAAAATAATATTTTGTACTTTCCTTCTGTGATTTCTCTCTGACCTAGTTGTCGAAATGCCTTGATCTACCTTTTCAATGCTTTTAGGGAGCAATTTCTCGATTCTTCTACCCTTGGCACAATTTATCCCCAAAAAACAATTTTTTTTTGCTATCAAATATGGTCGTATGGACTAATATTCCCTTTCCTCTATCTTTTTCCTTCTATTTTTGGCTTCTTTTATCTGATTTAGGGTTTGTATCTTCCTTCTTCTTGTAATTTCTCTTCTATGGATCCAATCTACAACTTCTTAGAACCCTAATGTGAATTTATCCACCACCCAATTCTTTCTTGGATGTCTTCTACTTCTAACCCTCCTTTATTTCTTGCTAAAATTTAAATTCTCCCTTTGATGGAGTCAAACCCTTACTTTTTCTCCCTTTTCTTCTCTAGTTTGATTTTCTTTGAATGTGAAATGTTCTCCTTGATGTGAATTAAAAATGTGTCATAATTTATTTGTAGATTACTAATGAGTTTTAATTCCCATGTAGTCCTCTTTGTTCAGTTGCAAGCTTTTCACCTTTGTCCTCTTAAAAAAAATTGAATTCTCTTTTGTACAATTTTAAAAATTGTAAGGTAACCTTCTATTTAAACTATCTCCAAACCCTAACTACTCAAAATTTGAAATTGCACTGTTTTATATGTATTTTCATTTTCCTTGCCTATATGATTGAAAACTCATCACTTTTCATGTGATTTTTAACTTTTTCCTGCTCTTTTCCATCAACTCATCGATCCACACATGCAACATTTAATGCGATGGTTGAAAATCATACATTGCACTTGAAATCATACATTGTACGACCTAAATCATACAACCTACTCCCTTGAATGATTTCCCATGTACTTTTACAAAATTCACTTGTACAATCTCTCTTTTATATTTTTTAACTTCAAAAACTAGCTTTGTACGATCTAGTACTTGTGATTTCCCATCTTTGATTTGTACAATCTATCACATAGAGAAACTTTTATCTTTTTTATTTCTTGAAGAGGCCACCATTTCCAGTTTTCAACCCACTTCCTTCCTAATTGCGTCCTGAGGGATTTTCAAAATTAAGGCATTTTATTTTCTTATTTTTCTTTTTATTTTTCCTTTTTTTTTTCATTCCTATCCTATTTACACTTACCGTCGTGGAAATCGTACAGTGAAATTCACTTGTGTGATCCCATCGAAGTCTTCTCTTGGGGTTTTGACTATGATATTATGATTGGTTTTTTCACCTGTTGGTATTTTCTCTCTAGGTCGATTCATCCCCACTTGTGATGTTACTAAATTTCCTGGCCTTTCCTTACCATGTGTACAATTTGGAATTGTACAATTGCAAGATGGAGTATCTTCACCTAGTGTTATTTCTTATTGTTGTATAGGTGATTGATCCCTTGGTAGCAATCAGGGTTATGCATAAGGGGTCAGCCCCAAAATGTATTTATAAAAATTTGGTGAATTAGTTTCAAAATCTAGGTGAATAGTATCAAAACACATGTAGAAGGTTAACTATTATTAGGGGTAATGTTGGAAATTTAAACTTAAAATGGTCAAATTATTATAAAATTGGAGTGAATCGACCCCCCCAAAAAATTGCACCCAAAATTTTTTGGCTAATGGGCCTTGGTCAAGGGTCCCAAATATTAGCCAATTACAAATTTTGAAAATCCTAATTTTAGCCAATTGGCTATAAATAGCCGCTATGCATAACCCTGGTAGTGGTGTCCTTACTACTCTACTATCATTCGAGCAACTTCTTCGCCTATCCCCTCAAATAAATTTTTGCTCTAGACTTGGTGATCATATCCTTAGTTGTCCCTGGTTCCTTTCATCTACAAAATGCACTCTTCCTCTACCAACAAGGCCTCTCCCGCGTGAGTGCCTTCCCCATCCTATTCCTCTTGACATCAAGTTTCTCTGTGCCAATGGTGATTCCTCCCTTTCTTGGAATAATCCTCTACCACCTACCACTCTTTGAGGTCCTCATTTGATTATTGGTGGTCATCCTAATGGATACTACCTTGCGGGGTTAGGTAATATTCCTCCCATCCGTGGTAACCCTCTCAAATTCTTTATCCATTTTATACAAGCTAAAGGTGTGTCTCCTAGCCATCTAGGAGTAAGAGGTCAAAATATTCCTCATCCTCTTCCTCCTCTTATTGTAAAATCACCTTGTACTTACTCATTTCATAGTTGAATACCTCTTCCCCTTCCTGGATGAAGCCTTAGGGGTCCTCCTCTATTCCTTCCTCCCATTGCTTGGTTATTAGGACTTATCTCTACCAATTTAATGTTGGCTAGTGGACTTCTACTTCTTCTTGTACTTGGTGATAATTGTTGTAGTGATATGATTCTACGACCTGCACATGCTAGGTGATGTCTCCGTATTCTCTCCTCAAAGCTTATTTGTGGAGATGAAGCTGCCAATACCTCTCTATATGCATCAGAAAAGTCCATATTATAACTTAAGTTATTCTCATTCTCTTCTCTCTATTTCACCCAATCTGTTGGCAAATTCATAAATATTTTCAATCTTTGTACTTCTCTCCTTTGTCTTCTCAATTTTTGATAGGCTATATATATGCTTGTATATAAAAATTGGTTTGATGTCCTTGTGATCTCCCTAGTTGTCGTTCTATTGTTGTACATGTTGGGGGATCATGATTATATTAAGGATTCTGGTGGTTCTCTAGGTAATCATCCTTATCACTACTTTTTGTACTAGCTTACATTACTAGCCAAGGCATTCCTTCATTATTGGAGTCACTCAAATCTAGTCATACATTGCCTTGTGATTCCGATGATGTGGTTGCTTCCTCAATGTCTCACCACAAAATTTATGCATCTTCATTCATCATTAACGGATCACTTGGTGGTACTTGCAAACTTGTGATTGCTCCATCATTTCTTACACTTATCCTTGGATTTATCTCCTCATCATCCTTAGGTTTTCCTTCTAACTCTTGTAGCCTAGTTTTTCTTTGCTCATCCATCATATGTATTGTACTATCCAATTCTTGGATGATTTATTCTCTCAACCTTGCATTATAACCTCGCAATGTCTGGTATTATTATTGTAGTTATTAAGTTTGTAACCACATTCTCTACTATAATACCCCTATTTGATCTAATGGAGTAAGTCCAGCCAATTCTTGATCAATGATCTTGTTCATGTCTTCCTCCAAAACTTCCATTTCAAAGATGTCCACTATATCCTTGTATCATACTGTAAACTGTATCATTATTTATCCTTCCACTTGTTGGGGTAGTTTCCTCCATTCTACCTGAGTATTAATCATATTTCTACTTACCGAGGGTGTTTCTTCTTACCTTTCTGTATTCCTAGTTAACAATACTTTCTAATGTCCCCTTTTGTTTGGAGGAATCCAATATTCATCTTCTTCCTCTATTCGTTCGGTCCCATCCGCATATCTGACATGTACTCGTAATCTTCTTCTTTCTTCGGGTTGAAGTGTGAAATATTGTTATTTTATGGTTGGTCATGTCTTTTTCCCTTATAAAAATAAGTTTGCGAGCCCTGTTTCAAGCTCCTATGATGGACCTAGATCTATCTAAGTTCTCCATTAAGCTTCTACACATCTTCTTCGTTCAATCTCTTCTGAAGAAATGAATAAGCATTGTACCATGTAAGGCTTCAACTTTGAGTTGTTTACAGTTTTGGATACCTCCATCCCTTTCAATTTATATAACTTGACTGCTCCATTATTCATTACTTCAACTACTTTATAAGGACCAAGCCATAATATCTTCAACTTACTGGGCTTGATTTCCCACTTCTCATTGTTAGTCTCACAATGACACTGATATGGGGGGGTGAATTAGTGTAGCTATTTAAAACTTAAATCTTCAACACTCAAATCCAAAACAATGAAAACATAAAACCAAATAAAGCAAGTATAACAAGAGAACATCACACAACACAAGATGTACCGAGGTTCACCGATTTAGCTACATCCCCAAAAATTACTGTTTGGACTCCCATCCAAATCCATCCTTTGCAAAGCACCAACTTTACAATCAATTTACCAGCACCCACTAGAAGGAGCACCAACCCCTGATTTATCTGCACCAATAGAAAGGAGCACCAACCCTTGATTTATCTACACCAACAAAAAGGAGCACCAACCCCTCTACCAAGCACCCACTTGATTTTGATATTGATAATAAAATGACATATATGAATGTATTCACTAAAACTAGAAACCTCTATGGTATGTAAGCTCAAAATCTAAAACTTTCTATTTCACCCAGTATAACATCCCTCTCTTTGCATTACTTAGAATTTTAATCTTCTCTTCTCACAAAAAAAAAAACTGATTTTTCTCTTAGGTCGTTCTGCCAATTGCTAAATGATTTCTGGGTATTGTGCATAACTTTGTCTGTGAACTCCTAAAAAAATTTTAGACAAAATGGATATCATATGAGAAAGTTATACCCAAAATACTTAAGTGACATTTTTCACCACTCTCCAAAAATCATGAATTTTCACTCTTTATTTTTCTCCACACACTTCTCTCTTCACAAAATAAAGTCCCCACTTTTCAATAAAATCCTTGTCACTTAAAAATCACACACTTGCATTCTTTTTCCCTTTTCAATTTTAAAAATATTTTCTTTAATGAAGCTTCTTAAAACAATATAACTTCCTTTTTTTATTTTGAGAAGGCATTTTGTCAAACACGTCACATGCAAAGAATTGACACCTTACTCGTTCTCTTACTTTGGAGCCACATGACACCTCAAAATAAAAAAAAAATATGCTCTACTTGATGCCGTTAAGGTTTAACAACACTAAAACCAAAACTCTGGCGACTCTGCAAGGTCGAAATGGCCAACTGAAGGATTTTGCACAAGTGGAACAAATTGACATAAAAGTGACCTGTACCGTTTTTGCAACAATCATAACTCT
This sequence comes from Wollemia nobilis, assembly GCA_028583015.1. NCBI lineage: Eukaryota > Viridiplantae > Streptophyta > Pinopsida > Araucariales > Araucariaceae > Wollemia > Wollemia nobilis. The sequence continues at coordinate 4,502,985 of JAQPPZ010017188.1, read as the reverse complement.
TGCCTCGTAACTCTGGTTTCTTTTAAATTTGAAAGGTATAATATCTGTAATGTTGAATACATCTAGTATGAATATCACTACATAAATCCTTACGGTTCACCTGTACCACCTCCATGAAAACTGCTGCTGACACACTTTTTCCAAAAAGAGCATTTTTGTGACAATCTTGCAACACTTGTAACATTCGCCTCATTCCTTAGTTTTGGTGGAAATTTGGAAAACATGTTATTTAAGGTAACAACCATCTCCAGTTCAAATTTTTCTATCAAATTATTCTCGGTTTGCTCACAGTGCTTCTGATAAAACTGCCCTTTTTTGGCCTATACAACCACTTGCCAAATCATCCGCCAAGATACCGAAAATGTCACCGATCAATCCAAACACTGTGCTAACACCTCCAACGCTATTCTAGAATGTTTTTTGACATTATATAATTTTCTAAACTGATACATCCTATCCAACTGTACCCATGATGACTTGCAATTTTTTGACAATTTCCTGATGATTTTTTTAATTTTTGCAAATTTGCATGAACAACCTGTAACAAATTCACCCGAACATCAAAAACATCCTCATAAGCATTGAAAATCACTATACATACTCTAAAAAACCTCTAAAAAACTATCCACTACATCAACCTGTCCATACTATCGCTGCACCTTGCTCAACAATCTCCCCCTTTGGAATTGTTGGTAAAACACACATAATTTCTTGTAACTCTTCTCCCCAGTTGACAACAAGACCAAAGGGCTGCTGCAAACTCCACCTGAGTCCATGCATAAAATTCTCAAGAAAAAATAATTACACTTAGCAAAAATCACAAACGTGAGCAAAAAGATAAATAAATACACAAATGCTCCCCCTAAGAATGTGGCCCCAATAGCTGGTCAATTCTTGGGAAGTGTGACCACTCTCAATTTCTTGTGAAGGTACTCAAAGACTTCCTTGGGAAATGGTTTGGTTAAGATATCCGCTACTTGCTCTGTTGTTGGAATAAAATCCAAATTAACTTCACCTTCCATAAATTTCTCCTTCAAAAAATGATACCGGATAGCAACATGTTTTGTGCAAGAATGCATAATCGGATTCTTTGAGATGTTAATGGCACTGGTGTTATCACACTTAACTAAAATTAGCTCACTAAAATTAATGCCAAGATCCTTCAGAGTTTTTTTCATCCATAACACCTACGTACAACACATTGTCACTGCAATGTATTCTACCTCTAATGTGGATAGGGAGACTGACTCCTATTTATTACTATGCCACGCGACCAACCTGTCTACAAGATAGAATGCACCTCCATTGGTACTCTTCTTGTCATCTACACATCCTACCCAATCTGCATCTAAATACGTAATAAGGGTGAAGTCCTTACCTTTCGGATACCATAACCCATACTCCATAGTATCCTTGAGGTACTAAAGAATCTCTTCATTGTTGTCACATGAGTCTCCTTGGGACTAGCCTAAAATCATGCTACCATGCATACTGCCTACAAAATATCTGGTCTTGTAGCTGTCAAGTACAGTAAGCTCCAAATCATAGATCTATACATAGTTTGATCAACATGTGGAGATTTGTCATCCTTTCTCAAATTGCAACCTGTCGTCATGGGAGTGCTAACTAGCTTACAATCCTCCATTGTGAACTTTTTCAACATATCTTTCACATATTTAATTTGAGAAATAAATATGCCCTTCTCCTTTTGATTAACTTGCAATCCGAGGAAATACGAAAGTTCACCAATCATTGACATTTCAAATTCTTTCTGCATCTTATTTGCTAAAACTTTACACAACCCATCTTTGTTGCTTCCAAATATGATATCATCTACGTATACAACAAGAAAAATATGATGACCATTTTATGTTTTGACATACAAATTACTATCCACCATACCTTTCTTGAACCCTTGCTGAGTAATATAATTGTATAGCCTTGCATACCATGCTCGAGGTGCCTGTTTTAAGCCATATAATGCTTTCTTCAACTTGCAAACCAATTTGGGATCATCACCAAGCTGGAAACCATCTAGCTGCTCAATATAAACCTCTTCTTCAAGTTTCCCATTCAAAAATGTTGATTTCACATCCATTTGATAAAATTTGAAATTCTTGTAAACCGCTAAAGCCATAAATATTCTAATTGCCTCTAGTCTGGCCACAGGTGCAAAGGTTTCCTCAAAGTCAATACCTTCAACTTGTGCATAGCCTTTGCATACCAATCTTGCTTTTTTATTGACTACCTGCCCATATTCATTCAATTTGTTTTGAAAGACCCATTTAGTGTCGATTATATTTTTATTTGCGGGTCTTGGTACTAACTCCCAAATCTTGTTTTTCTCGATCTGATCTAATTCTTCATTTATTGCCTTTATCCAAATTTCATATTTGCTTGTGTCAGCAACATTTTTGGGCTTAATGCTAGATAATAAATAGTAGTTACTTACTAATCTTCTTCTTGTCTGAACACCAACTATGGGGTCTCTAATTATTTTCTCTCTAGGATGATTTTTCTGCCAGCTGCCTGTTTTGAATTTCTTGTTTTCTTCCACTTCTGAATCACTATTTGAATCCTCTAAGTCAATTTTTGGTTTTTTTCTATTTCCTTTTCCTCATCTCCTTCAATGACCTATTCATAAATTGGGTAGTTCTCTTCATAGCTAATTACTCATTCCTTTCCTTCATCAACTTTAACATCGACACTATCCACAATTTTCCTTAGCCTCTTGTTGTAGCATTTGTAAGATTTGCTTTTTGACGAATAGCCAAGAAAAATACCTTCATCCGCTCTATCTTCAAACTTACCAAGGTTTTCTTCAGTTCTTTTGATGTAACACTTGTTGTCAAAAATTTAAAGTATCTTGTTGTTGCATTTTTACCGAACCACAACTCATAAGGAGTTTTGCTTTCATGCGTCCTCAACATGCACCTATTTTGGATGTATACCGCAGTATGGACTGCCTCTTTCCAAAATTTATTTGCTACTTTGCTCTCAATCAACATAGTCTATGCCATTTCCTACACTGTCCTGTTCTTTCTTTCTACCACACCATTCTGCTGAGGTGTCCTGGCTACTAAAAACTATCTCCTAATGCCATATTTTTCACAATACTTTGTGAAATCCTCTAAAATGAACTCTCCTCCTTTGTCTGACCTTAAACATTTAATCCTTTTTCCTGTTTAATTCTCAACTTAGTTTTTTAAAACATTGAACATCTCAAAATTTTCTGATTTATGCTTCAAAAATAGTACCCATGTCATCCTAGAATAGTCATCCATACACAACATGAAATAATTTTCACCATTTATGCTTTACGTTCTCATGGGTCCACATAAATCAGTATGTACTAGTTCCAAAGGTTTTATTGTGTAGTACTCTTTTGTTTTAAATGAGACTCTATCTTGCTTCCCCTTTTGACATGAAGCACAAATGCTATTTGATGGTTTGCCATTGGTGGGAATATCTCTCGCTGCTCTCTTTGAGTTGATTTTTACTAGATTGTCAAAACTGATATGACCAAGCTTTTTGTGCCACAACCAATTCTATTCTTCCTGTCCAATCAAGAAAAAACCTTCTGAAGTCTCTGAGAGAGTGTACAGGTTGGAATATTTCCTTGATCCAGTTGCTATCAACTTCCCATTGTTTACCTTTCTGACTTCACAACCTTGTTTCTTAAAGATCACTTCATGACCTCTATCGCAAATCTGACTTATGCTCAATAGGTTATGCTTCAGACCAACCACAAACAAGACTTATTTTGACCTGATTTTTTCATCACTAATCTTAACTAAACCTCTGCCAACTATCTTAGCTCCATCATTGTTTCCAAAATTTACTGAACCACCTTCATATTGCTGCAGCTTCTCAAATTTTTGTTTGTCACCTATCATATGACTGGAGCATCCACTATCAAGTATCCATGGTGCAGATTTATTCTATGCTTTAAATTTCGTCTGTATGATCAAGGATTCCTTTTCTTCCTTAGGTCACTCTTTTTCTTTCCACTTAGGTTTGATTACAATTTTGGGCTCTTGTTTTGGCTTTTCTTTTTTAGTAGCTTGTGCATGTTTTTCGAGAAATTTTCTATTTTGTTTTATTCCATTTGGCTGAAATTTTCCTCCCTAAAATATATTTTATGCAAATGTACTTTGATAATTTCTTGCAATATGCCTAAAATTATGATAGTTATAACATTCTACTGCATAATCCATCAAAGGTGAAAAAGCATTTCTATTGGTAAAATTCCATGGTCCTACATTATACTTGCAATCTGAGATCTTATGTCCATAACCATTGCATTTAAAACAGTAACCAAAAAATAGATGGATTGAACCTGGGTGGTGGTCTTTTCCATGTTGTCATAGGAGCCATAAATCTTCTTCTTCTTTGATGTGTGACATTGGTGAAGCCATCATTGTCAATTCTCCTTTCGTGCCTTGCATTATTGCTTTCCTTTGCATGATTCATTTTTGCTTGATCAACATTTTTCTTCTCTTCATTCTTTGTGGATTCTTCAATTATGGCCTTTGATCCATTTGATGATTCTCCTTCATAAAAACCTAAACCAAATTTGATGCTTGTAGTCTTTTGGTTATTTATGATCTTATCCATCTTAATAGAACTTTCTTCACATTTGTGATAAAAACTAATTTTTTGATTCATATCTTCTAGCTACATTCTTAAACCAACAATATCTTCTTCTAGCTTACTGCAATAATCTATTTTCATGGTTATTTGCACTTCGAGATCTTCGGAGATTTTATTGGATTCTTCTATCAATACTTTCAAATTTGTTATGATTTCATTCGCATCCTCAAGCTTTCTTGAAATTTTCTTATTAATTTTTCTTTCTATCTTCAATTCATCTAGAGCTGCAATTAGTTCCTCTTCCAAATTCACTTCTACGTCAATTTCTTCTTCATCACATTCCTGTTCTTTTTTTGGTTTTTCTTCTTTGAGTGCCATGAAAAGAGCTTCACTTGTTTCCTTTTCAGAATCCTCACTGGAGCTATCTTCTGATGAACTGACATACTTGGAGATGAAAATTTTCTTCTTGAAGTTGCCTTTTCTAAAATTTATTTTTTTCTTGCAGTCACTTCTTTCTTCATGCAATCCTTCATCACTTATATTCTTCTCATTAAGTGGACATTTAGCTGCAAAATGCCCAATGCCTCCACAATTGAAACATTTAAATGAGAACTTTCCTCTGTATTTTACTTTTCCCCTTTAAAAGTAAAATGTGTAATTAGTTTTGTCAATGGTGCTTTGTTTGATGAGAAGCCTTCACCGCTTACCATTTTGTCACTTCCAAGATCACCCTAGTCGGTTAAGCCTGTTCAAGAACCTCGCTTTGATACCAATTGTTAGTCTCACAATGACACTGAGAGGGGGGGTGAATCAGTGTAGCTCTGTAAAACTTAAATCTTCAACACTCAAAGACAAAACAATGAAAACATAAAAACAAATAATCAAGTATAACAAGAGAACGTCACTATACATACTCTGAACAACCTCTGAACAACTGTCCACTGTATCAACCTATCCATATAAATGTGTTGACAACAATGACAATAATTTCAATGCACCTTGCTTAACACTCATTAAAATTTAGAACCAAGTCACCCAGACTAATTTCTAACTTCCTCAAATGTTTGTCATGCCATGCCTTCTATATTTTTTGAGCTACCTCAATCACCCATTGTGCCATAACTCTTCTTTCATATAATTTGATCAGTGTTGTTAGTGGCTCTTCCAAACTTTCTTAATCATCCAAGTGATGCTCTATTGTGACTCTGGTATCAAGATTTCAACTGGCACCACTACTTCTTGTCCATACATTAATTGGAAATGTGTATGTTTTTTGTAGGTTTAAAATTTGTTCTATATGCCCACAAAAAAAATGGTAGCCTTTCCTCCCAATATTCTCCCTCTATTCCATAGGTTTTATACATAGTAGATACCAAGAATTTATTCATTGCTTTCACGTGTCCATCAACTTTGGGATAATATGAAATAGACAATAAGTGTAAAATCCTAAACTTTGTCATTATTATTTTGATGATTTCATTGAAAAAGTGTCTTGCTCGGTCACTCGTTATCTGTAGTGGAATACCGAATATTGTGATTACCTACTCATACAAAAACCTTGTTGTACTTTTTTTCGAGTTGTCAGGTAATGCTCTTGCTTTGACCCATTTTATTAGGTATTCCATTGCTACTACAATGTATCTACACTTCCTTTTCTAAGATGTCTTCAATGGTCCAATCAAGTATAATCCCCACATTTCAAATAGTTCCTAGGGTTGTGATGGATTCAATGGCATAAAGTCCCTCTTTACCGGTTTTCCTACCATTTGGCAAGTACCACATGCTTTTACATGCTCTTTTACATCATTATATAGTGTGGTCCATCATAGTCCAACTAGTAATATTTTTCTAGCTATCGCATTTGTTCCCATGTGCCCTCCTACTAAGACTTCATGAGCTTATTTCAATGCCACTTTGATTTTTTATTCCATCACACATATTCGTAGGATACCATCGCTTTTCATATTATACAGCAATATTGCTATCAACTGGAAGGGTGTTGACTTCATGATCACTTTATTTTTCCCAGTTGTTATTTCTTGTGGCAAATCACTTGTGGATAGATACTAGCCAATCAACTTGTACCATGATGGAACAACATTGATGAAAAATAATTGTGCATCCAAAAATTCATCCGAAAATCCTATTCCTACAAGTTCACCTGATCGTATCCAAGACAATAGGTCTGTAATAACATGCTTATTACCAGGTCTCACTAATACTAAAAATACGAATTCTTGTAGGGTGACGAGACACCTATTGACCCATCCTTGTATCACTAGTTTATTTATCAAGTACAACAAAGATTTATGATCTACATAGAAAGCAAAGAGATTCACCAATAGGTAATGCCTAAATTTCTCTACTACATATACCATTCCCAAAGCTTCCATTTATATTGTACTGTAATTTCTCTTTGGCCTAGGTAATAGGTGACTAGCAAATAAAATAGGTTGATCTAGCTTGAACTATCCTTCTTGTGCCAAAGGACATCCAATTGTAAAATTTGAAGCATCAATATGGACATGGAATTCCTTATCCTAGTTAGAGAACACCAAAATCAGACTGCTCACAAGATTAGCCTTCGGCTCCTCAAAGGCTCCTTGGTGCTCCTTCGTCCATCTGAAAGGAACATTCTTCTTCATCAATGAATCCAGTGGGTAGGATACATGTGCAAATTTTTTGATAAACCTTCGATAGTATCCCATTGATCCCAAGAAGGTTTTAAGGGAACTCACATCATATTATTCTTCCATGTGCAATATCACACGAATCTTATCAGGATTTGTTTTTAATATTTCACTACACACTATGTGTCCTAACAATTTTCCATAGGGTACAATCAGGTAGTATTTCCCAAGATTTAATGATATCTGTGCATTTTTGCACCTACTCATACATTCACTAAGAGCAGGATGATTTTCCTTGATCTTCCTATAAATGTACCAATCATCCAAAAATGCTTTGAAGTTCCATATTGCCAACCGTTCAAATATATACAATATGATTTACTAAAATGTAGTTGGGGTATTAGAGATCCTGAATAGCATTCTATTATACATGTAGATGTCATTCTCCATAATAAATGTGATCTTCAGATTCATCTTCCTTTGCTATACTAATTTTATTGTACCTTGAAAACCCATCCAAAAATAAATAGATCTCGTGTCCTGCGACTTCTTCCAATATAGAATCTATGAAGGGAATGGGGAAGGGGTACTTAATAGTTACTACATTCAGACTTCTAAAGTCTACTCATATTCTAATATTGTCCACTTCCTTATTCAAGGTGATCACTATGGGTGATGCCCACTCACTAGTTGTCACCCTGAAGATGTTTCCTACCTCCAACATCTTTTCTATATTTGCATTCACTAATGCAACATACTTTGGATTCATTCTATATGGTCTCCTATTTATGGGTTGAGCTCCTAAAATTAGTGTAATCTCGTGGACACATAATTCAGGTGGTACTCCCTTCAGATCCTTATATATCCATGCAAATACATTCTTATATTCCAAGAATATCTTAAAAGTCACTGCTTTCAGTATAGGGTTTCAATCATCACCGCAGTGAATCATCCTAGGTTTCTCCTCCATTCCCAGATTGATTTCCACTATTTGAGGTCCTTCATATTTGATATTTTCCAGCTCACTTGTTGCTTTATCTACATTCTTCAGGTGTGTCATTCTTATATCAATATCGGCATCCCCTACTGTATACTCTACAAAATGTTTTAGGAATATCCATTTATCTTCTACCTCCTTCTTAGGTTCTTGACTGAATTTTGGTTCATATTTTTTTACTTGATCTCCTCTGAATCAATATAGAGGCAGTTGGGCTAAAAAATTTTGTACTCCTACATTTTCCAATGAAGTAGTCCATTATCATATCTAGCTTCATCTTCACTGCATTCATCCAAGTACATCATTCCTTCTCCATCAGGTTCATACTCTTCATATTTTGAGGAATTTTTTGATTCATCCATTGTAGCTACATCCTCAATAACTTTTTTATTAGCTATATTAATCATGTATTTATGTTGTCCATTCTTGAAAGTTATCTGATTCTTTCCCCATTTGTGATTAAATTTGGCTACTCATAGCCATACTCTCCCTAAGAGAGCATCATATACAGGCTTATGCATTGTAATCACAATGAAATCCAAGAAAAACTCTTGGTCAACTATCACCACTTGTTGTGCTATCAAGACTTCCTTTGTCTCAATACCATATTGGTCAGTACCATATAATCAAAATTTTGATGCCCATAGATATGGAGCGCCTAGTTCTAGCCAAGTTCTTTCAGGTATCACATTGATGTTGGATCCTCTGTCCACAATCACTTGTGTCAATTTGTGCCCTAGGATATCCATATGAACTAATGCAAGTTTCTTTCCCACATCAATTATTAATATAGGTGGATCCATTAATTGATCTTTCATTTCCTTATATTGAATTGGTTGGCTCTGCACTTCCATCAACTTATGCGGTTGTATTTCTTCCACCATTGCTTTATGCAATGCTGAAATAGCTTCCAACAGGTTTGACACTTTAATATCTATTGTGGTGTCCAAAATCTATGCTGCTAGAATTTGCACAATGGCCTTCTCCTCTAATGGATTTTTTGGTTCCTTTTCTTCAAATAACTTCACTTGTCTAGCCTTTTGTGCTTCATCTTGTAGTATTTTCTTTGCTACTTGTCAGTGCTACTTTTCATTTGCTGGCTCTAGGTACTTATCCTTTTTAGCATGATTCCTCATCACCACTAATACTTATTGGGTTTTCTCCTTAACTCGAGGAACCTCAATTTCTAAATAATTAATATTTTACTAGTTACTTGAACTCACCTATTTGTGCAATTTATTTATTTGTGGTTCCCTGTACCACACCATCTATACATATGTGTAGTGCTTTCTTGTGGTGTTTCCTACCTCTAAGGTGAAGGATACATTTTTGAAAAATACCTCCATTCCTAGAAATTGCGATACTGTATGATCAGCCTTCCTTTTGAGTTATACTGTAAATGGCCCTAGCCTCCTTATCGATTGCCTTGGTTCAACCTTCCAGCTCACTTGCTATTTCTATAATCACCACTTATTTCTTGTTGCCCACTCCCTTGGGCCTTTGGTTTCTATTTATACTCTTGGATTGATATGACTTGTGGACATACTCTCACATTATATGGACATACCATCACATTACAGATATAGCAATAATTATTGCATGGACACTTCACATTTTTATGACTTTTCATATTGCATTTCGTCACCAAATGTCATTCTTGTTAGGTTTTCTCCTTTGTTCTTTAATTATCTTGTTGAACTCCTGATTAAATGATGCTATTGTCCTCTATATGGTGTCATATTTTCCACTATTTGAATCATTAGATTTAGGGTGAGACAAAATTCCTATGTATGTCTATTTCAATTCACTTTCAACATTATTTGCATGCTTTACAACTTCTTCTTATGTTTTGATGGTACTACCTTCATAGTTTTCTTATATTTTGGAATAAATCCATCTACAAACCATCACTTTACCAATACATCTACTAGAGGCATCTGCATCTTATCGACTAATTGCTTTAGTCTGCAATTGTATGATTTCACATATTCATCCAATTTTTGCTTTGTCATGCATAGTTCAATAATAATATCTCCATCATCCTTCAAAGGTTAAAATTATTCAATGAAATTCTCCTTTACTCGAGTCCAAGTCTTAAAATCTGTAGTATCTTCCTTTTTAAATACCAATCGATTTCCAGTCCTCTCAAAGTAGCAGGAAATAAAGTTATCCAGTCATCTAGTCTATCTACACCATTTGCTCTCCAAATGGTTATACATGTTCCAATATGTCTTGTGGGGTCTTACTTACCCTCACCTATAAAATTTGGACATCTCTACTTGGATGCCTTGTTATCCATCTTCGAAGAATCATCACTGTCACTTGAGGTCTCCTGTGGAATCTCTATCTAATTCCTCCTTAGGGGGGTCTTTCTATAGTCATATTTAGAAGTTTCTATCCGAAGTATCTTGTTTTGTCCCACCACTTGTTGACCAAACTCTCATGCATCTTCATTCTATGACCTCTTTTGCTGATATGAGGGGGATGGTCTTGGCCTTTCCTCTTGAGACCTTGTGCCTTATTGCTCTAGTGTCTGACTCTCATTCTCTGCACTCCCTTGAAATCTTTTTGACACTTTCTTAGGTGTCACCATACATTCTCCATCCTCTCACACTATCTCTCTATCAACTCGTGCCTCTATGCTAGGTTGGTCTACTTCCTCATCTTCTATCTCTATCAACAACACCTCAAAGTCTCCTTCTTCAAATGCCCAAACTTGTTCTATTTTTGGTTCATGTGTACTATGGTATGAGTTACTTGTGTTCTCTCTTTGAGAAATCCTCATGATCCTTCTTAATGGAATATTTTCTCGTAATTTCTTTCTTGTACATCTTTGTACACTGGTGTCTATCATTCACCTCAAGTTTTATAGTATTCTTACTTTGTCAATTTGATCCATTTTAAAAAAAATGCTAGATTCGATAAGGCAACGACACCAAATGTAGCATAGGGGTTTAGTATTCCCAATGGGAAGGTTATTTCCAGTTATTATAATAATAAATGTACTATCTTTAACTTGTATACCAAATCATACAACCATACAATCCCTAAAACTACCATTTTACGTCCAATGAACAACTTGTACGGAAGTCAGTTCGACACACTGTACGATCCAAAATTATACAGTGATATGGCTTCTATGATTATACACTCAACCAATCCTCCAAATTCAGTTTTTTAGGCGAGCATACATAGTTTTTTAACCAACAAGTTGATTTTCTAAAACTACCAAATCGGGTAAGTTTCCTTCTATCACCTGAATTATCAAACCGTGTACATTATATTTGTACGATTTTTACAAAATCTGATGTATAATTTTTGCAAAACACAGGTACGGAAAATTGCTAAATTAGATACTCTACTAGACAAATCTCTCTCAAATAGGTTTTGTAAGGGTTTAATATGCCAATTAATCCTTTCTCTATAACATACAAAACATATCAACGAGGCTTAAGAGAAATGCAATTCCAATGGCTACATCCAAAAATCATATAGTAGGGTTTACCACATACTCAATAATGCTACCATCATCACATATTATTCTACAAAGCTTCACCAATGTTGGACTAATCCATTAAATAACAACAAGACATAAACTAGCCAAAACATTTACCAGAAAGCACATACAACACCATTAAGCCACTAATCGTCATTCATCCATGCCATAATCGTACACAACCTATACAAACATAATTGTACTCATTTGTATATTATTCTATCATAATTTCACTTACAACATGGCTGATCTACAATAATTATGGCTAGAACTCATAACATAATAGCATAACTCAGTTAGATTACAATAAGTAATTATTCAAACCTAAAAATTTGAAAATGGGGCCTTATATAATGTTTCCTAAGCCATTCCAAAGTGGTTCCTAAGGCAATTATTTATTTACAACCACCCATGCATAACAGAATGCATTAATTAAAACTTTTACTAAGTCTAACACTTTAATTATTAAACATATGCACCATTTCAACCTTAAATTATATTTCCCATGAATTTCATCATACTTCAGTGCACCTTGTATGTTTTTCCCTCCTGGTTGTACAATTTACTCCTACCTATACAATTTACAAAACTTGAATGAACTATCAAAATTACCAAATTTGAGCAAATCTCGTTTGTCACTTTCTCTTCTTTTAGGAGGTGGATTTGCTGCCTACAAGAAAGATAATCATCTCCCAAAATTTGGAATAACCCAACATCATTATCGATAAATAAGGCACCAATATCGAGAGGATATTTAGCAACCATATAAACATCTAAGAACCAAATATGAAACATTAAAAAACTTGCTCAATTTTAAATTTGAATAAATTCTCGCCCAACCAGGTAGAAATAGATTTAAATCCATTAGACAACCACCAAACCATATATCCAACTCAACTTTGAATTCAAAAGATATTTCCCACTCAAAAGAGAGAGAAGTAGCCATCAACCAACTAAAAAATTCTGAAAGGTTAATCCAGCAACCACAAGACCAACATCTCCCAAAAATATAGATCTAGCTCCATCGAGAACTAGAAAAATCAAACTTAAAATCAAAAAATAAAATATTTTGACTTATACCAAGCAACCTTTTTATAGAATTTTCTTCTATATGAACCAATATCAGATAACATCTTGGCCTTTGAAGGAAGAGGAACAAAAGAAAAAAAATTGACTTGGATATCGAATACCAACAATAGTAGATCTTAAAATATCGATAGAAATGACATAGAAATTACAAGCCTGAAGCGAAAAATACCAAATAGATCAGCCTCAATATAAGAAATTATTGAGAGGATATTCTTACCAATAGAGCCAATATTTAATGAGTACTTAGTAATTCTATCAAAAAATAATAGCCTTTTGCCCTCAAAATAATAATAACCTTTTGCCCAGTAAGGAGATAAAAATGTAGGTCTATTGGAAAAGCTTCCCAAAATCAAATACCACTAGGAGGAATAAATCCATACCCGCAACAACAAGAATCGTGCATTCCAACACCCCAAAAACCCTTCCAAAAAACAAATGCCAAGGTAACAAAATTCGAAAACATGAGAAAAACTTGAAAATATGAATCTTCTCATCGTAAATATGTTAGGGTAAAATAAGGTAGTGTATTGCATTACACTACGTGGGGTTATTACATTTACTTTTCTATGTAATTACCATGAGATATTTTCCTCATGGTTAAACTAGGTAAGTACCTAAATATCCTATGTCAGATATTTAGGTTAGTGTTATGGTTAGAACTCTCTACCTAGGTTAGTGGTTAGCATCACGCAACTCCCTCCCTATTCTATTGTTAGAGGGTAGTTAGCGCTATTCTCTACTAATTGTTAGTTAGTCTATTATTTAAGCATAGACTAAACTATTGTGTAGGTTAATTAATTCAATATTATTATTTGCTCTATCTTACGGGACCTACATTGGTATCACTCGCTTGGAGAATACGAGCTTCGCTCATTCCACATGGTCTGGACGGACTCCCACGGAGCAGCTGAGGTGCTCGACACGGGGAGTCCCTCACGGAGCAGCCGCAGTGCTCCTCCTCAGGCCCACAGTCGACGCCGGACATTGGCCCGCAAACCTGGCCGACTCATTCGACGCCGACCAGGGCCCGCGATCTCCTAGACCGGCCACGGTCGACGTCCCGAGGCATCTAAGCCTCGGCTCTCGCATCGGCCCAGGGCCCGCAGAGCCACGTAGGCCAAGCAGGCCACGTGGCCCACTCACGGGAGAGCAGTGAGGGCAGGAGCGCCCTCCCCTCCCCTCCCCTCCCCGTGGAAACTAGACCCTACATCGGGATCTGAGAGGGCAGGCGGCCCTCCAATCCCTGATCGACGCGTGGCACATGTCTGTGCCTAACCTGCTTGCACCGCGACGCTGATCGGACATGCGAACTGACACTGGCATGCACCCCGAGGTGCTGACTGGACGGACACGTGGACTGACATCGGCACACACGTCGAGGTGTTGACTAGACCGAGACCGGACACATGGCGGACAACCACTGGACGACGACCAGACGAAGGCCACGCGCCACCTGGACGCTGACTGGACAGACAACCGGACTGGACCTGACACGTGGCGAACAGCCACAGGGACTAGACCTGACTCGCGTGGGAGAGCTGACGGCTGACGTGGCGGAAGGTTATTGGTTGATCGGGCAAAAGATCGATGGTCTTGATTGCCCACAGGCAATCGAAATGCAAAGGGCGTGTTTGCCCTTTTAAACACTAAAAATCGCGTCCGCGGGACGCATGTGGGATTAATCCCACTTTCTTCCCGCTTGGACGTGGGGAAGCCTTCAAATTGAAGGTCTTCCCCTTTACAACCCGTCGGGCTTGCTAGCCCGACCGACGGAGTGGCTATTGCGAAGACGCTGCCCGACGGGAGGTCGGGAGTTCGACTCCCGTCGGGGCCGAGCGCTCTATTCTTTTACACAGGCCGCAACAAAAGGCTCAAAGGTAATAATTTTTTTTTAATTTGTAATACTTTAATTAAAGTTTATATATATATATATATATTTTAATAATTTAAATTTTAAATAAATGTTTTATTTTTTAAATCAATTTATTTTAAACCTTTGAATTGATTTATTTAAAGCATTTATTTTAGTTTTTATTATTAATTAAAATGTTTTGAATTAAACTTTCTTTAAAATTTTGCAAATTAGAATTAAATGAAATAGGGCTATTTTTTTTGCAAACTACCAATTCTAAGGTGCTTATGTTTTCTCACAAACTGGAGATATAAGACATAGAAAGAGCACACTTTTGTTGCAAATTAGAGAGCCCTTATAACTCTTCTCAAACCTTGTCAATTTTGCACCATAAAAGGGAGACAAAAAAATCAAACACATATTGATTCTTTATTGCAAAATTAGAAAACAAGGAGACACCAAAACTTGCAAAATTCAAAGACAAACATTTGTGCAATTGTTTTCTCCAAGGAGGGATAAAAGACAAGAAATTGCACATCTTATTTTTTTTTGCAAAATTGAGAAGAAATTGTAACCTTGGGTCCACCATAAAAACTAAGTCGTGTGTCGACTAGTTCTGGAAGCCTTTCAAACGTGGGTCGTGTGTCGACTTGTCTTGAAAGGAGTGCTCTAAATTCTACATTTTGTAAACATTAAGGGGGTGATAGAATTCAGTTTTTTTTTTATTCTATAGTTTGCAAAATTGTAACGAAAAAGGGGGGATATTTCAGAGTAAGCAAGGTGCATTCTCGATTGTACTCGACACCTTCTCTTAAAAATTGCTTGTACTAGGTGCATTTTCGGTTGCATCCGACACCTAGAGTGATAAAAATTTGGGTTGCTCTCATGTTTTGATTATTGCACTAACACTCATGTTTTTGTGTGCAATTAAACAGTCAAATACACACATTTGAAGAAGCATTTCACAACACCCAAACTTCACTCAAAACCCATGCTACATCTTGCATAGGTTAAAAACAAGTCTTTTTTTTACTCCCCATCAAAGGTCAAAAATTCATAATCACCTTGATTCACTCTCTTTGTTTGGCTTAATATCCTCAAACTTTTCATCCTTCTTGAAAAGTGTTAAGGCAGGTGCCATTAAATATCCTAGAGAGCACAATCAAAAGTTTTTCACAAATCTACCCCCTTTCATTTGCTCTATTTGTTTGGCTTAAATTCCTCAAACTTCTCATCCCTTGTTTAGGGTGTTAAGGCAGGTGCCATTAAATATCTTATAGAGGCGAATTGAAAACAACTTCCATATACTCTTTTGAGGGTATAGTGCAAGATACAACCATCTTAGTCCTATCAAATTTGAAACCTAAACCATGGCCATGATACACAAGTATCTCACTGAGAGCCAACTGCTCAAAGGTTCAAATTATTCAGCTTGGAAGACTAAGATGAAAGCTATCTTAACTGTAGAGGATTTGTGGTCAATAGTGGATGGAAGTGTCACTAGACCTCAATCACCTGGAGCAGATCAAAGAGATTTTGATAAAAAGGATAAAAAACTATCCTTAATGATCTTGCTCGCTATTATTGATGATATCCAACCTCATATCAGTGAAGCTACGACTGGTAAGGCAGCATGGGATGCCTTAAATACCATCTATGAGGGAAAGAATCAATCAACGATTCTTAACCTCCAAACACAGCTTCATACTCTACATATGAAATCAGGAGAAACAGTAGAGCTATTCCTCTGCAGAGTCACAGAATTGAAAACAAAACTGCAATCCTTAGGAGAGAAAGTGGAAGACCAAGTCTTGAACTCTATCATTTTGAGAGCTCTTCCTGACTCCTACCGAACGTTGATCACTTCACTACAAGTTTTTGGCAGGACAGTAACTTTTGTCGAGTTGGTAAACATGCTTCAAACAGAAGAAGCTAATCAACTCCAAAGAGATGAGGCATCCAACAATGCTCTTTTCTCAAAAAGACAAGGTGGTAAGAAAAAGTGGAATCAACAGAAAGGTTCTTCTTCTAATCAAGAAAAGGGTAAAGCCAAAGAGATTCCGAAGAAGAAGCAGTATTGTAAGATTTGCGACAAAGACACTCATGAAACCAAAAGATGTTGGTTTAAGAACAAATCGCCCAATGAACAAGGAAACAAAAAGGGCCAAGGCAAACCTAAGAACAAGAACAAACAACAAAAGGGACACATTGCAGCTGAAGATTCTAGTTCAGATTCTGAGAGAGCACACAAAGTGCTCATGACACATACAGATTCCTCCCACAAGGACTCTATGTGGTACATAGACTCAGGCGCTAGTAAACATATGATTGGCGATAAATCTTGGTTTGCAACATTTGAGGCTCGAGAAGGTAGACCGGTCACCATTGCTGATGATCAGACCTATCGAGTTCAGGGAGAAGGAAGTGTTTCTGTCTCCCTTCCAGATGGAGAATGTAATATTCAAAAAGTTCTTTATGTACCAGGATTGAAAAATAATCTCTTGTCAGTTCCACAAATCCTGGACAATAACATGAATGTCAATTTCATAGTGGACAAAGAAAAGAAACGTTGCTTTATCACTAAGAAGGGAAAATAGATAGCAACAAGTTCATACAAACATGGTTTGTTTGTCTTAGATGCAATTACCTCTACCCATACTGCAATGGCAGTAACCACAAAGGAGGCCACTTCTCTTTGGCATAAGAGATTTGGGCATTTGAGTTCAGGATATTTACTAGAGTTGAGTAAATATCAAATGGTGAAAGGATTGCCTACTCTTTCATCTACTTTGCCAGTGTGCTCTGATTGCTTATCAGGAAAGCAACATAGAGTACCTTTTGAACCTAGCTCTTTTCGAGCTAAGGTACCTTTGGAGTTGGTTCACACAGATTTGTGTGGTCCCATGTCTACAAGTTGTGGAGGAAAAAGGTATTTTCAATTGTTTGTCGATGATCACTCACGAAAAATGTGGGTCTTCTTCTTGCAGTTGAAGTCTGAAGCATTTTCCTATTTTCAACAGTTCAAAAATCTTGTTGAGAAGGAATCAGGATGCTTTATTAAGACCCTCCGTTCAGATCGAGGGGGGAATACACATCAAAATAATTTTCCTCATTTTTACAGACACATGGGATAAAGAGACAGTTAACAACAGCCTATACTCCTCAATCCAATGGGGTTGTTGAGAGAAGAAATCGGTCCATAATGGAAATGGTTCGATGTATGCTTAAGGGGGCCAACCTTGAGCAAACTTACTGGGCTGAAGCTGTTCAAACTGTAGTATATCTTCTGAATAGGGCTCCCACAAGGGCTCTTGAAGGTATGACTCCTCAGGAATCATGGAGTGGTAGGAAACCCTCCATAACTCATCTACGGGTATTTGGGTGTAAGGCATTTATGCATATACCCAAGGAGAAAAGAAAGAAATTAGATGAGAAGTCCCTACCTTGTGTATTTCTTGGATATGATGAATTTTCAAAAGGCTATCGGTTGATAGACCCATTTACCAAGAAGATACATGTCAGTAGAGATGTAGTGTTTGATGAAGCTTTCACACCCAACACTACATCAGTATACCTAGATGATGAGGAGGAACATCAACTTCCTTCTTCACAACAGAAAAAGCCACCCAAATGGTATACAAGCACAGTGAAAGACTCTAAACTCACTTCCCCACCTGATCTTACTCTCAATCGTCCAAAGACAAGAAGCATGACACAGAAAGAAAAGAATGAAGCATCCACTTCATTTGATGATCTTTGTGCAGATTTTCAAGATCTTTCTATTGATAGAGAGTTACCAAGGGAAGATGAGATGGAAATAGATGAGGAGAGGGTTTACTTGTCAGCATGTGATGAGAATGAACCTTCTACAGTTGATGAAGCACTTAGACTGCCTCAGTGGAAGGCAGCTATGGATGCAGAATATAACTCCCTCATAAAGAATAAAACATGGAAGCTAGTGGATTTGCCTAAAGGAAAGAAACCCATAGGCTGCAAATGGGTTTACAAAGTAAAATATAAGGCAGATGGCACTATAGATAAGCATAAGGCCCGACTTGTGGTGAAGGGCTATGCTCAAAAGGAAGGACTTGACTATGAGGAAACCTTTGCTCCTACAACAAGGATGACCACCATTCGAGTGCTTTGTGCTATGGCAGCACAGTTCGGATGGAAATTACATCAGATGGATGTAAAGAGCGCCTTTCTTAATGGTGACTTAAAAGAAGAAGTGTACATGACTCAACCTCCTGGATTTGCAGAGGTAGGCCATGAGCAACATGTTTGCAAATTGGTCAAATCATTATACGGGCTAAAACAAGCCCCAAGAGCATGGTACATAAAAATGGATAGTCACCTACTGCAACATGGATTTAAGAGAAGTCCATCTGACGCAAATCTCTATATCAAGAACACAGGTTCTGAGATAGTGATTCTTGTGTTATATGTAGATGATCTGATCATCACTGGCAATTCAGAGAACTTGATTAACGTCGTGAAAGATGACTTGAAAGAGTCGTTTGATATGACAGATCTAGGACTTCTCCACTACTGTCTTGGCCTTGAGATAGAACAGAAAAAGAATCATCTAAGGGTGACTCAGACAAAGTATGCCAAGACTTTAGTAGAAAAATATCGTATGACTGATTGTAAACCCAAAGCAACACCGATGGAATCAGGGCTACAGTTATCACGATATGAAGACTCACCACAGGTAGATGGAACACTTTATAGATAGATGATTGGAAGCCTCATCTATCTGACTAATACTAGACCAGATATTACTTATGCTGTAAACTATCTCTCACGGTTCATGCAAGAACCAAAGGTCTCCCATTGGAAAGCAGCTAAGAGAGTCCTACACTACATTCAGGGTAGTGCTGATTATGGTCTAGAGTATAAGAAGAATAACTCATTCTTCTTACAGAGTTACACTGACTCTGATTATGCTGGATCCATAGATGACAAAAAATCAACATCAGGCTATGTTTTTCATCTTGGATCTGGTCCTGTCTCATGGCATAGTAAAAAGCAACAGGTGGTTGCTTTATCTTCAACTGAGGCAGAATATCGCGCTGCACGTGGAGCTGTGTGTGAAGCGATATGGCTAAGTCACATCTTGGCTACCATGGGCCTACCAAAGAAACTTCCCATTCACATGTTTTGTGACAACTCAGGTGTTTTGAACTTGGTCAAGAATCCAGTGCATCATGAACGAACTAAGCATATTGATACAGATTGTCATTTCATTCGTGATGAAGTTCCTAAGCACAGAATCAAGCTCCAACACATTCCCACCGATGAACAAGTTGCAGACATTTTTACAAAGGCACTTGGACGTGTCAAATTTCAACTGTTTAGGAGCAAACTTTGTATATCAAAGTAATGTAATAAAGGGGGGATGTTAGGGTAAAATAAGGTAGTGTATTGCATTACACTACGTGGGGTTATTACATTTACTTTTCTATGTAATTACCATGAGATATTTTCCTCATGGTTAAACTAGGTAAGTACCTAAATATCCTATGTCAGATATTTAGGTTAGTGTTATGGTTAGAACTCTCTACCTAGGTTAGTGGTTAGCATCACGCAACTCCCTCCCTATTCTATTGTTAGAGGGTAGTTAGCGCTATTCTCTACTAATTGTTAGTTAGTCTATTATTTAAGCATAGACTAAACTATTGTGTAGGTTAATTAATTCAATATTATTATTTTCTCTATCTTACGGGACCTACAAAAGATATCTTGAGGAGAGTTACCAAGACCCTAAAAATGGTTTCACAACCTCAACTAAGAAACCCTCAGGAGTAGCTTCAAATCCCCACACAACTAGAACCTTGCAAGCAAAAACTTTAAAGAATCAAGTCTTTATCCCTCCTAACATGAGGGAGATAGCCTGTAATAATCACCAAGGATCCATCTTAGGATCTGCATTCTTAGGCATGGTAGTTCTAGAGTTAGCAGATAAACAAGTATCAACTTAACACCTATTTACATCAGAAACGCAGTAATACCACCCATTCCCAAGACTGTTGAAAGAAAGGCCAAAAAGTAAATCTAGGATCAACTAAGATCCTATGCACAACAAAACATTGCATTCGAGAAAAAACCTTTCTGGCAACAAACATGTTATAAAAAATTATAGGCCCGTGTGAAGACTCTGCCATGATAAAATGCTTATAAAAAAAACATAATAGAAGATACTTAATCAAATTAAAATATAAAACTTATAAAACAATGAGAATTTTCTATTTTTAAGAATTTTCTTTGTAATAAGATTTAATCACTTGAAGTCCTCTCTAATATCTTACTAGTATTTGATGATATTTTATAAATGAGGTGCACCATACATGCTTTAGGCATGTTTGTATGTGAACAAGATTTAGAAACATTGAGTCATATATTTTATTTTATTTCTTATTTTTTTCTATTTAAATATTATATTTATTTATTTATTTATTTGCCACAGTGTCCCATCTACTCTCAAATCCCATTTATATTTCATGTACTTTTTCTTTTTCTATTGAGAATTATTTGTCTACATTTAAAATTAATACTTTCTGTTATTTTCTCCAACCTAAAACTTGTAAATTATTGAGTACAGGACCACCTAGTATCATTGTAAGAAAAAACACATTAGTGGAAGCACACTTGCTTTATCTCTTTAATCACAGACATCCTGCCTATAAATTCCTTCATCTCACATATGGGAGAGAGTTTTCTATGCAATGACAGACTGAGAAAACTATCCCAAATTCTACATTAGATCTTGTCTGTACAGTGCATTAGTATAATGTTAGGTTTAATTTATAAAAAACTAAATTTCGAATAACAATAAAGGTGATCTATATTGTGGCACTAGCTAACGTCTATTATATTCAGTCATAGATATTATAATATGTGAACTAGTGTAAATGAAAAAGGAAGTAAAGTAGTTTTGAAAATAGAATACATCTTATAAGATTCTAAAGAGAAATGTTGAATATCTACCCTTCAATGTAGTTGCTTGTTTTGGGTGAAATCGCTTTTTCTCTCATTTTTTATATTTTCTTCAAGTATTTTTTTCTCTCTTTCTTCCTTTTTCTTCTTTTCATGCAGCGTTTTCACCAACTTGAGCACCAAGCTTTAAGAAAATGTGTTATTTTAACTCTATTCTCCTAAAAAATAAAAAAACTTAAAGCATGCATACTTTCTATTGAAAAAACACTTCTAAGACAAAGTATTCAACTTGGGCACCCAAAAAAAGGAAACAGGGAGGATTTTCATTGGGGAAAATGATTTTTTCCAGCTAAAATGCCTTCGTTTAGTGAAAAGAAATTTTGTGCTTTGTATTTTCATCTTTTTTTTTCTTTTTTTTCTCTTTTTTTTGATTCGAACGTGTGAAGAAGGTTTTCACTAGCGAAAAGGATTTTCACCATTGAAAACACTTCTGCTCAATGAAAGTGATTTTAACTTCCATTTTTAGATTAAAGCATAAAAATCAAATGACAAAATGTGTACATATTTACATTCTTGATCCTGAATTTTTTACTTATAGTAGGTATTCAAATGAAGACCATTAACTGGGATTGACAACATACATCCATCCATATCCTGCAAATAATATGAGTTGAATTGATTCACACAGGAAATATGAAATGAGCCCTTCCAAGTTACCTCAAACTTGTGATGTTTTCTTGGCTTTTCCTTGTTCTCATTCCATTTTAACACAAGATCGCTAACCTTAAATGCTCTCTCTAAAGTCTTCTTGCTAAACCATTTTTTTGTTATCTGAGCATACTCCATGAACACATTATATGCTTTCTACCTTTCCTCTTCCAACCATAATAGCTAAACCAACCTTGCACTCATGGGATCAGATTCATCATCCTCATCATAAAGCAATTGCAAATATTGAAGATCCTGCAATTGGATGTCAATGGGCAAGACTTCTTCCTTACCACACACCAAATAATAGGAGGGCATCTTGATATAATTTTTAATTGAGATACAATCAGCCCATAAATCTTGGTTCACGAGAAAATGCCAACTTCACTTATTGTCACTGAGATTCCTCTTCAAAATCCTAAGTAGGTTCTTATTCATAGATTCAGCTAAACCATTTCCTTGCGGATAGTAATTTGATGAAGTTTTCAAATAAATACCATACTTGTAAAATCACTTATTTTAGTACCTATGAATGGAGTTACATTATTTGTTACTACCGCATCTAGTATGCCAAAGTGAGTGATTAGTCCTTCAAAGAAAGTGATGACTACCTCCTGGTCTGCTTTCTTAGTTTAAACTGCTTTGGCCCATCAGGTGAAATAATCAGTTGCATTCAAAATGTATTTATGTTCAACAGATGAATTAGGATCAATTACCCCAATAAAATCTAAAACCCATTGTTAAAATGGTTCTTCTACTTGGATCATATGAAGAGGTAAATATGCATTTCTACTCCTCCTGACATACCTTTGGAATTTGTCACAACTTCAACTAACCCTAAATGTATCTAAAAAGAGGGTGGGCTAGAAATAACCTACTTTAATAATTTTTAATACCATGGATCTTCCTACATAATGGCCTCTAGATAATTTATAATAGAATTCTTCTAGGATATTTTGTTTCTCTAACTCTTTGACACATCTCAAAAGCACTCCATCAGTATTCTTATGAAACAACCCACTTGGCAATATAACATACCTAAGGACCTATAGTCTAAACCTTCTTATTTGCAAAGAATTGAGATCTAAAGGAAACCTTCCTAAATTGAAGTATTCGACAAGGTCCTCTATCCAATCACAGTCAACTGAGGAATGATTAGCAAGATTACTTTCACTTATTGAATCTTCATACTGGAAAACCATTGATTCTTGGGTAGCACTCTTTGCAATATCTTAACATATTTCTTGACCACAAACTAGTTTGGTTGGTTGGATTTTGATATTATATTCTTGGATTTTAGAAACCCAACTAGCTCTCTTGTCTCCAAGCTCACCATAGATAATGAAACTATGGGCATCCAAATGAACAACATAAATAATTATTTTAATTTGTGAAACAAAATATCAAAATTTCTTTAGGGATTTCATTAGTGCATACACTTGCTTCTTTATGAAGTTATACTTTTCCTCATGTGGTTGGATGACTTGACTTAAAAATACGATCGACCACTCATTTCCATCTTCTCCCTTTTGTGTGAGCACAACTACGTAACTCTCTTGTTCACCAATAACATAAAGGATAAAATCCTTCGAATAGTTGGAGTTTATCAAAATAGGGGTTTGAGAAATTCTTTCCTTGATTTCCTTGAATGCTTACTTCCTTTTCTCAGTCCATTTGAACTCAACATATTTCTTCAAGACTTTAGTAATTGGTTTCACAACTTGGCCAAAATCTAAAATAAACTTCCAAATGAAGTTAAATTTGACCAAAAAATAACTGCAAACCTTTCTTTTTGGTTGGCAATGGAAGCTTCAAAATATCCTCAACTCTAGCTAGATAAATAGCTAAACTTTTTTCTAAGATTACATGGCCTAGGAGATTTCCCTCCTTTACTATGAAGATAGACTTCTTTGGGTTGATGGATATTCTGAACTCTTAGTATTTTGCAAACACTTGTCTTAAATGCAAGATATGTTCCTACCTGTTATGAGAGAAAACAATCATATCATACAAATAAATAACAATGTCTCAGTTTAATAACTCACTGAAAGCCACATCCATCACTCTTTGAAAGGTTGCTCTAGCATTTGAGAGACTATAAGGCATCCAATGATAATCAAATTTACCTTATTTTGTGGTGAATGTCATTTTGTATTGGTCGTCATCCTTGACCTATATCTGATTGTATCCAGAGAATACATCTAACAGAGAAAACCTTTGAGCTCCTATAACTATGTGAAGAATCTGATCAATTTTTGGCAAAGGATAATGATCCTTCAGATAAGCCTAATAGAAATTTTGTAAATCAACACAGGTGAATATCTTCATTCTTTTTCCACACAGGGACCAAATTAGCTACCCAAGTAGGATGCTTAATTGGGTAAATAATTTTAGCTTCTAGCATTTTTAACAGTTAAGCTTTCATCAGAACTTTAATTTTGGGATTGATTGGTATTTGTTTCTGCCTCAACGTTTTTACTCCTTCCAATAGTTCAATATTATATTGGATCACATTTTTTTCATAACCTTTGAGGTCCTGATAACTCCATGCAACAATGTCTAGAAATTCATGGCATAGCTCCTTGATTTTCTCAAGTTCTTCTAGAGTGTAATTAGTTCCAACCTTGATTGACTTTTTAGGTTCCAAATGTAGCTTACTGTACTCCCTCTCATCTACTTTGATCTTAAGTTTTTCAGCTCTATCATTCTGATCAAAGAGACTTTTGATCAAAATCAATCCTTTTAGGATATGATTATTTCTTAATTTGATCAGTCCCTTAGATTCTTCTTCATCAAGTGTTCTTCCTTCCATACTACTAGATTCTTTTATTAGGAAGTTCACGATTTTCTCATCACTTTCGAATACTTGTCAATAAATATTCCTATTAGGAACTGAAGGCCTATAAACCAACTTCATGATCTTTGGTTTCTTCACCATGTGCTCAATTGGAGAAAATTTGGCGCTAAGGGATGGCAAAATATTAGCATACTTATTTTATTCTCATGAAATTGCTTGAATATTTAACACCATGTAGGCTTCGAAAAGATCTCAAACCTTGTTGCGATACACCTTAAAATAGTGTTGTTTGGAGAAACACTTGTTAGTTACTTGATTGACAATAAGCTCTGAATCTCCAAAAATCTAGAGGTGTTTGATCCCAAGTTTATCTACTTTCTTCAAACCTAAGCACAATGCTTCATACTCAACAACGTTGTTGGTACAACTCTATTTCAGTCGATATGAATATATATTCTATTTACTAGAAGGATAAATAATAACAACTCTAGCTCCTACACCATTTTTTGCATCTTACACTATTAAATAAGAGTTTCTAAAACTGATCTAAGATAAGATCTTGATCATCGGATACCTTTACTTCAATATTTTTAGGCTTGGAAATAGTATAGAAACCAATCTCAATTTTGATCATTGTGTTAAAATCATTGATTGAAAATTCATATTTTGTATGAAGATCATCCAGTGCTTCTTTCATTAAATTCAATTCTTCTAGTTCTTCAGTAACCATGTTGATAGAACCCATGGATTTTTCTTCTTCTTCGATCCTCTCTACATGAAACGTGGAAGGCTTCTCATTGTAGATTTATATATTTTTTCCTTTGAAAGGAACTTCTAGGTGAGAGTAATCCAAAGAGAGATAACCTCCCAATTTGGTAGTGAACTCTCTTGAGAGGCACATATTGAAATATAGCTCTAGGTCAACTACAACCATCTCTTGGATCACAGTAATATGAGGCATATTATGTAGGATAATACAGATATATTTTGACACCCATTATTATTATAGGAGTACCATCCAACTACAATACTCCTGGGCTACTCCTGGTATACTCCATGTCCATAACTTCACAAAACACCTTCGGCATGCCAGTCGTCACAGCACTAGAGTTAATCATATAGTTATGCATAATCCAACCCTCCATCCTGAGATAAAAATAGAATGGTGGTGGTATATTATTTATAGTAGTTGAAGTTGTAAGCATATGAGCTAATACAATTTGAGTGAGATTCTTCTTTTTATCTTTAATAGACTTCAAATATTCTTGCAACAAATCAACTTATCCAGGCAATTTCAACACATCATAGAGACTAACCTTAGTAGGTTTTTTCTTCAATTATTCAACAATATTGTACATGGATGAATCATATTCTCTTCCTTAATCAGTAGCCTCATACTTTCATATTGCTGCATAGCTTCCACTCTCTGACACTTAGTCAAGTATGGGTATTTAAGGTATTCGTTTACCTGTTCCTTCATCTTAGCTTGTTCTTGTGAAGTTGATTCTTTCACTTGAGATATTATTTCTTTTTCTTGTGTGAGCAAGAGATATTTCAAAATAATGAGTTATTCTAACTTAGGCGTTGAGTCAGGTGCCTTCACTTGTTCTTTTCTCTTTTCATTATGCACCATTGATTCTGTAGATACCTTCAGTGGCTCCATTTTAGCTGGGTCCAATGTGATCAACTTTTTTCCAATTCTCATGAGAATTGAAGCTTGTTCTATAGAAGGGACCATAAAATTATTATCTGCTTATCTAATCATGTTGATCTGACCACAAAAAGAGCTATCCACCAATATCTACACATAGTTAAAATGAACCATGCAAGTTTCTTCACCATGCGGATCATTGTAGGTAGAACACTAATATGTTTTGTCTGATGGGCTAGCTTCTTCATTTGTCAACATGGTTGGATTCCTTTTAGGCATATTAATAGTAGAATTTGCTTGTTCTCTAGTGATTTGTGGAGGTTGAAATATCCTAGGCTAAAAATATCTCTCAGCTTACCTTTTTTTAATAGATGTGATCTCATTGGTTAGCGCTCTCATTTCTGAGTTCATTGATTGCATATCTTATAGCAACTTCTCTTGAGGATCAATATTTGAGGGTATTTGAGGAGCTGGTAATGGAAGTGGTACTGGAAAAGACAGTAGTGATAGGAATGAAATTAGAGTATGTAGTTTTAGAATAGAAGGAGCAGGCAGTTGCAAGACATAAAATATAGAGGTTTAATATGAACTTGAATTCCACAAAAGGATCATATACATGGGGTGCATTGGTAAAGACTAAGAATATGCATTGGAATATAAATATTGTGGGATATTAGGAAATATAGACATCATAATCTTCAATGAGAGCTTACAACTAGTAATTAAATCAGCTTCAGCCTTTTGCACAATAGATTATAAGTTCAAAAATAGATCAACATTGGACTGATGAATTGCCATTCTAATTTCAGAATTGAAGGCTCAAAGATAATAAAATATAGCTTGTTTGGGAATCATCCAGAGACCATGAGGGAATCTCTACCAAGTTAAAGTGAACCTAACATTGAATTCAATGATTTTCTCTTGTGGATTCCTTTGAATGTTAGTAATTGATGTAAGGAAAAAGGATCCGCTTGCTCATTGAAGCCTCTTATCATTAACTCAGCCAACTGGTCCCATGTGGTAATAGTGGTAGGTGGTAAGAACCAATACTAGTTAAGTAGCTTCCCTCAGAGAGAGAGCATGAGCAATCTGACCATGCCATATTCATCTGTGATGCTATGAATAGTTTCCAACAAAGCCACATCTTAAACATACTCATAAGTTATTTTTCCCATACCATCATAAGTAGGCAAAGCCTTCAACATTGCTGGTGGGTTCGGGTTTTGAGATTACAGATTCAAAGCTTTGAAATAATTCTATTCTAGAATTTATTGTGGTGGTGATGGATTTTGGACAATTTAGACTAGAGAATTTGCTCGAGGAGGAAAGCTAGTGGTAGTTCTAGAAGGACTTGAAGGAACAAAAAATACACCAGCTACCTGTGAAGATGTTACGATTGATGAGATAGTGAGAGTGAATAATATAGGATGCTCTCCTAAGATCTGGGTGTCATGCTCAAAGAACTCCATAGGATTTTTTGAATTTTTGGCCTTTGATATTGTGATCATGAAGTAAAGCTTTCACCAAATTCACGTTTGAATGTTTCTAAGTAAAACTAAGTCACCAGATGTTCTAATCAAATAGTAAAATATGAACATCAAATATTAATACTGCTTAAGGTGGAACTTTTGATGTCCCATTGGGTATGCCAAAAACTATTGGTCACAAATCATCCTAAGTATAAATATATGCACCCTAGACCCAACCAACATTGAAAGGCTGAAGGAAATATATGTCCTTCGAGCCAATCACTAGAGAGGGTTGGTTCTCTTAGTAATATAAAAATTGGTATAAATATTAGAGAGAGAAATGAATATAAAGAGATGGAAAATATGGTTGTAAGCCAAAAAATAAAGTGAGGATGAACTAATATCTAAATAACCACATCAAGTTTTAATCAACATTTAACAAAAATAATAGCGTAGGAACCATTCACAGATTATCAATATCACTTCCAATTAACATTCAACATTCACTTCTTCATCAAAAATTAAATTCAAATGTAGAATATATCTAATAAAGGGATGAATATAGTAGAAATGATAGGCAGAAAACAATCACATACACAATTGATCCAGGAACCAGATCCAAAAGTTTTTCAATTGATATAGAAGTTTAAACTCAAACAGTTTTTCAACAGAATGTTCCCCTCCTTCTTACATCAAGTTTCTTAGTTTTTATAGAGGATTGCACCTCCAAAATTAAATGAACATTAAACAAAATGTTGGCCAGTCAAATACTGAATGACCGTAATTTTCTCCTTGGCAACATCAATGAACCAATATAGTGGTACATTGGGAAGCAACAAACAATTTCATCACATGGCATATCGGGACTTAGTAGGAATCATCAACCAAATTTTAATCTCCATGATGGTGCCTCAAAAATGAACATCCACCACAATGGTCGGTGCCTTGAAATCAATAGGATCACACCAGTTTCAAGAGTGGATAGCATTTAATTTGAGCAATCTTCTAGTTATCTATCGAACCTAATTTTTATTAGCAGTAATTCTAGAAACTTTACCACTTTTTGCCCCAACAATTGAATTCATTGGCCTTGAAATTACCTCCATACTGATCTCTTCTCAAAAATACCTTTGACCATGGTTCTACCTGGAGAAAATGAAGTAAATTGATTTTGCCAAGGTGAAGCCCAAAAGAGCTTTTGCCAAGGCATAGTGTGTGAAGACATTGACTTCACCAATTTATAGCGCATCATGGGTTTTTGCCCAAAACAGTGCCCCATGTTTCGTAAAAAGATGACTTTGTTGAAAAATGCACCAAATATTATTTCAGCTTTTACCAAGAAATACGCGAAAAGGAGTTTCACTTGGTCGTCATGTAAATAGGAATTTCATCACTATGAGGTGCGAAAATAATTTTGCCCAAGAACTGTGTTCAAGAAGAGGGGTGAAATGTAATGTTGCTACTGAAATGGGAATTTCATTGGAAAAGGTGATTTTGCTAAAAAATGGGCGAAAGGGGGATTTTGCCAATGTAGGGCAAAACTAGAAATTCATTATGACCACACCCAAAGATGATTGTTTTTGTGACTGGGGATGAAAATGAATTTTACTGCAAATAGGAGCAAAACTTCTCAAAATATGATTTCGCTAGCAAAATTTGTTTCATACTTAGGTAAAATTTTGACAAAATTTGAATGTGGTAAAAATGGACACCTGACCATCATTTTCGCTCAAAAACAAGTGATATTTTTGTTGGCAAAAGCATTGAAAGAGGTATTTATACCAGAAAAAATACCAAAATAAATTAGCAAAAACATCAAAAATTTAAAGAGACCAGTGACAATGCATAATTTATATTTTCTACTTAGAATTTTTTACAAAACTTTCTAGTGTGGTAAAACTACCAATAGAAATAAATTTCATAGAGTAGCAATATAAGTAGTCCAACAACTATTATCTCCAAAAAATATCATCTACCATTTGAAAAATTCAAGATGAAAGGACTTGAACAATAAGTGAATCTAAGATCAGGTAAACTGATCAGGAAGATAGAACAAAAATAGATGTTTAAAAGTCTCAAAACAATCACAAGATGAACACTAATAATTTGGAAGACCAACCCTACTAAGTCTCTCTCCCATAGGAAGCCCTTGATAAATAAGAGACTAGATAAAAAATGCAATCTTGGGTTCAAGTTTAGACTGCCAGATATGGTTCAAATGAGTAATCCAAGCATAAGAGATAGAGTGAGCCTACCATATCTCATTAAGCTTACCAACACTAGGGGAAAAAGGACTAATAATATGATAAATCAAGTAAGAACAATAGTTCTTGAAAGGAGTATCCACATTCCAATGCCAATCCCTCCACCAGGCACTCAGGGATTGAAGACTGATCTTATGAAGCATGAAATCATGCATAATCTCTTGAATATTAAGAATAAAAGGAATATCTAAATTCTAATTATTAAATTTACAATTGAGATCATTACAAGGAATCCAATCTTGAGAGTGCACTAAATATTCAATAAAGTAGACACCCTTGCAAAATAGCCTCGAAGCTTTAATCCTTGGATATCAACAAGAAGAACTAAAGAATTAGATAGAATAAGAAACCACTAGATATTCTAAGAATTTAATGAAAGACCATTACAAAAACCATCACCAATCCAAAAAATATGAGGTTTCACCACCTCAAAAGCCCACCAAATACTTTTAACAACAAAGGAAACCCGAATCTTAATTGGAGTAGAAGTAATTATGAGAGTATGAAGGCCAATATTAGCCCAAGATTTGAGCTCATAAGGCAACCCTAAAGAAATACTATGGTGAATCAAAATCTTCTAAGCTTTAGGGCCTTCAATAGTTTTAACCACCCACTTAGCACACAAAGAAATATTTTTCTTGTAAATTTCAATGATGTCCATCCCGCCCTTATCAATAGGTATGCAATAAATATCCCAAGCAACTCGATGAAAACCATACAAATTATTCCTTTTGGCCCAAATAAAATCCCTAAGTAATGTGATCAACTTATTATAATAATTCTTAGAAGGGGGCCAATAGGAGGAGTAATGAACATGAATGGCAACAAGAATCTTAGTGCAAACCTAAAACTTATCGGCAAGAGAAAGGGAACACGAGGCCCAACATGAAATATTCTTTTCAATTCTATCAATGACATACTATCAAAGTTTAGAGGGTGAGCTATCAAAATCAAAGGAGATTCCTAAGAACTTAAAACACTCACCCATTTGAATCCAATGCCATGAAAAATATCTAAGCCAAGAAGGTACAGAAGAAGCAAGGCAAAAACAAAGAGACTTGGACTGGTGGATTTTGGATCCCGAGGCCTTACAAAAAGTCTCCAAACAAACAAAAGTAGTTGAAACTAAAATCTCATACTTATTGATAGTGAGAAAATAATCATCTGCAAAGTGCCCATTAATAAGCTAGGTGGACATGTTAGACAAAATAATTCCTTTGATCAACCCTTTATACACTTGATTGGCAAGAAGATAACCAAAAGATTCAATAGCAAGGATGTAAAGTGAGGGGACCAAAGGACAACCCTTGTGAATAGAAAAAAATAAAATAAAATCCTCTAATCTATGTCCATTAATAGTAATACAAGTCGAAGCATCAAAAAACAACATACTGATAGCCCTGATAAAAAAGAGGTCAAAGCCAAGAGCTTGGAGCATGTTGAGAATGAAATGCCACTCAATACGATCATAAGAGTTTTTAAATTCCAGTTTAAGAAAAAGAGAATTTTGGAAAGAGAGATGAGCCTATTCTAAACCTTTCCATACAACAATAAGATTATCCAAGATGGAATTCCACTTAATAACATATGTTTGCTTCAATTTGAAATTCATAGGGAGAATGTTGCGAATATGGAGAGCTAAAGCTTTAGCCAAAATCTTGTAAGAGAAATTAAGCAAAGTAATAGGTTTCCAACTAGTGATAAGCTTATAATTTCCCACTTTAGGAATAAATTTAATGTTTACATGATTAATAATATTGCTTGGCTTATAGACATTGAGTAGATCAAGCCCAATAAACTTCCAAGTGGATTTATAAAATTTGTAGGGAAAGCCATCAAGACCAGGGGACTTGTCATCCGACACAATAAAAAGAGCATTATGAAGCTCAACAAGTGAAATAGGAGCCTCATAAATAAGTCTATAATAAGTAGATAACTTAGCAAGAACAACATCAAGACACTGCTAGAGCACCATCTAACATTCAAGAGAATATTGTTGTGCTTGAGAGATAAGCTTATACTGATATACAAAAGTCAAAGCAATATCAAGAAGAGAAGTCAACTTATCATGAGATATTTGAATAGCCTTTATTTGTATCCTGACCTACCTAGAACAAAAATATTTGAAAAAGGATTTAGATGGACAATCACCAACCCTTAGCCAATGTAGATGAGCTCGAATTTGGGATCCCTATCTTCATGTCATTCATGGACTATAAGCTTGTGGTAAAGACCAACAACCCTGGTTTGCAAGTGTTGATCATATAGATCATTTTTAAGCAGCAATAAATTTTGTTGATACTCCTTTGTAGCAACAAAATGAGCACGCTTTCTGACATGTGCCACCTATTTGCCAAAATGTTGCATGAAAGTGTTATAGTATATTACATCATCTAGGTTATGTAAATGTACCACCTTTGGTACATAATTAAAGTAGGAGTTTACTTTAGAATAAAGTTAGTTGATTATCTCAATTATTGTAATAAATGCACAAGTTTCTATGTGCAAGTTGTAAATGTGCATGTAGTCCACATGCACATGATTCTTAGGTAGAGTAAGGTCCAAGGAACCTATCTTCCTATATAAAGGCCTCATATTAAGTAGAAAGAGGGGCAAAAAAATTTATAGAGAGTATGTATTATATTTTAGAGGAGATTGGTGAAGATATATTTGGCAAGGAGTTTGTCAAATCTTAGAGGAGATTGGTGAAGACCTAAATACTATCATATTCTTGAGAAGAGGGCCTAGATCAAATTAAGAATTTGACAAGGAGGAGAATAAAAATCACCTACTATAGTTAAAGGACAATAAATTACAGGTTTTTTGGAGATGGAAAAATGTGAGTTAGAGAGTTTTTTGGACAACCAATAATAGCTACAATTTCATACAGTTAAGAGGCAAAATTTTGGTGAATCAAATCACCAAACAATCCTTCATCTATATAAATCATTAAGGTAAGCAACTTGGGTGCAAATAGGTTCATTAATTGAACTTTAAATTAATTCCATTAAGCACCATATTTAGAGTTTTAAGAAGTTGTAAAGAGAAGGTTGCATATTATAGTCTTCAAA
Source organism: Wollemia nobilis (assembly GCA_028583015.1). Taxonomy (NCBI): domain Eukaryota; kingdom Viridiplantae; phylum Streptophyta; class Pinopsida; order Araucariales; family Araucariaceae; genus Wollemia; species Wollemia nobilis. The sequence goes on along the minus strand of JAQPPZ010017188.1, from coordinate 4,469,432 downwards.
AGAGTGTAGAAGGAAGTTTCTTTTAAAGGTTAATACCTACACATTAAAATAGAAGTTAGATATATTTTGATAGAAATAAAGTTATCATCTTCCTATTATCTAGTTACAGTAAAGAAGACTACATTGAGTTATAGAGATTATAGTCCTCTACAAGGAGCAATTACTAAGTGCATATTTTAAGGAGTAATAAGGTGAGATTAATATTGCACTAGTCTAGTTGTTCTTTAGATGCACTAAGTACTTTTAGATTGCAGTGAAAATTAGTGCATACTTCCAGTTATTTTGAGGATTTAGTTATAGGAGCAATAAGGTGAAATTGCTATACTCCAATTATTCTTAAGAGCATCAAACTTGGAGATATTATTGATGCTAGTTACCCTTAAGTTTTAAAGTGCATTAAGGTTATAAAAGGAAGTTTTAGTGCACAAATTAGGGTAAGAGTTAAGTGTCTAAAGACACTATTAAGCATCCAAAATATACTACATATCTTGGTGAAAGTAAGTCACCAAAAAAATACAACATAACAGTAGTATTACTCTCAAGAAGCCACCTCATCAAGAAGTTTAAAGGTCATAAAAAAAAGGAGTATATTTGACCTACTATCCTGGTGCAAGTTAAGGTACTAAACCTTAACTATTACAACAATATTTACATGCATGAGAAGCACCACTTTTGTCCCTTCAAACTTAGATAAGAAGGACAAAATATTTAACTTTACAAGGGCATGCAAAGATAGTTACACAATAGTCATTTCTAACATGGTATAAGGGTAGAGTTTGAGCAAGATAAGAGAGCCATCAAAGGGATCGCATTACTCAAGAGATAAGGTGCGTAAATAACATCGTATTCATCATCAAATCAAATTTCTACAACAAGCATCTACACTATAGCATCGAGCCAATACAAGGAGGCCATTACCAATAGTTATTTAAGCAAACAAGAAACAATGCTAAATACAAGCATGAATAGGTAAGGTATAAGGAGATTTACCCATAATAAAGGAACCACCAACTTAAAAAATCTCCCTTAGCCACCATTGGAGTGTCATAGAACCTCCATCAAAGCATTCCTCATCACCTTAGCTGGAGCCACCCACATAACATCTACATTGGCTTGGAAATAAGGCATTGGAGATAAGTTATCAAGAGCGTTTGTTGGTAAGAGATATACAAGATATAATACATTGGAGGGAAGGTATACATGTAGAAAACCTAAGCACCACTTGTCACAATCATTCTAGGTACCCTCACATTCCTCAATGTACATCTAGGAGAAGAGCACTCAAGGAATAATCTAACATCTATCTTTGAGTGGTTACCAACATCATTGGGAGGTTACTTACCATAGTCATAATTGCAAGGAGGAATGAGCATTGGTCTCAAATGCTCATCTTTAACATAACTCTCAAGTGCCACTTGTCCAAAGATAAAAGTTATACACACTATTTAAAGTGCTTAAATTTGGAGGAGAGAGCGAAATCAAGGCATGTAATCAAGCATTGAAGATAGGAGTCAAATAATTATTCCAAGAGGAGTGAAATACACTCATTTGTATTTAAGATCCTTTGTCATTCATAGAAGTGTGCAATAATTTAAAACAAAATCTAGACACCAATCAATATGATTTAAATACACATCAAGGAGGATAGTCTAAGGTTTCCAATGTTGGAGTGGAAGCATATCCGAGAGCATGTTGAATCAAGGTGCATTAAAGACCCTCATAAGAGGATGTCCTCTAGACCTATTATAAACCAGTAAAGAGATACGATGGGGATCGAGGAGGTTGCAGTCAAATATAGCGACCATTGATCCTATTAAGGTGTTTTATAATAATTTCATAAGGAGTAATAAGGGATAGCATAAGGTTGAAATCAATATTATCATTTGCATATGCAAAATCAACCTTAATCAATTGAAAGCATATAAATGAATTCATAGTATTTCAAATAATTTAGTTGAAATACCCATTAATATTCAATGAAATCTAGACCACATGATGAGAAGGATGCTCATTAGACCCAAGCATACAATCCTCAATTTTGGATGAGATAGAAATAGAAGCACCACCCTAACCATCTTCATGGTGAGTAGTGAAATGCATAAAAGAACTTGCAATACAATTGAGATAAACATATAACAAAAAACTATATATCTTAACTTCTTGTAAACAAATAATATCAACATGGCCAATAATTTTTAGAGTGGATCTAATAGAAATTTTTTTGAGGACTCTGTAAGTCCCCAAACATTCCACAAAAGGAAATTCATGGAGGAGGAATATCTATGAAGTTGTTTCCCATAGGGCTGCCCTCACTATCAACCAAAACTGAAGAACTATTAAATTCAAAGGTGAGAAGGTTAAAATAATTCACCAACAATTGAGGGACTACCCACACTATTAGCAAACACTAAAAATATATTAAATAAATAGGTCTAAGAAGATTGAAATAAGTCACCAATAGTTGATGGATGATGCTTAGCCTACTAGATTACCCTCTATGATGATGAACCATCCCAATATAGACTATATGAATGCCTAGAGGGTGGAGGCAATGAATCCCTTATTTTGAGGTTGATTTATTCTTAGGAGTTTTCTTAGTAGGCAAAGCTTAACGAACCAAAATAGTATGAATAGGAACAATAGGAGGCTGATATGGTAGCTTTACAACCTTATCTATGTTAAAAAGCATTGGATTATGGTTGGTCACCCTCTTCTTATTAGAAATAATGACCCAATCACCCTCAATAGAATATTTGGGAGGTGTAGGTACGGTATGAGGATCAAGGGAAACCATCAGAGGTTTTTTAGCAATGAGTGGAATGTCCTTAATATGATGCGTGGTGGATTGGCAAAAAAAAAAAATATTAGGTTAATTAAAGTAAACAATTGTTTTTATAAAATGCTATGTATCAACCTAAAATTCCATAAATTATCTGATATCCTGTGTGAGATCAACCTCAACACAGACTCTTTTATTAGTGTAGAATTGACAAAATATCTAACACCTACAAAATGTAAAATGAAATCAACTTGATAATATAAAATTTATGTAACCATCATAACAAGAAAATAAAGAAATAAGAGTGCTCTTCTCATTAATATTTGAGAAATGTATTTTGATGCAGGAGCATCCAGTGGCACCTGATGCAGAAACATCCAGTGGCAGGAGGGCCACTTCTAAAAATCTGGTTAAGGAAGGAAGTAGTCGCGATGTCGCGACGAGTCATGAAATCACGACCAAAAGAGAAGAGAGTAGGCAAGGAGAAGAAGCTGTCGCGATATCATGACAAAAAATGTGTCGTGATATCACGACACAAGTGGAGCAAAGAAGCTAGCAGGGAGAAACTGTCGCGATATCGCGACGACGAATGTGTCGCGATATCGCGACGGCGAATGTGTCACGATATCGTGACACAAAGCAGAAAGGAAGAGCGGAAGGAAAGATGTCACGATTTTATGACATGTCACGAAATCATAACCCAAGGAAGAAAGAGGAGATGAGACAAAAATATGTCGTGATATTGTGACCGAAGAGCTAAAAAAGGCACAAGGGAGAATTATGTCGCGATTTCATGACATGTCATGAAATCACGACTGAAATAGGAGAGAGAAGGCACGGATGAGAACGGGTTGCGATTTCGTGACCCAAACTAGAAGGAGGAGGCTGCAAGCAAGGATGTCACGATTTTGCAACATGTCGTAGTTTTGTGACTTGAAGAAGAAGAAGAGAGCAAAAAGCTAAGATGTCATGATTTCGTGACCCGAAGGCAGGATGAAGAGCGAAAGAGGAGGATGTCACAATTTCGTGACATGTCACAGTTTCATGACCCACAAAAGAGAGAGAAGGCACAGAGGAGAAGATGTCACGATTTTGTGACATGTCACAGTTTCGTGACCCGCCAAGGAGAGAGAAATCCAAGAGAAGGAAATGTCACGATTTCGCGATAGGTCGTAGTTTCACGACCAGAAGGCGAAGAAGGAGCCAAGGAAGAAAGATGTCATGATTTCGTGACATGTCACATTTTTGCAACCAAAGGGCAAGCAAAGGAGCAAGAGGAGGAAGATGTCATGATTTCGCGACATGTCACGGTTTCGCGACTAGCTGGCGATCGAAGGAGCCAGAGGACGAAAGATGTCATGATTTCACGACATGTCGTGATTTCGTGACCCGATGAAGAAGAGAAGGCAAGGGAGCTAAAATGTCATGATTTTGCAACTTGTCATGATTTTGTGACCCGAAAGAGAAGAAAGGATGCAAGGAAGGAAGATGTCGCGATAGCGCGACATGTCACGATTTTGTGACGCAAAGAGGAGAAAGTAGGCAAAATAAGAAGATGTCGCGATATCGTGACAAGTCACGATTTCACGATAGGAAGAAGCGAGAGGAGGCCAAAAGAAAAGATGTCATGATATCGTGACATGTCATGATTTTGTGACAGAAGTAGGAGAAGGAGAACAAAAGGCAAAGAAGTCTCGATATCATGACTTGTTGTAGTTTCACGACATGAAGAAGAAAGAGAAGGCAAAATGGGAAGATGTCACGATTTCACAACATGTCACGAAATCATGACCTAAAGGAGTGGAAGGAAGCATAAAGAGAAGATGTCATGAAATCATGACATGTCATGATTTCATGACCCAAAGTGGAGAAGAGGAACGAAGAAGAGAAATGTCACGTTTTTGTGATGCAAGGGGAAGAGCCGACAGAGGACACAAAAGTGTCACAATTTCATGACACGTGGTTCACGACTCGAGAAGAGTAGGCAGATGCAGAGGCCATTACAAAAGGGCACATGGCAGCAAGATACAGGCGGCTACAGAGCACGCCATCACTCTAAAAATGATGATTCAGCAGGTCGAGGTGCAGGCGGCTACAGAGCACTCCGCAACTTCATGAAATGATGACCCACAACACGTGGCATCTAGACGTAGGAAAGAAGACAAAGATGAAGAATCACAGTGGAAGGGGGACCACAAGGGGAAGACAGAGCATTGGTTAGACAGTTTAAAAAAAGGAATTGAAGAACTACAGAGGGGTCAAAAACATTTGGAAGCAGGGAGGTTACAAAATCGAGGGCAAGAGAGAGCCATTCTGAATTAGGGAATTGCATAGAGTTAGTGAAAACCAAGCCAAGCGCTGGTTATTGTAAAGCCTGCGGGCTATTACTGTAGAGTTATTCCAAGTTAATGAATGCAAATTTGGGATTTTTAGGTGTGCAATTTTTTGTTCTGCATCAGTGGTATCAGAGCTAGAAGATTCTGAGCATGCAAATAGATCACCGACAGTGAGTTAGTTTGCACCAGGATCTATGGTTGAGGGTTCTGAAAGAAGAGAGGGTTTAGGATCCTCGAGCGTGTGAGTGGATTGCCGACAGTGAGGCGGCTACACCAGGATCTGATAGGGTTTGTGAGTGAGGAAGGATGCCTCCAAGAAGAAACCCTGGTGCTGGAAGAAACATGGTGCCAGCAGAAGATTTCAAAACTTTGCAGAAGCAAGTTCAGGCGCTGCAAGAGGAGCTACGCAGAAGAGCTTTGCAGAGGCAAGTGCAGGCCTTGCAAGAGGAGCTATGCCGAAGGTGGGAAGAAAAATAGAAAAGGAGAAAATATGGAGTGCTTCAGAAGTTGAAGCCATTGAAGGCTGCAGATAAAGAGGTGTGCAGCAGTGCCGGGACCTGCCTGGAAGAAGGTAGAGATTTTACTGGGCTAGAGACGGAAGGTAAGCGGGCTGCAGATGAGGAAGTATGCAGCAGTGGTAGAATATGTCTAGAGGAAGACAGAAGTTGTTCTGGCCAAGAGACGAGGTTGGAACAGGCTGTAGAGATAGATGAATTTTTGGAGGTGTTGCAGAAGACAGAGATCAGACAGCGTAGAAGTGAATATCACTTCTCCACCAACCCCGGGTGTCTGATGCAGGAGCATCTAGTGGCACCTGATGCAAAAACATCCAGTGGCAGGAGGGCCACTTTTGAAAATTTGGTTAAGGAAGGAAGTAGTCGCGATGTCACGACGAGTCACGAAATCATGACCAAAAGAGAAGAGAGTAGGCAAGGAGAAGAAGCTATCATGATATCGCGATAGAAAATGTGTCGTGATATCACGACACAAGTGGAGCAAAGAAGCCAACAGGGAGAAACCGTCGCGATATCGCGACGGTGAATGTGTCGCGATATCACGACACAAAGCAGAAAGGAAGAGCGAAAGGAAAGATGTGATTTCATGACATGTCATGAAATCATGACCTGAGGAAGAAAGAGGAGATGAGATGGAAAGATGTCGTGATATCATGATCGAAGAGCGAAAAAATGCACAAGGGAGAATTATGTCACGATTTCGCAACATGTCGCGAAATCACGACTAAAATAGGAGAGAGAAGGCATGGATGAGAAAAGGTCACGATTTCGTGACCCAAACCAGAAGGAGGAGGCTGCAAGCAAGGATGTTGCGATTTTGTGACATGTCATGGTTTCGCGACATGAAGAAGAAGAAGAGAGCAGAAAGCTAAGATGTCACGATTTCGTGACCCAAAGGTAGGATGAAGAGCGAAAGAGGAAGATGTCACGATTTCATGACATGTCATAGTTTTGTGACCCACAGAAGAGAGAGAAGGCACAGAGGAGAAGATGTCACGATTTTGTGACATGTCACAGTTTTGCGACCCACCAAGGAGAGAGAAATCCAGGAGAATAAAATGTCACAATTTCACGATAGGTCGCATTTTCATAGCCAAAAGGTGAAGAAGGAACCAAGGAAGAAAGATGTTGTGATTTCGTGACATGTCACATTTTTGCGACCAAAGGGCAAGAAAAGGAGCAAGAGGAGGAAGATGTCGCGATTTCATGACATGTCACAGTTTTGCGACTATCTGGTGAGAAAAGGAGCCAGAGGACAGAAGATGTCGTGATTTCGCAACATGTCACGATTTTGTGACCCGATGAAGAAGAGAAGGCAAGGGATACGAAATGTCATGATTTCTTGACTTGTCATGATTTCACGACCTGAAAGAGAAGAAAGGATGCAAGGAAGGAAGATGTCATGATAGCGCGACATGTCACGATTTCATGATGCAAAGAGGAGAAAGTAGGCAAAATAAGAAGATGTCGCGATATTGCGACAAGTCACGATTTCATGACAAGTCACGATTTCATGACAGGAAGAAGCAAGAGGAGGCTGAAAGAAAAGATGTCATGATATCGTGACATGTCATGATTTCACGACAGAAGCAGGAGAAGGATAACAGAAGGCAAAGAAGTCACGATATCATGACTTGTCGCAGTTTCACGACATGAAGAAGAAAGAGAAGGCAAAACGGGAAGATGTCATGATTTTGCGACATGTCATGAAATCATGACCCGAAGGAGCGGAAGGAAGCAGAAAGAGAAGATGTCATGAAATCACGACATGTCATGATTTCACGACCCAAAGTGGAGAAGAGGAATGAAGAAGAGAAATATCACATTTTTGTGATGCAAGGGGAAGAGCCGACAAAGGACACAGAAGTGTCATGATTTTGCGACACGTGGTTCACGACTCGAGAAGAGTAGGCAGATGCAGAGGCCATTATAGAAGGGCATGTGGCAGCAAGATACAAGCGGCTACAGAGCACGCCATCACTCTAAAAATGATGATTCAACAGGTCGAGGTGCAGGCGGCTACAGAGCACTTCGCCACTTCATGAAATGATGACCCATGACACGTGGCATCTAGATGTAGGAAAGAAGATGAAGATGAAGAATCATAGCGGAAGGGGGACCATAGGGGGAAGACAGAGCATCAATAAGATAGTTTTAAAAAATGAATCGAAGAACTACAGAAGGGTCAAAAACATTTGGAAGCAGGGAGGTTACAGAATAAAGGGCAAGAGAAAGCCATCTGAATCGGCTTCGAAGAGCATGTTTTCAGTCTGGGAAATTGTAAACAGATCGTCGAAGGTTGAGGCAGTTTACATTTGTAAAGAGAAGAAGAATAGATCTAGGCAAAATTAGGGAATTGCAGAGAGTTAGTGAAAACCAAGCCGAGTGCTGGTTATTGTAAAGCCTGTGGGCTATTACTGTAGAGTTATTCCAAGTTAATGAATGCAAATTTGGGATTTTTGGGTGTGCAATTTTCTATTCTGCATCATATTTACAAAGGGTTACAATAGATCCCTCTTAGGGATTCACCAAATTGATACAAATTACATCAATAATTCAATAATAAATGTCTTCAAAAGATCTTATGTAATATCCAAAATGGAGGGTTTTCCTAGTGACCTTTGTTTGATGATGACAAGAAGGATGATCCTGATGGTGATTGTTCCCTTGATAAAGCTTGTAACCTGCACACATAAGCACCTACAAAGCATCAATAGAAAATATAAAGCCTCTCAAGATGAGGCCTATTTCATGATAATGTGAATGAAATAAAAATGCTGAAAACGATAAGGAAATACATGAAAGACTGAAATAAAATATGCTAAAATTGTGTTAGAAATAGAATTAAAGACAACTAAAACTGATCTAATTAAGAAAATAGGGGAAATCAAACATCACAACAAGGCTGTCATTGATTAGAATGGTGGGCTCTACTAGCCATCATCGGGTCCAATGACTCCACCTATGGGTTGTTGTCGAGAACAATGGTCGCTGAACAAAGAGTTTGTTATCTGTGCTCGATGCATGGTGACATCCAAAATACTTGTAAAAAGGATTGACCTTCTTGGTGTATTCTTGAGGAATGACTTACGGTGGGATTTGAGTTGAATTCATGGTGAATTGATGATGAAAGATGTTGATATTTTTCCTTTAAACTCTCCAAATATCCATGGATGTGAATGTGAAGAACACAAGCTTATACTGAGATGGGGGTGAACAGTATAAGACCACTTTTTACTTTTCTTTCCCAAATAGTATTAATCAATATAATCAATGGCAATATCAATAGCAATAACCAAAGCAATGCACAAATCATCACACACAATAGAGACACCAATTTTAACGTGGTTCACCCAATGTGGGCTACCTCCATAGAGAAAATATTTCTTCTAAATATTTCTCAAATAATCTCATGGGAATCCTTCCCAATTACAATGTTTATGGACCTCTGTCCAAAGGAGATGTTGATCCCCTAATCTCAAGTTCATGGATCTCTTCCATAGGAGAACTCTTTCCCCTTCTGCTCTAGCTAGTGATCTTCTAGAAGACTCTATCTCTCTACTACATCGATTGGTGGATCTCTCTCCACTTGAAGACTCCTCACTCAGAAGATTTGTCTTCAATTATCCTAGCTTTTGGATCTCTATCCACTGAGACTTTTTCCTCTATACTCTATCACCTCCAAAGCTCTATCAATAGGCTCACTCAGAACCTTCTCAAATGTGCTCAATAGGTTCACTCATAACATACTCAAATTTGCTCAATAGGTCTACTACAAACTTGCTCAAATATGTTCAATATGTTCATTCAGAACCTGCTCAAATATGCTCAATAGGTCCACTCAAAACCTACTCAAATATGCTCAATAGGTCCACTTAGAACCTGCTCAAATCTACTCAATAGGTCCACTCAGAACCTACTCAAATATTCTCAACAGGTCCACTCAGAACCTGCTCAAATCTGCTCAATAGGTCCACTCAGAACCTACTCAAATTTGCTCAATAGGTCCACTCAAAACCTGCTCAAATCTTCTCAATAGGTCCACTCAGAACCTACTCAAATATGCTCAATAGGTCCACTTAGAACCTACTCAAATCTGCTCAATAGGTCCACTTAGAACCTACTCAAATATGCTCAACAAGTCCACTCAGAACCTGCTCAAATCTGCTCAACAGGTCCACTCAAAACCTGCTCAAATTTGCTCAACAGGTCCACTCAGAACCTGCCCAAATCTGCTCAACAGGTCCACACAGAACCTGTCCAAATCTGCTCAACAGGTCCACACAGAACCTGCTCAAATCTACTCAACAGGTCCACTTAGAACCTGTCCAAATCTGCTCAACAAGCTCACTCAGAACTTGTCCAAATCTGCTCAATAAGTCCTCTCTAGGACTTGCTCAAATCTGCATTGCAAGCTTCCACAAAATCTTACTCAAAATTAGTCCACAAGCCTTCTCAAAGACTTGTCTCAATCACATAGAATCATAAAGAGAATTGTTAGAGACTCAATATGTTCTATACTCAATGCTCAATCAATATCTCAACTCAATCTCATAGAAGCATAAAGAGAATTGTTAGAGACTCAATATGTTCTATACTCAAATCCTAATCTCAACTCAAATCAATCTCATAGAAGCATAAAGAGAATTGTTAGAGACTCAATATGTTCTATACTCAAATCTCAATCTCAACTCAAATCAATCTCATAGAAGCATAAAGAGAATTGTTAGAGACTCAATATGTTCTATACTCAAATCCCAATCTCAACTCAAATCAATCTCATAGAAGCATAAAGAGAATTGTTAGAGACTCAATATGTTCTATTCTCAAATCTCAATCTCAACTCAAATCAGAATATAGAATAGTTTGTTTCATGGAACTTGAACAACCACTTCACATCCACTTGACTAGGCTCAATCAACTCTACTCAACCAATCACCTCAAGGAACAACCCTTTCTCACAAACCCTAGTCCAAGCATGTATCAACCAACTCAAAATGTTTCCAACAATGCTCAACCACAAATCTCACATAACAATGATACTCATGTTCTTTTCTAACTCAAGTTCAAGTTCTTTGCATAACCAATTGGCTTCAACAACAATGCTTATAAAACAAGGTTTAATCACAACTCTCAAACCGAGAAAACCTTGAAGCATTTAACCAATCACTTTCGAAAAGGAAACCACAATCAATCCTTTTCACTCCAAAGGTATTTTATAATCAACCACCATAATCAATCAATAGGAGAATGTGCCCATACCTTTTATGAAGATGAAGAAGCCTCTTTGGAAATCTGCCACAATCACAATATTCTTTTGCCAATCCTCACAAGGGTTAGAAGATCACAAAATAATCAACATTACTCCACTTCACAATAATATTCACCAAGGCTTTTAATTAGAAAACCTTCTTAAGAATTAATGCACAACTTCCTTATCACTCCTAAAACCACTTGTACCATAAAATAAAATAAATCAAAACATTGCATAACCTTGTCACTCCAAAAACCACTTATACCATAAAATAACTCAAATATTTTATATCCTTCCTTTCAACACTTTTGCACTTAAAAAAAATAATCACAAAGCCTTCTTAGGCAATATCCCACATTAATCAAATATCAAACCTTAGCCATATGCAAAAATTAAATCCACTATACTCTCCGTGAAAATCGACGCTTAACACAACCTTAGCAAATTCGAAATATTTCATGCACCCAAAAATTTTGACGATCGAATTATGGCATACCTTGCAAAATGGCTTCGGGTGGTTTCGACCCCGCGTTCCTCCTCGTCGTGCGCCTTAGCGCACTCTCCACCCACCGTGTGGGCTAGGCCTCCCATGTGGAGGCTTTAAGCCTTTGAGACTTATATTTTCATCCTCTCCACCTATGCCTTGAAACTTGCTCCCTTGTTCCACGTGCAGTGCACAAACGAAATCGGAAGGGGGGAATCGACGATTGCGAAGGAGGGGATAATCGAATGCGGACAATATTTCTTGTCACCTACTTGGTTGATAAAATCAACCCCTTTAAATATTCGAACCTTTGCATGATAAAATATATGACGTCGGCGGACATGGCGGGAAAACTCTTTTATTTAATTTTAAAATTTAAATTTAAACTAAACCTTTAAAATTAAATTTCTCCATCATCGGGGCACCTTTTTCGATGAAACGAAAAGCCAACTTGGGTTTTAAGAAAAACCCATTTCAAATATGCCATCCATGGTTTTAAATAAAACCTTTCCTTGCCTTCCTTGGTTTTCATAAAAACCTTTTGCTAAGCTTCCCTTGAAGCTCCTTTTGGAACCAAATGCCATGCATCCCTTCTTGAACCTTTGATCAAAACCTTTGCTTCTCATGAAGCTCTTTGTGGAGAAAAATCATAGTGCTTACTTACATAGGTCCTTTTGACATCAATGACAACTTTTAGCTTAGGGACTCAAAATGTCCAACAATCTCCCCCTTTGTCATTGATGGCAACCCATATTCATTTTATTGAAACCTGACCTTCTTTTCTGCTCCCCCTGGGTCTTTGCTCCCCCTGGCTCAATGCTCTCTCAAATATCAAATCTCTCCTCATATCAAATCTCTCCCCAAATACACAAATCTCTCCCCCTTTGACATCAATGGCAAAGGGTCACCTTTGGGGCTCGAGGCTAAGAATGAGCCTCTTAGCTTAGCCCCTCCCCCACCTCCACATGAGGTGGTTAATTCTGGAGTGGGAGTATTTCTACTCCCTAAAAGCATAGCTCTTTACCTTTATATTTCTCTCTTCTTTTGTGAGTCTTTTGAATCCTCTCACTGTTTCTTTCCAAGTCATCATCCCTGTTCCTGTCATCACTTATGTTCCTGTTCCTATTCTTGTTCTCATCCATGTTCCTGTTCTCTTTCTTTTTTGAGTCTTTATTCTTTTCTGAGTCTCTATTCCTATTCATCTTCTCCTGTTCATATTTATGTTCCTATTCATATTTTTGTCCCTGTTCATGCTTGATTCTGGAATATTTTCTCTACACCATCTTGCTATGTGACCATCATTATTGCACTTATAACACTTAATGTTATTATTCCTTGGATGTGCAACTATCTTAGGATTTCTCCTAGTGAAGCCATATCCTCTTCTGTCATGAACCCTGCAATTCATTGCCTTGTGACCAAACTCATTACATGAGTAGCAATACCCATGGAAAAGTTGTCCTTTCCCATATTCTTGTCTTTCATGTGTCCTACATTGTGAAGCCATGTGCCCAAACCTGTGACATGAAAAACATCTTCCATTGAAGAAACCTTGCCTAGACCCCATTGGTCTCTTATTCTGATTACTGTTCCATCTGTACCTTCTTTGTGCATTACTCTTGTCTTTGTTGAACTCTTTGTTGTCCAATTCATCCTTTGATGTCTCACTCCCTCTTTTACTTACTTCTTTTGACTCTTCTTATTTTCTGGTGTTTGAGCTTGACTCTCCTTTTTCTACTTCTTGTTTCCCTTGTTCTTCTTTAGAACTAAGTCCTGTTTTGGTGATCGATGACCTTTGTGCATTGATAGTCCTTTCCAAGGTCTTTGAATTTTCCTCAAACTTGTGTAGCTTGTCCTTAGAACCTTTTACTTCCATCCTTAGTGAAACTATCTCATGCTCTAATCTTTCACACTCTAGATCTTTTACCTTTAATTTTTTAGCCATACCTTCTTCAATCCTTCTTGCTTCTTCAACCTTGGTTTTGAATTTGGTGAGTTCCTGTAGAAACTTTGCTTTTGCTTTCTCATCTTCTTGATCTTGAACCCTTAATCTTGAGTTCTCCCTTTTTAATTCTTCAAGAGTAATCATAAGCCTTTCACATTCTATCTCTTTTACCTTTGATTGTTCAATCATACCTTCTTCAACTCTTCTTGCTTTTTCAACCTTATCTCTCAAGTCAGAGATATCTTGTAGAAGCTTTGTCTTACATTTCTCATCTTCTTGTATTTGAGCCTTCAATTCTAAATTCTCTCTTTTCAATTCAATAATCTCCTTAAGAGTGGCTTCCCCTTTTTCTTTTTTTAAAGCATCTTCTTTTTCTTCTATTATTGAAAGTAGAGTTTCTTCTTCATACCTATTTTGATTATCCCTGTTATCCTTTCTTGAACCAATCTCTAGGATTTCATTTTTGAGAATATCATCTTCATCTTCACTGCTACTAAACCCATTACAATATCTTGCATCATGGCCAAGTTGACCACAAACAAAACATTCTTGTGGACAATAAGTTGCATGGTGACCTGTGTTCCCACATATGGTACAAAACTTTATCAGTCTGGATATTTCTCCATTACTTGATTCATCTCTTGAATCTATTTCCATTTGTCCTCCCAACACAAAAATATTAAACTCATCTTCCTTTTCTTTCATGACCATAGGTGTTCTTTTCTTCTTGTGTCTCATGCTTCTACTCTTGCCTTTCTTTGCCATTTGTGTTCTTGTAGGATCTTCCTTCAAGTTGTTAAACTTCTTTCGAAGGAACCGACTCTGATACCAATTGAAGAACACAAGCTTATACTGAGAGGGGGGTGAACAGTATAAGACCACTTTTTACTTTTCTTTCCCAAATAGTATTAATCAATATAATCAATGGCAATATCAATAGCAATAACCAAAGCAATGCACAAATCATCACACACAATAGAGACACCAATTTTAATGTGGTTCACCCAATGTGGGCTACCTCCACAGAGAAAATATTTCTTCTAAATATTTCTCAAATAATCTCATGGGAATCCTTCCCAATTACAATGTTTATGGACCTCTGTCCAAAGGAGATGTTGATCCCCTAATCTCAAGTTCATGGATCTCTTCCATAGGAGAACTCTTTCCCCTTCTGCTCTAGCTAGTGATCTTCTAGAAGACTCTGTCTCTCTGCTGCATTGACTAGTGGATCTCTCTCCACTTGAAGACTCCTCACTCAGAATATCTATCTTCAATTTTCCTAGTTGCTAGATCTCTATCCACTGAGACTTTATCCTCTATACTCTGTCACCTCCAAATATCTGTCAATAGGCTCACTCAGAACCTTCTCAAATATACTCAATAGGTTCACTCAGAACCTACTCAAATCTTCTCAATAGGTCCACTAAGAACCTGCTCAAATATGCTCAATAGGTTCACTCAGAACCTACTCAAATATGCTCAATAGGTCACAAACAAAATTTTACCTCAAACTCTCAAATCTGCTCAATAGGTCCACTCATAACCTACTCAAATATGCTCAATCACATACTCAATCAATATCCACTCAAACCTATCAAATCTGCTCAATAGGTCCACAACCTACTCAAATATCTCAATAGGTCCACTTAGAACCTACTCAAATATGCTCAATAGGTCCACTTAGAACCTTCTCAAATCTGCTCAATAGGTCCACTCAAAACCTACTCAAATCTGCTCAACAAGTCCACTCATAACCTGCTCAAATATGCTCAATAGGTCCACTTAGAACCTGTCTTAAATCTGCTCAATAAGTCCACTCATAACTTATCCAAATATGCTCAATAAGCTCCATAATAAAGCCTTTTTTCTCAATAAGTTCACTCAAAACTTGTCCAAATCTGCTCAACAAGCTCACTTAGAACTTGTCCAAATCTGCTCAATAAGTCCTCTCTAGGACTTGCTCAAATCTACATTGCAAGCTTCCACAAAATCTTACTCAAAATTAGTCCACAAGCCTTCTCAAAGACTTGTCTCAAATCACATAGAATCATAAAGAGAATTGTTAGAGACTCAATATGTTCTATACTCAATGCTCAATCAATATCTCAACTCAATCTCATAGAAGCATAAAGAGAATTGTTAGAGACTCAATATGTTCTATACTCAAATCCTAATCTCAACTCAAATCAATCTCATAGAATCATAAAGAGAATTGTTAGAGACTCAATATGTTCTATTCTCAAATCTCAATCTCAACTCAAATCAATCTCATAGAAGCATAAAGAGAATTGTTAGAGACTCAATATGTTCTATACTCAAATCCCAATCTCAACTCAAATCAATCTCATAGAAGCATAAAGAGAATTGTTAGAGACTCAATATGTTCTATTCTCAAATCTCAATCTCAACTCAAATCCCAGAATATAGAATAGTTTGTTTCATGGAACTTGAACAACCACTTCACACATCCACTTGACTAGGCTCAATCAACTCTACTCAACCAATCACCTCAAGGAACAACCCTTTCTCACAAACCCTAGTCCAAGCATGTATCAACCAACTCAAAATGTTTCCAACAATGCTCAACCACAAATCTCACATAACAATGATACTCATGTTCTTTTCTAACTCAAGTTCAAGTTCTTTGCACAACCAATTGGCTTCAACAACAATGCTTATAAAACAAGGTTTAATCACAACTCTCAAACCAGAAAACCTTGAAGCATTTAACCAATCACTTTCGAAAAGGAAACCACAATCAATCCTTTTCACTCCAAAGGTATTTTATAATCAACCACCATAATCAATCAATAGGAGAATGTGCCCATACCTTTTATGAAGATGAAGAAGCCTCTTTGGAAATCTGCCACAATCACAATATTCTTTTGCCAATCCTCACAAGGGTTAGAAGATCACAAAATAATCAACATTACTCCACTTCACAATAATATTCACCAAGGCTTTTAATTAGAAAACCTTCTTAAGAATTAATGCACAACTTCCTTATCACTCCTAAAACCACTTGTACCATAAAATAAAATAAATCAAAACATTGCATAACCTTGTCACTCCAAAAACCACTTATACCATAAAATAACTCAAATATTTTATATCCTTCCTTTCAACACTTTTGCACTTAAAAAAAATAATCACAAAGCCTTCTTAGGCAATATCCCACATTAATCAAATATCAAACCTTAGCCATATGCAAAAATTAAATCCACTATACTCTCCGTGAAAATCGACGCTTAACACAACCTTAGCAAATTCGAAATATTTCATGCACCCGAAAATTTTGGCGATCGAATTATGGCATACCTTGCAAAATGGCTTCGGGTGGTTTCGACCCTGCGTTCCTCCTCGTCGTGCGCCTTAGCGCACTCTCCACCCACCGTGTGGGCTAGGCCTCCCACGTGGAGGCTTTAAGCCTTTGAGACTTATATTTCCGTCCTCTCCACCTATGCCTTGAAACTTGCTCCCTTGTTCCACGTGCAGTGCACAAACAAAATCGAAAGGGGGAATCGACGATTGCGAAGGAGGGGATAATCGAATGCGGAAAATATTTCTTGTCACCTACTTGGTTGATAAAATCAACCCCTTTAAATATTCGAACCTTTGCATGATAAAATATGTGTTAGGCTCCTATCCTAACATTAATTATTAATAATAATAATAATAATATATTTTATCCTATGATTATAATAATAAAATAATATAATAATACATAATATAATAATACATAATATAATAACTAATTATATTAATTATTATATTATTATAATATTAGGGTTAGGAAGCATTGCAACCTTTCACCTATAACCCTAAGAGTGGGTATAAATCACTTTACAATTCTATCATTCGGAATATCAAGAAAATATATAATATATGATTTATTAAATCATTGAAGGGACTTCCCGACAATTCAAAGGTGATTCTTTTAGATTTAGGTTATTTATTATTTATTTATCATTTTATGTGCTAGGAACCCTAGGTTCCTACCATATGGTATCAAAGCCTTATGGATCCAACCATATTGGTCAAGGAAATGAAAAATGACATTGCGGACATTAGAAGAATGATTGAACAAAAAAAAAAAAACAAATGGAACATTTTGATTGTATTA
This sequence comes from Wollemia nobilis, assembly GCA_028583015.1. NCBI lineage: Eukaryota > Viridiplantae > Streptophyta > Pinopsida > Araucariales > Araucariaceae > Wollemia > Wollemia nobilis. Next base: position 4,451,996 of record JAQPPZ010017188.1, on the reverse strand, counting down.
TACAGTATTTAATGGAAATGCAAGAGGAGGAGACCATAGCCATGGAATCCAAGGTGGAGGAGGAGCCCATAGCCAGGGAATCCTAGGTGGTACCCATTGCACTCCCCAAGAAAGAAAAAAATATTTCAAACCCTAAAATTTTTGAACTAAAGTTTAGTGAATGCACATATTCCATATTGCATCATTTTGATTATGAAAACCCTAAAAAATTTATTGCCAGAGACAAAATGGAGAAGATAATAGAACCCACATCACATGGCTTACATGTAGAAGGGTGTCCAATCAAAGGAATTTGTCTTGAAAATCTAGAAGAGCACTATCACAAGAAGCCTCAGAGTATTGAAGATTTATCTCTTGATTGGAAAGATGATTTAACGAATGTAGAAAGCCTACCAAAAACACTCAAAAGCATGGTTATATCAATGGTTGTGCACCAACGACCTCCACCATGGCCTCCTCCTCCCTAGCATGAAAAGCTTAACTTTATTTTATTAGACTTCACATGGCTCTTCATTATACTAACGAAAAGCCTGATTATTGGCAAAATGGTCTATAATTCATCGTCTACATAGGCAGTAAGATAAGAAATGAGTATTTCAAATAGTTTACTCAAGTTGGTAGGCTGGATAACGTTGTCCGATCCTGCCCACATCGCCTCTGCGAACTGTTGATGAATAAGCTCCGTTGGGTAGTATGAATCCCACCATATAAAACCATACGATACATCCATGTAAAACAATGGAAAATTCATGGATGAAATTAATTTTTGCCCTTCTAAACCCAAATATGAATATACATAAAATTGTTTTCACCCTTTTCAAGTAACTCAAGCTTGAGTAGAAATGAAAATAAACCAAATCAAAGATCTTGAAAAAAAATAATAAATGAGAAATAAACAACCGTTTTACTTATTCAGTGATGTCTGTATGTATTTCAGGTAGCTTAAAGTTCTGCCCCATAAATATAGACATACATAGAATGATATGGGCCAATAACATGTATGTACGCTGCCAATCAAATGATAGAACACCTTAAAGTTTTGAAGCCAATACTACTCTTACTTGCTAGTGTTCATGTAAGTTAATAAATGGGTACAATCTTAACTGAGTCTAAAAGAAGTCCTCCTTTATAGTACTGAACGTCACATTCTTTCATGCAAAAATTCACATTATTTTGACCACTTTCATTCATAGAAATTTGATCTGCACAAATTTCTATCCAAGATTTTGCCAAAGCTTTGTAAGAAGCTTTCGAAAGTCGTTCTTCCTCGAGAGATGGTTGTTCAGATGAATTGAAAAAGTTAAAAAATATTGGGATAAATATTTGGACTCTCATCCATGAATATTCCTTGGGATTCTCACACATCTCGTACTCTTTCACATCCCTCTATTCTCCACACTCTGATTGTAGTTGTACATGAACAAAACTCGCTTCAACATCCAAAAAAATTAACACAATGCACTAAAAAAAAAAAATCAAAAGCACACAGAAGAGGCAACTAAGTCTTATGATATTGCGGCAATCAAATACAGAGGCATCAACGCTATAAAAAACCTTGATATTAGCATATATAATGTGAAAAAAATAATGAGCATCCCACTGCCTATAGGAGGAATTACCAAGAACATGAGAGGGGAGGGATCATCCGTTATTAGGGCTTGTTGTGACTATTTCACAACTAGCCCCAAAGCTTGGGGACCCACATTTTTTTGATAAATTTTTGGTGTGGTTTTTTTTGTCTATTAATGTGTTTGTAATTCAAACATTAACTTTTGGGTTAATTCATGTTTAAAAAAATAAATAAACTAAACAAAAAAAAAAAGAATTAAAAAAAAATAATAATAATAAATTAATTAATAGAACAAAAGAAAGAAAAAAAAAAAAAGTAAAAATAATATATATATATATATATATATATATATAAAACAAATGAACATAAAATAAAAACAAAAAAAAAAACAAAAAAATAATAATAAAAATAAAATAGGATTATTTTTAGCTTTTTTGTTTTTTTGTTAGTTTTTAATTTTTTCATGTTGGTTTAAGTAAAGTTTAGTTTTTGTTTTTTTTGCAAGGTATTGCATATGGAAGAAAGGAAGAAGGAAACGAAAAGCCATGGAGGAGAAACGAAAAGTCATGGAGGAGAAAACGAAAAGTCATTGGAATTGTGTTGTAAAAGCTCCACATGTAATACAAACAGTTAATTTATATCATTTGAAACTTGTGATGCATGAAAGAGTCAGTTTTGCATGACAAATCATTTCATTTGCAATTCAAGAAGTAATACATTCATTTTCCATCTCACTTTTCATACATTTCATCTTAGTGGCATATGCATCTTAGATGCAAATTATTTAAGTATGTCAAATCCTCTTAGGGTTATGTTATAACATAAATCTAAGTAAATCCTAAGGTTGGAAACTGAGTCTTGAAATGTATAGGACCAAGCACGTCTCATACATTAAAAAGGATCTTGAGCAAAATGATCAAAACCTAACTTGGAGGAAAAGGTTGGGCAAAAGAAGTTTTTGTCTATCCTATTATGCAACATGATCCTTAAAACAGTGGTTGTCACCACTTCCATAGAGCTTAAAGCCTAAAATCAAAGTAGTAAGGATAGGATTAAATCCTCATCAAACTTAGGTTGATGATCCAATTTCCCAAAGCTTTGATTTGACCCACATAGAGTAGTAAGGATAGGGTATAAATTCTCATCTCGGTTGGTTGAGAATCTGATTCCCCAAAGCTCTTATGTCTCATTTCATAATAAGTCTTGGATTGTAAGGATCGTACTATTTGTCCTCTGCAAAGGATGGGTAGTCATCCCCAAGGTCTAAGTAACAAAAATAATAATTTCCATTTACATTTAAATCTTGGATTGTAAGGATCGTACTATTTGTCCCTAACCAGGATGGGTAGTCATCCCCAAGGTCCAAGAAGTAAAAATAAATTTTTTCCATCTCATATTTATATCGGATTGTAAGGATCGTACTACTTGTCCTCTACAAAGGATGGATAGTCATCCCCAAGGTCCAAAGAAATGAAGATAAGTTTTGGATTGTGGGGTTAGATATGCCCATGCATGGCATCATGTCTTGCCTAAAAACAAGACCACTAATTGTTTAGAGGGTTAGACTAGCATGACCATTTTTTCCATAATTGGTTTAATTATTTTGCTCAAAGTGAGGTAAAGAATTCTAAATCAGAATAGTAAGGATAGGGTTAAACTCTCATCTCGGTTGGTTGGGAGTCTGATTCCCCAAAGTTCTGATTTCACATCCACTCGCACATGGGTTCAAGATAGTAGGGACTCACAACCAACTTTGGGATATAATGAACCATTCACTAGTGGATCCTAAGAGGGTTTGGCAGTCTTGAATGTTTGTACATAATACTAGAAGAGTGACTATGCATTTTATAAAAGCAAAATCTCATGGCATATTCATTAGGGTACACAAATCATTCACAATCTCGCATATGCATTCATGCAAAACTGACAATGGAATGTTGATCAATTTCAAATGATGAGGAAAGAAATTCATTGCACACACTGAGCTAATGCTTAGCGATTCTGATGTTTCATGTATTTTTGATCTATTGGCATTCTTTGGATATTGGTTGATGCTTGTGTTAAATTTTTGAAGTGTGTTTTCAGGTGTTCTTTTTGGGTTCTCATCGAAATGCTCAGGAGCATTTCCCAACAGAGTCGCCATTTGTTGTGACTATTTCACAACTAGCCCCAAAGCTTGGGGAACCACATTTTTTTGATAAATTTTTGGTGTGGTTTTTTTTGTCTATTAATGTGTTTGTAATTCAAACATTAACTTTTGGGTTAATTCATGTTTAAAAAAATAAATAAACTAAAAAAAAAAAAAAGGAATTAAAAAATAATAATAATAATAAATAAATTAATAGAACAAAAGAAAGAAAAAAGAAAAAAGAAAAAAGTAAAAATAATATATATATATATATATATATATATATATATATATATTAAACAAATGAACATAAAATAAAAACAAAAAAAAAACAAAAAAATAATAATAAAAATAAAATAGGATTATTTTTAGCTTTTTTTTTTTTTTGTTAGTTTTTAATTTTTTCATGTTGGTTTAAGTAAAGTTTAGTTTTTGTTTTTTTTGCAAGGTATTGCATATGGAAGAAAGGAAGAAGGAAACGAAAAGCCATGGAGGAGAAACGAAAAGTCATGGAGGAGAAAATGAAAAGCCATGGAGGAAAATCTTTAAAATACCCATTGAAATGCATGCACAAGGAGGAACTTTTGGCATGGCCAAATGCGGCAAAATTTGATGTGTAAAAGAGGAATATAATTTGAATGGGAAAGCTTCTTTTCAGAAATTTCAGGCCTTGTTAGCAAGAAAGAATGAGAAATTTTCTGCATGCTCTATTTTAATTGTTTTATCTTTCCCCTTCCAAATTTCAGATTTGTATGTGAAATTTACGCCATGGGATGGGTTATTTCATGTGAATGTTTGCAATTTGGAAATTATTTTAAACCCTAGAAGTCAAGCACTTAGTTTACTTTGATTGTGTGTAGTACAGATCAAATAGGCTAGGTTGCATGTATGAAACTCTCACGTATTCGGTTTTGCAGGACGGGGTGCTATCAAACTGAAGGAGATTTTGCATTGATGCATTTCCAGCAATTATCTTGATGCAAAATTTTAATTTTCTGTTCTGAAAAATTTTAATTTTCAGAATTTTTTCCTATTTTCAGGAATTAAAATAAACATCAAAAAAAATTTCAAAATCCAAAAATAATTTCACCATTGCGTAGATTATAATTCAGACTTCCATTACGCACTTTGAAATTTCATTTTTGGAGTTGTTTAGTATTTTTTAAAATTCACCGAAGTTGCTATTTTGTCACAGATTTTAAAAATCCGAAAATAGAAATTTTCCATTTTAAGGTCAAATTTCATTTTTCCAGTTTTTTTTGCATTCATGAGCCTATGATGACATTCCCTTCATTAAAATTTCAATTTCATTGAAGGAGTTATGTTTTACGACATTTTCGCAAATTTCCATTTCGGGCCTAAAATTATCCTTTCTTCATAAAAATTCCAATTTTACGAAAGGGGGATAATTTGAGTATTATATTGAAGGTATTTGCCTTAAAGCACTTAATTGTTCATCTTGATGAAAATTTGATTTCATTTAAGAGGGATAAGTTAAAGTGACATTTTGAAGATTCTATTCATCATTGAGGATTTAATGCAAGATAAAATCCATTTTAAAACCATCAAGATAAAAGGAATTAAAGCACTACATCGTGGTCATATGAGGGCCAACTCACATTTGATTTATTTTGGTTCAATGAACAATCACTAAAGTTTCATGGTAAAATAAACCAACATTGCCCCTTGTTTACTGATTACTTGCAATCACTAAGGTGTTCCAAGCATTTAAATTGAATATCTTTATTTGAGATTACTAATGCACATATGCAAATGCTAATATAACGGAGACCTTGGAGAAGTTGTTTGTTTAACTTCTTTGCAAGAGGGGATTTGGAATCCAAATCCTAAGGGAGAGTGTACTTTCACAATTGGGTGAAAATACCACTCAACAGGGCTATAGATGCACCTAAAATTGAAGAGGCAAGTAAACCGAGTTTACAAGCAGATACAAACACCAGTGGCAATGCTTCTGCTTCATCAAGAGCTTCTAATGAATGGCCTCGTATATGTTTACAGCAACAAGCACATCCATTGATGGCATCATGGCTTAAACAAGCAAATGGGAACAAGGGCTTGAATTATCAAAAACAGTTGCACCAAGCTGTCAATTATGAGAAATATTTACATGTAGCTCTGTTAACATCCAGCAGTGCTTCTATTTACAATATTATGGGTGTGGAATCTACACCTATTAATGGAGGTAATCACATTGGCTTAGCTACTGGTATTTCAAATAATATTTTACTCAATGGCTCAGTCATGACCAATTCATTGGTTCCAGCTTCAAATCAATCTAATTGCAGTGTAGCACCAACCATTGAAGCTTCAACTGGGTAATTTGCTTTGCAGACATCTGCTTATGCAAATTCTTCTCATCATTCTTTTGGCATTTCCAGAGTTAGCTTGGAAAACCTAACATATAGCAATTGGATGGGAGTTTCTGTTCAGGGTTTAGGACCCACAACTAATGCTGAAACTAACAGTTCGAAATAACGAATAGGACTCTATAGCTCTAGGATTGGATTAAGTTCATCGGTATTATGAACTCCAAGTTTTTGAAGACTGCAAGAGATATTTGTTTGTAATAGATCATTTTTCTTACCGTGGGAACAATTATATTATCCGTTAGCTTTTGAAGACTTCAAGAGAACTTTGTTTGGAACAGGTCTTTGTTTTTACCGTGGAAACAATGATAATATTGTTAGCATTTCAAGACTACAATTTGTTTTTACTCTGGGAAAAAGATAACATCCTTTAGCGGAACTGATACAATGAGTTTTGCCTTTGATTATTATAGTTTCCTTGGTGAGCAGTAGGAAACCTGATTGACGAGATCTTTGTCATGCGTGCTCATAATAGTATCATACGAGTTCTTTGACGAGTTCTCAGAGTAGCAAAATTGGACAACAATGATTTTAACGGTGAAAGTAGAAGCATTATGGAAAATTTGCTGGAGGAGAATAATAATTTTAAGGGAGGCCAAAAATGAAAGAATTTTAATTATGCACCACCTCAATGCCCAAGTCCCTTCCCTATTCCATAGTGGCACATTTCACACCAAACCAGGATCATCTCAATGTCCAAACGGCACATAAAATCTTCATAATAAAAAATGACGTGCTTGAAAGTTTCTCTTGCAACCAAATCTCCTTCTACACAAATAATATATTGCTAAAATATTACAGAACTTTGATAATGTTAAGATGATCATCAAATTTCTAGGGTATATCATTTTCCCAGTATTGAAGGTGATCTGGTTTTACCAGTACCGCAAACTCTTGATGATCCAAATTACACCTCACTTTAGACTAAGTAACTATAGACGAGATACAAGATACCTTGTCAGCACAGTGATAATATGATGCAGGAGCATTTGGTGGTGGCAGAGCAATCTTGCATCATCCAAAAAAAATTTAAGTACTGGCGAGGGGATAAGCTATCACGATATCATGACAGAAAAGCTGTCACGATATCGTGACACATTTGAAGAATAGGTGTTAAGGGAAAAGGCTATCATGATATCACGAGACACTTGAAGCATAGGCACCAAGTGGAAAGGCTATCATGATATCACAACACATTTGAAGAATAGGCGCCAAGGGGAAATGCGGCCGCGATATCGTGACACATTTGAAGAATAGGCGTTAAGGGGAAAGGCTGTCGCGATATCGCGACACATTTGAAGAATAGGCGCCAAGGGGAAAGGCTGTCACGATATCGTGACACATTTGAAGAATAGGCACCAAGGGGAAAGGCTATCGTGATATCGTGACACATTTGAAGAATAGGCACCAAGGGGAAAGGCTATCACGATATCGTGACACATTTGAAGAATAGGTGCCAAGGGGAAAGGCATTTGAAGAATAGGTGCCAAGGGGAAAGGCTGTCGCGATATCGCAACACATTTGGAGAATAGGTGCCAAGGGGAAATGTGGTCATGATTTAGCAACATGTCGTGGTTTCATGACCCGAAGCCAGAAGACAAGTGCGAAAGGTGAAGACGTCACGATTTCGTGACATGTTGCAATTTTGAGACCCGAAGGCAGAAGACAAGCGCGGAAGGCAAAGACGTTGCAATTTTGTGACATGTCGTAGTTTCACGGCCCGAAGACAGAAGGAAAGTACAGAAGGCCAGGATGTCATGATTTCATGACATGTCGCATTTTCATGGCCCAAAGACAGAAGGAGAGTGCGGAAGGCCAGGATGTCGCAATTTCATGACATGTCACGTTTTCGCGACCCAAAGACAGAAGGAGAGTACGGAAGGCCAGGATGTCATGATTTTGTGACATGTCACAGTTTCACGACCCAAAGATAGGAAGCAAGTGCGAAAGGCCAAGATGTCATGATTTTGTGACATGTCATGGTTTTGCGGCCCGAAGGAGAGAATAGAGGCCAAACACCAAAACGTAGCAATATCACGATCGAAGAGGAGAGAGAGAGCAAGGAAGCAAAAATGTCATGATATCATGATAGGTCATTCACAACTCCAGATAGGCAGGTGGTTTTAGAGGTCATTGTAGAAGGCCACATGGTAGCAAAATACAGGTGGCTATAGAGCACTCTTGGGAATGATGACTCAGAGGGTCGATGGACAGGTGGCTACAGAGCACTCTTGGGAATGATGACTCAGAGGGTCGATGGATAGGTGGCTGTAGAGAACTCCACCATTCCATGCCATGATGATTCAAGGCACCTAGAAATAGTATGTAGGCGGTGACAGAACATTCGTGCGGGCGGTTACAAGAAACTCCGTAGTTTGTGTAATGATGTCCGAAGGGGGTCGGGTCCACTATAAGAGGCAGTTCATACATTGTAAGGGGGGTTGGCCAATTGTAACTTTTGTGATTCAGATTTTGAAAGCTGTTAATGAAAATTTGGTGGTTTTTCTGTATGTAATTCCAATCCTACGTCAAGTGGTATCAGAGTCAAAAGGTTTTGAGCGCGCGAAAATATCATCGGCCGTGAGGCAGTTTGCGCCAAGATCTGTGGTTGGGGGTTGTGAGGAAGTGAGCAGGATGCCTCCATGAAGAAACCATGGTGGTGCAAGGAATAGGGGGGTAGAGGTCAATCTCAGAGCCTTGCAGAGGCAAGTGCAAGCCCTACAGAAGGAATTGAGAAGAGGAGTTGAGCCAAGAAGAGAGGACCACAATGAATATGAAGTTTGGGAAGACGAGGGTCCATCTGATGAGGAAGAAGCGTTGAATCCAGTAGAAGCTATGCTATATAGGTCCATATCCCAGATCGAGAAGAAGTCAAAGTTTGACGTCTCCACATATTCTAGGAATCTCAACCCCGAGGAGTTGGTAGATTGGATCAATGACATGGAGGAATATTTTGAGTATGAGGAGATCTCAGATCCAAATCAGATCAGGTTCACAAAAACAAAGTTTAAGGGACATGCTAGCATCTGGTGGAAAGGAGTACAACTAGAAAGGAACAGGAGGGGAAAAGAAAAGATCACCAGGTGGGATCGGATGGTTGAGAAATTGAAGAGACAATTCATCCCCGTAGATTATGAGTTGGATCTGTTGAGGAGGATGTAGAGTCTAAGGCAGGCGAGTAAATCTATCAAAGAGTACACGAAGGAGTTCTACCAGATCTCAATTTGAACAAGCCATTCTGAGGTGAATAAGGAGAAGGTCACCCGCTACATCAATGGATTGAGAACCATCATTCAAGAAGATCTAAGTCTGGTTCAGATGATCACGATGGAGGATGTGTACCAGTTTGCATTAAAAGTGGAAGAGAAACTGAATAGGAGGTTTGAGGGTAAGCAGAGAGGAAAGGATCATGGTGGGAGAGCTGGTGGAAGGACCAATGGAGGAAGATACATAGATCTAAAGAAGACTGGTGAAATAAGCAGTAGCCAGAACCAGAAAGAAGAGAAAGAGAAGAATACCCACTACCCACACAATCAGAACAATAGCTACCCGAGAGGAAGAGGTAGGCCTGGGTGTGGGTATGGGAGAGGTGTATTTCATGGAACCTGCTTCAATTGTAGGGAAGAAGGGCATCGGGCATACAACTGTCCACAACGCCAAGAGAGGCCAAATCGGAGACCTGAGGGTCAGGCCAGGGCTGCTATAGTAGATGAAGGTGTCGAATCTGAGCACTCTGAGGAGGCAAAACGAGGAGAAGCTATGGTCATAAGGAGAGTCTTGTTGAATGAGGAAAAGGAGCTAGACCAGAGGAACAACCTATTTCGCATGAGATGCAAATGCTTATGCAAGGTCTGTAACATCATTATTGACAATGGTAGTACTGATAACTTGGTCTCTAAGGAGATGGTTTCCAAGTTACAATTAGAGAGAAGAAGACACCCACATCCATATCGGATTGCGTGGTTACATAAGGACCATAGGGTTTTGGTCAATGAGCAATGCCTGGTGAAATTTAACATTGGAACTTATAGTGATGAGGTCCTGTGTGACATCTTGCCTATGGATGCATGTCACATGTTGCTTGGGAGACCATGGTAGTTTGATCGGAGTGCAGTACATGATGGTCGAGCCAACACGTATTCCTTGTCGAAGAATGGAGTTTGCCATAAGTTGAAACCCCTGAAGGAGGCAGATGAAAAGGTATGTAGTAGTGCTCGAATCTGTCTAGTTGATGGAAGGAGATTTTTAGATGGCTTGAAGCTAGATCATATGTGCTATGCAATAATCCCTAGGGTTAAGGAAAAGGAATGCGAGGATACCCCAGTAGAAGTTATGGGCCTGTTAGAAGAATTTCTAGATATCATGTCTGATAATGTACCTGAGGGTTTACCACCTGTAAGGAAGATCAATCATCATATAGACTTGGTGCCAGGGTCTAGCTTGCCCAATAAGGCCGCACACAGGATGACTCCTATGGAAACTGAGGAGCTGAATAGGCAAGTTCAAGAGTTGTTAAAGAAGGGGTTAATTCGGGAGAGTCTTAGCCCATGTGTAGTACCTGCAGTACTAGCACCCAAGAAATATGGAGAGTGGAGAATGTGCATAGAATCTCTGGAAATTAACAAGATCACTATAAAATACAGGTTCCCATTGCCAAGGATGGATGACATTATGGACTGTTTGAGTGGAGCTGAGTACTTCATGAAGATTGATCTGAAGAGTGGTTACCATCAGATCTATGTTAGAGAAGGGGATGAGTGGAAGACAACCTTCAAAACCAGAGAGGGTTTGTATGAGTGGTTGGTCATGCCATTTGGGCTAACCAATGCACCTAGTACATTCATGCGGCTGATGAATGAAGTATTGAAAGAATTTTTAGGCAAATTTGTCATTGTCTACTTAGATGATATCTTGATATTTAGCAAAACCCTAGAGGAACACCTGATGCATATCAGGAGGGTTTTTGAGAAGCTACGGGAGGAGCAGTTGCTGATAAATCTGAAGAAGTGTAACTTCGTGAAAAAGGAGTTGGTATACTTGGGATTTTTCATCTCAGTAGATGGTCTAAAAATGGACCCAAAAAAGGTGAGGGCTATCATAGAATGTCTTGCTCTAAGAAGCGTGACTGAGGTAAGATCATTTCATGGTCTAGCCAATTTTTATAGAAATTTCATTAGAAATTTTAGCAGTATTTGTGCATCCCTTACGGAGAAAATGAAGGGGAATAAGAAGGAATTTAAGTGGACAATCAGAGCAGACAAGAGCTTTTCTATGTTAAATAAGGTCACAGAGCAACCTGTCTTAGCAGTTCCAGATTTTAATAAGGTATTTCAGGTAGACTGTGATGCTAGTGGTAGTGCCATAGGGGCTGTATTGAGTCAAGAGGGTAAGTCTGTCACTTATTTTAGTGAGAAACTCAATGATGCTAGGAAGAAGTATTCAGTGTATGATCAGGAGTTCTATGCTATAGTTCAGGCTCTGAAGAAATGGAGGCATTATTTGTTGCCAAAGGAATTTTTTCTATATACTGATCATCAGGCACTACAGTATATTAATAGTCAAGGAAAGCTGAATCAGAGGCACCTGAAGTGGGTTGAGTTCCTATAGAGCTATACCTTTGTGCTGAAGCACCGGAGTGGAAGGTCCAACAGAGTTGCGGATGCTTTAAGTAGGAGGCAATGTTTATTGATGGAAATGAAGGTGGAAGTTGTAGGGTTTGCTGAACTTAAGGGTTTGTACCCTACAAATCCCGACTTCGTAGAAGCTTGGAAGGCCTGCTCTGTGCCTGTTACTTTAGACAAGACTAAGTGGTTAAATTTTCTGATCCAAGATGGAATGTTGTTCAGGGGGAACCAATTATGCATTCCACGGAGTTCAATGAGGGAGAATCTGATCAAGGAAAAACACAGTGGAGGTTTGGTTGGACACTTTGGTCAAGACAAGACCATTTCCCTTGTTAATGAAAACTACTACTGGCCACAATTGCAACAATATGTGACAAAATTCGTGCAAAGTTGTAGGATATGCGAGATGGCGAAAGGTGTGAGGCAGCCTACTGGTTTATATCAACCACTACCTATACCCGAGAGGCCATGGGAGGACATCAGTATGGATTTTGTTCTTGGTTTACCTAGGACACAGAGGGGAAATGATTCCATACTTGTGGTGGTTGATAGGTTTTCAAAAATGGCTCATTTTATCCCCTGCCAGAAGACTAGTGATGCGGTCCATGTGGCAGGCCTATTTTTCAAAGAAGTGGTATGACTGCATGGTCTGCCGAAGAGTATTGTGTCAAATAGGGATACCAAGTTTGTAGGGTATTTTTGGAGAACCTTGTGGAAGAAACTGAAGACGGATTTAAAATTCAGTTCTGCATACCACCCACAGACAGATGGCCAAACAAAGGTGGTAAATAGAAGTTTGGGCAATCTATTGAGATGATTGGTAGCAGACAAGCCCAAGGGATGGGATTTAGTTTTGCCATAGGCGGAATTCACATACAACAACTCTGTCAATAGGAGTACCAACAAATCACCATTCCAGATAATTTATGGGAGCAGCCCAAGAAATGCTTCTGAGTTGAGGAGGATGGATATAAGAGAAAAGTGTAGTGCTGAGGCCGAAGACTTTGCAGAACACCTAAAAAGTTTGCATGAAGAGGTGACGAAGCAGATCACTAAGATGAATACTCAATATAAGACCAGGGCAGACTAGAAGCATCGGCCTAAAGAATTTGAAGTGGGAGATACCGTCATGGTCCATCTAAGAAAAGAAAGGTTTCCTGCCAAGACCTATAACAAGCTAAAGATGAAGAAGTTTGGGCCATGCAGAATCATTGGAAAACGGGATTCGGGCAATGCATACGAGGTGGAGTTGCCGAGTGAACTTAACATCTCACCCATTTTTAACATTTTGGATTTGGTCGAGTATCATGAAGGAGGTAGCAGTGAGACCCCAAACCCAGATTTGTGGAGCATTCCAGTAGCCACCCCAGTCACAGACGAGATAGAAGAAGTCCTTGACACGCGTGAGGGCCGAAGTACTAGGAATAGGTGATATTCTAAATATTTGATCAAGTGGAAGGGCAGACCCGTAGAAGATGTGACTTGGTTGTCGAAGAAAGAGGTTGACCACCTGGGTCTACCTCATAGAATAGAAGTGAAGGTCACTTCTCAATTCACCCCAGGTGTCTGATGCAGGAGCATCCGGTGGTGGCAGAGCAATCTTGCATCATCCAAAAAAAAAAAAATTAAGTGCTGGCGAGGGGATAAGTTGTCGCGATATCGCGACAGAAAAGCTATCACGATATCGTGACACATTTGAAGAATAGGCATCAAGGGGAAAGGTTGTCGTGATATCGTGACTCACTTGAAGCATAGGCGCCAAGGGGAAAGGCTATCGTGATATCGTGACACATTTGAATAATAGGTGCCAAGGGGAAAGGCTGTTGCGATATCGCAACACATTTGAAGAATAGGACTTAAGCGGAAAGGCTATCGCGATATCATGACACACTTGAAGCATAGGCGCCAAGGGGAAAGGCTATCACGATATCACGACACATTTGAAGAATAGGTGCCAAGGGGAAAGGCTGTCGCGATATTGCGACATGTCGTGGTTTCGTGACCCAAAGCCAGAAGACAAGTGCAAAAGGTAAAGATGTCGTGATTTCGTGACATGTCACGATTTCGCGACCCGAAGGCAGAAGACAAGCGCGAAAGGCAAAGACGTCATGATTTCATGACATGTCACAGTTTTGCGGCCCAAAGATAGAAGGAGAGTATGGAAGGCCAGGATGTTGTGATTTCACGACATGTCATGTTTTTGCGGCCCAAATATAGAAGGAGAGTGCGAAAGGCCAGGATGTCGTGATTTCGCAACATGTCGCATTTTCATGGCTCGAAGACAGAAGGAGAGTACGGAAGGCCAGGATGTCACGATTTCGTGACATGTTGCAGTTTTGTGACCCAAAGACAAGAGGCAAGTGCGGAAGGCCAAGATGTCACGATTTCACATGTCACGGTTTTGCAGCCCAAAGGAGAGAATAGAGGCCAAGCACCAAAATGTCATGATATCGTGACCAAAGAGGAGAGAGAGAGAGCAAGGAAGCAAAAATGTCACGATATCGCGATAGGTCATTCACAACTCCAGATGGGTAGGCAGTTGCAGAGGTCGTTGTAGAAGGGCACGTGGCAGCAAAATATAGGTGGCTACAGAGCACTCCTAGGAATGATGACTTAGAGGGTCGATGGACAGGTGGCTGTAGAGCACTCCGCCATTCCATGCCATGATGATTCAAGGCACCTGGCAACAGTATGCAAGCGGCGATAGAACATTCGTGCGAGCGGTTATAGGAAACTCTATAGTCTGTGTAATGATGTTCGAAGGGGGTCGGGTCCGCTATAAGAGGCAGTTCATACATTGTAAGGGGGGTTGTCCGATTTTAACTTCTGTGAGATTTTGAAAGCTGTTACTAAAAATTTGGTGGTTTTTTTGTGTGTAATTCCAGTATTGCGTCATAATATTCTTTTAATACCGTTCAATATTCCAGGGACTCTTTTCAACAAAGCAATGAATATAGACACGATCATAAATTAAATAATAGTAATAAGACAATACTGCAGAAGATGTTCATGCTTAGTTTTAATTACTTGTTTAGTGCTTGAATTACTGCTAACATAGGATTTCGGATGCATGTGTAGTATGGCTACACATTTCTATCACTGTAATTGTGCTACAAGAGTATTTGGAGTAGTTTTATGGTGAGTTTGAGCATGGTAAACTCATGGTGGAATTACCCGGATATCATTTTTCTCTTTCATTAATGGTCAATTTCAACATGGTTACTTTTCCAACAACTGTCGAAAGATGTGTTAGGATTAGAAAGCAACTACGATGATAGTCTGGAGCATAGATGAAAATGCTGTGTTGCGATGGATTGCGATATCAATTGCAAAGGTTAAAAAAGGACATCCCTGGGTTCTATCAAGTTTTCAATATGAGTAAACCTCTTTGGTTACATAAAGGAGAAGAATATTAGGATTAAAGTTACCTTGCCTTGCATTAGAAATGTATCTCTATGAACACAATATATATATATATATATATATAAAGATATATTTCTTGATAAGTTGTTTGGAATATAAGTGAGGATAAAAATCAATATAACAAAACTACTAGCTTACGTCCTAAAGCAATTGGGCAAACACAATACACCAATATCTCAAGACTACTCCAATGTTAAAAAGCACATCTATTTCGGCATTATCCAATTAAACAAAGAGGATAGAAGTGATATTCTTCTACTTATACAAGATGGTGAACTTCAAGTAAATATCATAAATCCTTTAGAAGATATGGACGATCCAAGTTCCCTTGCTACCATCCACCTACAAACTGAGACTTTGCGAAGACTATTTTTCAGTCCTTCTAAAACTTTGAGGACAAAGTTATTCAAGGAGGGATGGCATGTTAGGATCCTATCCTAACATTAATTAATAATAATAATAATAATATATATATTTTATACTATGATTATAATAATAAAATAATACATAATATAATAACTAATTATATTAATTATTATATTATTATAATATTAGGGTTAGGAAGCATTGCAACCTTTCACCTATAACCCTAAGAGTGGGTATAAATCACTTTACAATTCTATCATTCATAATATCAAGGAAATATATAATATATGATTTATTAAATCATTGAAGGGACTTCCCGACAATTCAAAGGTGATTCTTTTAGATTTAGGTTATTTATTATTTATTTATCATTTTATGTGCTAGGAACCCTAGGTTCCTACCAATATGACATCGGCGGACATGGCGGGAAAAATCTTTTATTTAATTTTAAAATTTAAACTAAACCTTTAAAATTAAATTTCTCCATCACCGGGGCACCTTTTTCTATGAAACGAAAAGCCAACTTGGATTTTAAGAAAAACTCATTTCAAATATGCCATCCATAGTTTTAAATAAAACCTTTCCTTGCCTTCCTTGGTTTTCATAAAAACATTTTTCTAAGCTTCCCTTGAAGCTCCTTTTGGAACCAAATGCCATGCCTCCCTTTTTGAACCTTTGAACAAAAAAATTTCTTCTCATGAAGCTCTTTGTGGAGCAAAATCATAGTGCTTACTTACATATGTCCTTTTGACATCAATGACAACTTTTAGCTTAGGGACTCAAAATGTCCAACATAATGCAAACTTCATGACAAAATATCAGTAGCATCTTGACGCTTATGAGAGAATGATCTCTCTGTTAGGCAATTTGATAGTACTTCATTATGGCAATTCAGGGATCCAGTTTGATAGCACTTTGTTTCATTAATTGATCAGCCTTTGGGTGAAGAAAATGCTCCAATTTATAGAATTTCCTCCATTGAAATATTGAATTCTTGGAGAAGCCAAGACCAAGATTTAGTTAGGCTCAAGGAGATGAAACATCAATTCTGGAAGGTTCTTGAGCATAACCATTCAATATCAGTTGCCCTGTAATGGATTTTAATCGGATTGGGAAGCCCGAGTTTGTTACATGCATGACTGTCATCAACAGGTGCAACCCGCTCTAGCGGCCATCATTAGGTCCATCGTTCACCAAGTAGCCACTAGGGGGTTGGTGACCCAAACTGAAAAGGACTAGATTGCCTTATTTGAGTGGTTAGAACCATTGTTAGGTCTTGGGAAGGCCCAAGATAAGTAATATGACCTAAAACGGTATATATGAGTCAACATGATATGTTTTAGGTGTCTATAGATGCCCCTTTTTTAGATGCATTATGTGAAAGCACAACATTGAGAAAAAATATACAACCTAACATCATATTGCAGATTGATTAATGTTCATTGATCTGATCAACGTTATATGCCCTTGCATCTCTGAATCATTACCTCCAATAAAATAGTAGGCTTAATATTTTGGTAAACATTTCAACCACAAAGTATATACTGGAATCTACAACATCATGATTTAAGCATACCAAGATTTTGTTTAACATTTTTGTTTTTTTTTAAGCAAATAGGGAAGCTTATGATAGCTGTTATCAATGATTCTTGGAAAAATTCAATTAGTATTATTAGGTGTTTGATTGTTGATTTTGATTTAGAATTTTTATGATTATGACTACCCCCTCAAGTGACACATCGATGAGGAGATGTAAAATAATGAAAGTGGAGAGTCACTTGACCAAGATGACTTGGATGAATTTACCAAAGGTATAGGATTCTTTGGAGCTTTTTGAAGTTGACCAAAGAAAACTAGGATTCTTTGGAGCTTTTTGACATTTGACCAAAGGAAACTAGGGTTCTTTGGAGCTATTGATATTTTATCAAAGGAAAATAGGCTTCTTTGGAGCTTTTTAAAATTTGACCAAAGGAAACTAGGCTTCTATGGAACATTTGAGATGTGACTAAAGGAAACTAGGCTTCTTTGGAGCTTTTTTGAGATTGAGATAGCGAGGCAAAGGATGCAACCTTCTGGAAACCTAGCCATTGATTTGGTTGATTGGTGATTGGATGAAAATAGACCTTTGATTAGGAAAGTGCACTACCTTGATTTATCTAATTTTGCTTGTTTGTTTGATTGTTGATTGGAGAAAGTATGATATTGATAATGCCCTAGTTGATGCTTGCAAATTTTTGTGTGATTTGTAGTTTTGATATTTTGGACCATTAGATGTGATTAAATGCCCAATTTGAAGCTCAATATGCTGATAAAATGAATGCATTGATTGTTGTTTCGAGGCCATCCTCAGGTATGATGGTGGTGATGTTCAAATTTTGGGGTTGTCATAGGGTACAATGGTTGCGTCATAATGTGACCACCCTCTAGGTGAGCAGCTTACAAATTTGAAAAATATAAAAGCAATTTTGATAATTTTAAAATTTATTTTTATAGTTGGTAGTGAGAGAAAAGTGAGCTTTGAGAGAGGAGAGAGATAATTTGACATGGAACGATGTCAAGATCGAGTTAGACCATTATGGCAGATCAACCCAAGGTATCAACGAGTGGTGGAGCCAAAGCTCCTAAGGTAGACTCTCCATCCAACCCTCGTAAATTGTGAAATTTAAAATGAACTTCACTAATTAATGGGCTAAATGAACCACATTAAAATACAGGTAATGAAACTCACCCTTAATCTAGGATTTAGCTTAGGATAGCTTAAGGGTAGGGAAAATTTTAATTTTTGCATTTTTGGGTTGGGAAGAAACCCCATGTGGGGGCCACTACGGGGTCGTCCTAGGAAGGAACGATGCCTATCTAGCCAAAAGGGGGCTATCACGGGGTCTGGCGGTGATGTTTGAATTCTAATGGTCAGAAATCTGACCATTGGGGTGGTCATCCTAGGATTCGGTGGTGGCCACGAGAACCGTCGGGGTCCAGAGCGATGACCAACCTTAGGAAATGTTTTTTTGATTTTTGGATTAATTTTAATTTTTTTTTTATGTTTATGATGATTTTTTGATTTTTTTTGAATTTTTGGATGATTGATTGATTTTTTTGAATTTTTGGATGATTTTTTGATTTTTTATTAGGATTTTGGATGATTGATTTTTTTTTTGATGTTTTTGATTGTTTTTTTATTATTTTGATGTTTTTGATTGATTTTTTTAATTTTTTTATGTTTTTGATTGATTTTTTTTTATTTTTTGGATGTTTTTGTTTGATTTTTTTGAATTTTTGTATGAGCGATTGATTATTTTGAATTGCATGTTGTTGTGCTTTAGACTTTGATAGCTCAGGCTAGGGAGCCTAACCTGTTCTTGGAGATATGGGCAGTGTTGGATGATGATGAATGGGAGTGGTTTGAGGCGATTGACATCAAATACGTTGTGTGCCTATCGACTGTAATGTTGGATCAGTCCTACCTTATGGCTCTGTATCATCATTGGGATAGTAGGACCAACACATTCCATCTCCCTAGTAGTGAGATGATGATGATGTTGGAGGATGTCTATCAAATTTTTAGGATCCCTATTAAGGGACGAGTTATCACATCTTCTCTGACTCAGGATCAGGAGAGGGTTTTAGAGTGGGTTTTTTTTGCCAAAGTGGTTGAGGTTCTAGCAAATATAGACCATGAAGGGGTTTTAGTTAGCAGATGGTATGAGCTATGCATCTTATCTTGGTGATAGATAGTAGTCATGTATATTATCTCTAATGTAGTACTACTTGACTTCTCAAAAGTGAGGTTCCCTTAGAACCTCCTTGACATGGTACAAGACTTAGTGGAGTGTGACCTGAGGGATCCTATCATTATGGCATTGGGAAGCACACTGTTGGTGTAACTCTATGATGAGTTGTATGAGATTTAACATAGGAGGCGCACTGGAGTGGGGTGTAGTCTACTAATCTAGATCTGGGGATGGGAGCACATTTGGGTAGATTGACCTGTTGGATTACCTGTATCCCAAGCTAACTTAGGTGATGATGACATTGGCTATGTAGCATGGTGGCCATGAGATAAGAAGTTTGGCTAGAGCAGATCACATGTATACATGCTAACACATTACACAGTCATTAGAGGGACTACAACATGGTAATATTATATGTAGGCCCTAATTGGGTTATCCTGATTAGCCTGAGGTAGGTAGATACCTAGCTAGAGTGAGACACAATAGATGGCTCATTGGATGCCACAAGAATAGAGAGAGTATTTTCATTACTCACGGGTGACTAGGAAGTTTGGTATAGCCCAAGATGTGCTAGAGGAGCTAGTCCTCTATCATCACAGGCACACCAAGATACACTTTGAGAAGCCTTAGGTAGATAATTTATCAGAGTAAGTGGACCCTCCAGTTGTAGATATAGATTTAGAAGACCCAAGAACCATTGTTTATTATGATCCTTTGTTACAACCCTAATATAAATTAGTCGGTTATATTTATATTATTATTATTTTTCATCAATTAATATAAATAAAAGTATAATATGTTTGATTTAATCATCTATCATCTTGTTATTTATTTGTGTAATCGCAATGACTAAGCCCTCATTAGTAGCAAAGGAATTAGACCTCCTAAAGTGGCATTAATAATTTTATTTTCCTTATCAATTTACTTATTTGCATTATTCGTTGAATTGTTATGCTCCAAGTGGTATCATAGCTATTCATTCTTGCACAATCTATCTATAATTAATTGGGTACCCGCATTAAAATGAGCTTTGGATTGCAAGAAAATCTAGGTTCAAATATTTTATTATTGTGCTACCAGTACATTCATAGTCATCCATCATCATGACCTCTAATTCCAAGCTTTACATGAGGAATAATCCTAAACAACAGTTCATCATGAACGACAAAATATTTTTTTCCAATGTGGACGTATACAGATGGATATTAGGGTTTGATAAAATAAACTAGAATTAAGGTGCAATATTAAGTCTTTAAATTGCACCGTAAGTATTCAAATAGGCATCAAATAAATATTATCTAATCTATGGTTGTTCGCATAGCCATCCAAGAAACAAGTCCTCGAGGTGATCTCGTTTAGAGAAAGGGGATCGCATTCAAAGAACATACATCGTAGCATAAACAAAGCACCCAAGTTGAAGAAATTCATATTCCTCATTCGGTGTACAGATTGATTAATTAGAGCTCAATTACCTCTTTTGGTCCTTGAATATTTGCAAATAAATAATGTGTCTAGTAAACGCAACCGATAGTCCAGGATTACATCTACTAGGTAGGAGCAAGGGATGTGGTAAAATTTAGTGCATTCAGATCAAGGATTGCAGAAAAAAAGGTTTGAAAGTTTCTAAATTAATTATTTTGAAGGTAGCATGTTTTGCATTCTTTGGAATTAATTCAAAATTCTAGTACGAAAAAAATTATTACAATTCGGTACAATGAGACAACCAAGAAAGATTTGTATTTCATTTACCATGTAGAAGGCACATATCATCATCAGTTGGGTGCTAAGAAATATAGTGAAGACAACGATTCGACATAGCAGAAATCATTGCAACTATAACATCTCAGCTCTAAAGAATGCTCTACAAATTTTAAACAATACCTAGGTGCTAGATGTGCATTAATCAAAATTTTTACAAGGTACACACTTTAGTCATATTTACATTCAATTTTTAGGGATTTGATTAAATCCCACATTGAGGGTGTGTAGGATCTCGAGTTGTTTAAATACCTTTAACCTCATATAGGTATTCGTGGCCACTTCCTATGGTTATAGTATCCCATGTTTAAAACTATCTCCTTGCTAGTAAATTTCCTGTACATCACACCCTCACATTGGTGGTCATAAATCACCATGTCCCCTCATTTTCCATCATGGACTTCAAGTTGTGTGTATCTTTCCTTTGAAGAACACAAGCTTATACTGAGAGGGGGGGGTGAACAGTAGAAGACCACTTTTAACTTTATCTATCAATACAACTTTCAAACCATTAACATGCAAAATAAGATAGCAATAATAACAGCAGTAAAACAATGCACAAAATGCAATCCACAAAGAGACACAACAATTTACGTGGTTCACCCAAGGTGGGCTACTCCACGGATAAAAATTTTCTTCTAAAAGTTGTATCAAAGTCCTCCGGGAATCCTTCCCGATTACAATGTTTATGAGCCTCAGCTCAAAGGAGACACCTTCCCCTAATTCTGCTTTGTTGGTGATCCTCTAGAAGACCTCTATCTCTTCTGCCCTTAGCAAGTGGAACTCTATCCATAGAAGACACCTGTCTTCCCTGCTCTGGCTGGAGATCTCTGTCCTCAACTCTGTCACTGCAAAGCTGGTCCTCTTATCTGCACCAAACACAGTCCTTCGGTCTGGCACAATTGTCCTCTTCCTCTGTTCTTTTCTGCACTTGGTTGAAAACAACTTTTCACTTTCTGCACAACTACAACAGCACAGTCTTCTCAAATTACAGCAACACTATCTTCTCAACTTCTGCAAAAACACAATAGTGCAATCTTCGCAAAATGCAGCAGCACTATCTTCTCAACTTAGCTTCTGCTCCATTGCACATCCACCGCAGTGCAATCTTTGCACACTCTGCTTTCTTTACACAGTCTGTGTAAATACTGCAGCACTCGATCGCACAACTTATGCGCCTATGTGCAGCCACAACAACACCCTCTTCATACAGTCTGCTTCTCCTTGATCGAACTTCTTCCTACACTCTGCTTTTGCGAAAGTCACACTTCGAATGCACACTTCGATCGATTCGATACGACTGCTCTTTGTGCACAGCAGACTTCACTTGCGCAAAACTCGACACACACATTCGACACTTGAAACTCAAAAATAGTCCTCCTTTTATAGCAATAATTCATGATTAAATTCTTGATCTTAGTCGGTTGTAAATCCTTAAAACAATCATCGGCTGCACAACCTTACACTTCGTCGACAAAGGTTAACTCCGTCGGCTTCAACCGCCTCTGCTGTTCTATAGATTTCCTAGTGCGAAACTCAAACATGTCACGATATCGCTACGCCTTTGTCTATCGTACACCTTGTAATACTTGTTGTCACGAAATCGTGACACTACTACCTATTGTGCGCCTTCTTTGGTTTGTTGTCATGAAATCGCTACGCCTTCTGACTTTGCTGACGTCATCATGATTCTTGTCGTGAAATCATGACGCTTTAGTCTGCAAGGCCTTACTCTCTGCTCTTGTCACGAAATCGTGACACATCTACTTTTGCTGATGTCATCAACAACTCTGTCATGAAATCATGATGCTTTAGACTCCAAAGCCTTCTTCTCAGCTTCTATCATGAAATCACGACACCTTTGCCTCTTGCTGACGTCATCTGCAACTTTGTCACGAAATCATGACACTTCTTGCTTCTTCAACCTTTTCTCGGTTTGCACTAGCAAAAATGGAACATGTCATGAAATCGCGACGCTTTCGCTGCCTTAAGCTCTTTTCTGCCAACTGCTCGTGAAACTGGAACATGTCACGAAATCGTGATGCTTTCGCTACCTTAAGCACTTTTCTGCCAACTGCTCGTGAAACTGGAACATGTCATGAAATCGTGACGCTTTCCCTTAAGCTCTTTTCTACCAACTACTCATGAAACTAGAACATGTCATGAAATCGTGACGCTTTCGCCTTAAGCACTTTGCCAACTCAACTGAACATGTCACGAAATCGTGACACTTTCTACATCCGTACAACTTCATTGAAACTTGTCACGAAATCATGACACTTTTGCCTGCTTTGCCTCTGCCTTCCAGCATGTCACGAAATCGCGATAGATTTGCCCAAACTTTCTCTCTCCTAAAACATGTCGCGAAATCATGACAGTTTTGCCAACTTTGCCTCTGCCTTCTAGCATGTCGCGAAATCGTGATAGTTTTGCCAGCACTTTCTCTCTCCTGAAACATGTCGCGAAATCACGATAGTTTTGCCAGCTTTGCCTCTACATTCCAGCATGTCACGAAATCATGACAGTTTTTCCAGTGCTTTCTCTCTCCTAAAACATGTCATGAAATCATGACAGTTTTGCCAGCCGCCTGCATACTTCTTCTTACTTGTCTTTTTCTTGATCTTTTTGCAACTGGGCTACTCTGATTTTCTTGGAGACTTACTGACCATCTAAAACCTTCATCAAAACACATACTTAGACAACAAATCAAATTGCTTCAAGAACTCCTTGACATCAAAGACAACAACTACCAAGAGCTCCTTTGACATCAATGACAACAACTATACTTGAGCAAAGGCAATGTACTCAAGGTACCCAAAATTGCCAACAATCTCCCCCTTTGTCATTGATGGCAACCCTTAACTAAAAACATATCTCAAGAGCCAAAACTGAACCAACTGATCCATCAACTGAGAATTCTGCAATTGAAGTTTTTGCTCCCCCTGACTTGAAGCTCTTCTCTACACTTGAAGCACTTCCCCTTACACATATCTCTCCCCCTTACTCAAATTTCTCCCCCTTTGTCATCAATGGCAAAGGGTCACCTTTGGGGTTTGGGACTAAGAATGAGTCTCTTAGCTTAATCCCTCCCCCACCTTCTATTAAGGTGATTTAAAATAGGGTTGGGAGTGAAACTCCCATTAGACACTCATCATCATTAATGTCTACTATTTCTTTGTCGGGCCTTCTCTTGAATTCTTTTTCCACATTGCTGTTCTTGTTACTGTTTTGATCCTCGGACTTGTTCATACTGCTGTTCCTGTTCCTTTCATCATTCCTATTTTTCTTCATACCTTGATCCTTGAACCTGTTCATATCACTTTTCTTGTTTCTGTTGTCATTCCTGTTCTTATCCATGCTTTGATCCTTGGACTTGTTCATACTGCTGTTTCTATTCCTGTATCTCGGAAGATCAGCTCTACACTGTCTAGCTAGGTGACCTTCATTGTTGCACTTATAGCAAGTAACAATATTATTTCTTTCAGGCATGGCTGTTCTTTGAATCTGCCTATTCTGACTAACCCAGTTCCTGTTATTTGCCTTGCAAAAAATTGCCTTATGCCCAAATTGTTGACAAGAGTAGCAATACCCTTGAAAGAAATTACGTCTCCTGAAACTGTCATTTACTTTCTTCACTTGAGTCATGCAATGTACAGCCATGTGACCAAATCTGTGACACGCAAAACATGTGCCATGAAATTTTCTTTTATTCGACTTCTTGGGTCTCGAAATCTCAGTCAAAAATATGTTTTTTGTTTCTACGCATTCATTACTCATGGACTTATGG
This sequence comes from Wollemia nobilis, assembly GCA_028583015.1. Lineage (NCBI taxonomy): Eukaryota > Viridiplantae > Streptophyta > Pinopsida > Araucariales > Araucariaceae > Wollemia > Wollemia nobilis. The sequence continues at coordinate 4,427,222 of JAQPPZ010017188.1, read as the reverse complement.
TCTGAAGTACTTTCTTCATCAGAGCTCTCTTCCTTTTGAAATCTCTTGCTGGATTCCCCAACTTGTTTCTTGTGCGGCTCAACAAAATCGAGACCTGTTTTATCTGTTGGATTTCTTTGACTTTTGATGAGAGACTTAACTTTCTTGGAGCTATCCTGAAATCTGTAGAGCTTATCCTTGTAATATTTATTTTCTTCTTTCAGAGAAGCCATTTCCTGTTCTAACTCACTATACTCCAGAATTTTAGAATCCAACTCATTCTTGAGTTCTTGTGACTTAGCCATAGAGACTTCAAGATTTTCTATAAGTTCATCTCTCTCCATACAACATTCATCTAATTTAATCTTGAGTCTATCATTCTTCTTTCTTTCCTTTTTCAAAACACTAAGAGCATTATTGAGTTCACATTCAAGATCCTCTATTTGATGGCACTTTGAATTATCACGACCTTTTTCAGATTTCTTATCACTAGAGGTGCTACCTTTTTCAAAAACCATACATGCATCTTCATTGTAGTTTTCTGAAGCATCCTCATACATACTAGCAGCCAAGTCATTATTTTTGCAATCATCCTCAAGGTGCCCAAAATTTCCACATCTAAAACATTTCATGATAATGAATTTATGTTTCGGTTCTTCCTCTTTTTTTGAAATGAACAACATCTCATTTTCATCATCACTAGAAGAACTTTCACTATCATTGCTAGAACACTTACTTGCTTTGTCTAAGTAGAAGCTCTTCTTATTCTTGTGAGAATGCCTCTTTCCCTGATTGTTGTACTCATATTTGCTTTTCTTGTGATTGTTGTACTCATCTTTGCTCTTTTTGTAATACCTGTACTTTTCAGAATCCTTGCTCTTAACATCCTGTATATCTTCATCACTTTCATTTTTGGAAATAGTACAATCAGTAGCATAATGACCAAATTTTCCACAATTGAAACATCTTATATTTTTCTTGCTTTTGTGCTTTCTGGAAAACTTGCCTTTCTTGCTGTAATATGCCTCTTCCTCACTAGAAGACTCATCACTTTCTTGAATCTGTTTGCCCTTTGATTTCTTGGTAGCTTTGAAAGCTGCCTCTTTCTTTACATCAACTTTCACTTGAGTTCTCAACTCAAATGCTGCAAGAATACTATGGAGCTCATCCTTTTTCAATTTATCTAAATCTTTGGCTTCCTCAATAGCAGAAATATTTTCACTAAATCTATTAGGAAGAGATCTTAAAATCTTATCACACACATCATTTTCAGCAAGTTCAAGACCTAAGTCTTTCATGGAGTTCACAATCTCATCCATCCGAAGCATGTAGTCACTAATATTTTCATCATCATTCATCTTGAGTTGTTCAAACATACCTTTAAAATGTCTCAATTTGGCCTTTCGGACATTTGCATCACCTGTATGAACAACTTGCAATTGTTTCCACATTTCACTAGTTGTCTTGCAGTGAATAACTTTGGTAAGATTAGCCTTCTGTAAACCTTTCAGGATTGCATTCATGGCTTTTGAGTTGTTGTGATGTAGAAGCCTGTCTTCTTTAGTGTAAGGACCATTTGCAGGAATGGTGTACCCATCTTCAATAACTTCCCATACCTCATTACCAAGAGCCATAAGATAGACTTTCATTCTTGCACTCCACAGACCAAAATCTGATCCATCCAGAATAGGTGCTGCATTGCCACTTGAGTAGTCCATTGTGTTCTTTGCAAACTTTTCCTTCAAGTTGTTAAACTTTTCGAAGGCACTAGCTCTGATACCAATTGAAGAACACAAGCTTATACTGAGAGGGGGGGTGAACAGTATAAGACCACTTTTAACTTTATCTATCAATACAACTTTCAAACCATTAACATGCAGAATAAGATAGCAGTAATAACAATGAGTAAAACAATGCACAAAATGCAATCCACAAAGAGACACAGCAATTTACGTGGTTCACCCAAGGTGGGCTACTCCACGGATAAAACTTTTCTTCTAAAAGTTGTATCAAAGTCCTCTGGGAATCCTTCCCGATTACAATGTTTATGAGCCTCAACTCAAAGGAGACACCTTCCCCTAATTCTGCTTTGTTGGTGATCCTCTAGAAGACCTCTATCTCTTCTGCCCTTAGCAAGTGGAACTCTATCCATGAGAAGACACCTGTCTTCCCTGCTCTGGCTGGAGATCTTTGTCCTCAACTCTGTCACTACAAAGTTGGTCCTCTTATCTGCACCAAACACAGTCCTTCGGTCTGGCACAATTGTCCTCTTCCTCTGTTCTTTTTTGCACTTGGTTGAAAACAACTTTTCACTGTCTGCACAACTACAACAGCACAGTCTTCTCAAATTACAACAGCACTATCTTCTCAACTTCTGCAAAAACACAGTAGTGCAATCTTCGCAAAATGCAGCAGCACTATCTTCTCAACTTAGCTTCTGCTCCATTGCACATCCACCGCAGCGCAATCTTCGCACACTCTGCTTTCTTTACACAGTCTGTGTAAATACTGCAGCACTCGATCGCACAACTTATGCGCCTATGTGCAGCCACAACAACACCCTCTTCATACAGTTTGCTTCTCCTTGATCGAACTTCTTCCTACACTCTACTTCTACGAAAGTCGCACTTCGAACGCACACTTCGATCGATTCGATATGACTGCTCTTTGTGCACAAAAGACTTCACTTGCGCAAACTCGACACACACATTCGACACTTGAAACTCGAAAATAGTCCTCCTTTTATAGCAATAATTCATGATTAAATTCTTGATCTTAGTCGGCTGTAAATCCTTAAAACAATCATCGGCTGCACAACCTTACACTTCGTCGACAAAGGTTAACTCCATCGGCTTCAACCGCCTCTGCTGTTCTGTAGCTTTCCTAGCATGAAACTCAAACATGTCATGATATCGCTACGCCTTTGTCTGTCGTACACCTTGTAATACTTGTTGTCACGAAATCATGACACTACTACCTGTTGTGCGCCTTCTTTGGTTTGTTGTCACAAAATCGCTATGCCTTCTGACTTTGCTGACGTCATCATGATTCTTGTCATGAAATCATGACGCTTTAGTCTGCAAGGCCTTACTCTCTGCTCTTGTCACGAAATCATGACACATCTGCTTTTGCTGACATCATCAGCAACTCTGTCATGAAATCATGATGCTTTAGACTCCAAAGCCTTCTTCTCAGCTTCTATCATGAAATCGTGACACCTTTGCCTCTTGCTGACGTCATCTGCAACTTTGTCATGAAATCGCGACACTTCTTGCTTCTTCAACCTTTTCTCGGTTTGCACTAGCAAAAATGGAACATGTCACGAAATCACGATGCTTTCGCTGCCTTAAGCTCTTTTCTGCCAACTACTCGTGAAACTGGAACATGTCATGAAATCACGACGCTTTCGCTGCCTTAAGCACTTTTCTGCCAACTGCTCATGAAACTGGAACATGTCACGAAATCATGACGCTTTCGTTGCCTTAAGCACTTTTCTGCCAACTACTCGCGAAACTGGAACATGTCATGAAATCGCGATGCTTTCTGCATCCATACAACTTCATTGAAACTTGTCACGAAATCGTGACACTTTTGCCTGCTTTGCCTCTGCCTTCCAGCATGTCGCGAAATCACGACAGATTTGCCCAAACTTTCTCTCTCCTAAAACATGTCACGAAATCGTGACAGTTTTGCCAGCTTTGCCTCTGCCTTCCAGCATGTCACGAAATCGTGACAATTTTGCCAACACTTTCTCTCTCCTAAAACATGTCACGAAATCGTGATAGTTTTCCAGCTTTGCCTCTGCCTTCCAACATGTCACGAAATCGTGACAGTTTTGCCAACGCTTTCTCTCTCCTAAAACATGTCGCGAAATCACGACAGTTTTGCCAGCCGCCTACATACTTCTTCTTACTTGTCTTTTTCTTGATCTTTTTGCAACTGGGCTACTCTGATTTTCTTGGAGACTTACTGACCATCTGAAACCTTCATCAAAACACATACTTAGACAACAAATCAAATTGCTTCAAGAACTCCTTGACATCAAAGACAACAACTACCAAGAGCTCCTTTGACATCAATGACAACAACTATACTTGAGCAAAGGCAATGTACTCAAGGTACCCAAAATTGCCAACATCCTTGTCCTATAGTGATCCCTGCATTCTTGTGTCACCTCCTTGTCCTTTGTCCTATAGTGAATGTGTCCCTTCATTTTTACTATAGTAAGCTTCGCATCGTCATTTAGTAGTCGTAGTAGTCATTGTCATCTAGGCGTATCATACTATCCAAGCTATCTGTTAAAAAAAATTTAGATTGAAAACTATAAACTAGTCGTTGAAATTTTGATATAGCCATTTAAATTTCGTTAGTTTAAAAACTACAAACAATATGGTGTGCATGATTTATATAGCCATTACAAGGAAGAAATTGAAGCTTCATTCATAGTGGCAGTGAATTCAGTGATCATAAAATAAAAAATTTTGGTGTAATTAATCAATTTTTTGCAAAATAATTCTTTTCAATTAATCACAAACTTGGCAAACATTTTGGTCACTTTAACCCAAATGTTTTCCAAATTATTATAAATCAAGTGCATGAGCGACAGGTGGAACAAAGGACCTAACAACAAGTTATCTAGCATAGATAATATAAATGAAGGCTCTTCAAAGTCACCAAGAAGACCTCGACAAAACAAATGTACACAATACAACTCTCCCTTATGCATTAACAACTTTGATCCCCAACCATCCTAATATTAATCCTATGGCTCCTTCCAACTCATCCCATGATAATCTCACACATGAGAAAATGGAAAACACCAATGCCAGTAACCAAGACGTCTAATCATGTATAACTAAACTAATGAATAGTATGATAAAAATTAATTTCATGCTGGGGTAATTATTGAAGAAAAAGAACCAAGAAACTTCCCATTCCACACATAATTACCATAGAAGAAATGACAATGAGGATCAAAATACAGAGAAATATTATCAACAAGCAAGATGGTCTACAAGCGTTAATATTTTGCATGTTGATATGCCTACATTTTAGGGTGGTGATCCACGTGGTTGGATAGCTAAAATGGAAGGTATTTTATAACTATATTGGGTTCCCAAATCTGAAAAAGTTCCTTATTCTTTCTTGAAACTATGTACTGAAGCTTACCAATTGTTTTCTTGGAAAAAACATCAACATAGTTGATCCCTCATATGGCCAGAATTAAAGAAGATTTTTCTCAAGAGACAATATGAAGGTATTTCATCCTCGTACATAGTTCATCTGTTGGCACTCAAAAAAACTAGCTTGGTAAGATATTATATTTCAAAATTCACTAGTCTTCTTGCTTATACAGGAGATTTACAAATTGATGTAGTGGTTTCAGCTTTTTGTCATGGTTTGAAAAATAAAATTCAAATTGAAGTAGACTTACATGATCCATACTCTTTAGATGACACTATAAGTATTGCTAAGTTGGATGAGAAAAATATGTAAAATTTGACATCCTTGAAATGTGACTCTTATAATTGTCCTCAATATCGCAACAATTCCTTTTGTCAAAATGACCAACCATAAAGATATTACTACTATAAATATCACAATCATCATCCAAAATATCAAGAATGTGTACCAAGAAAAAACTTTCAAATAGAATATGATAATAGGAAATACGAAGAGGAAGCAAAGGATATCAATTCACATGAATCACCTATGACCGAAGAATAAATTGAACATAATGAAGCAACATGTGATAAATACACTATGGCTATTTCAATACATGCTCTTATGGTATTAACAGCTCACCATACAATCAAGGTAACATGATTCATTCGATAGAAAATGATAAATATTTTGATTGATTCAGGGAGTACTCATAATTTTATTGACATTAAAACTGCTAAGGCATTGAACTTACACATTCACTATTCCAATCAAGATAAATTTCAAGTTTTAGTTACAAATGGAGGAAATGTTCAATGTATTGGTAGAGCCTCTTTAGTTTTAATACAAGTGGGAAAGTATACTTGGCATGGAACTCTCTTTGTTATGAGTTTAGGGAATTTAGAGGTTATTTTAGGAGTTGAATGGTTATAACAATTGGACATGATTAGTTTTAATTTTAGAAAGCTATTTGTGGCATCAAAATAAAATGGAAGGACCATTCACCTCCAAGGAATTCCAACTCCTCCATAAAAGGTAGTGATTTGTCACAACATGGAAAATTTATTAAGAAAAGGGAGTTATGGATTCATAGCTCAAATCAATTGTTTGGAGAAGCACACTCAATATATTCCTAAATTCACTCAAAGGATCTTCAAGATATTGTGGTTAATTATGGTGAAGTTTTCCAAGAACTAAAGGGACTACCTCCAAAATTATCTCATGACCATGTCATAAACCTAGTTCCAGGAAGCCTTCTACCTCCAAAATTGAGAAAATTTTCCAAGAAATTTTAGAACACGAAGTCATTCATCATAGCACTTGTCCTTATTCTTCACCAGTGGTTTTGGCCCGTAGTAAGGATAATTCTTGGTGTATGTGTTCTGATTTTTTTCCTATCAATAAAATCACCATAAATGATACTTTCCCTATTCCTATCATATATGATTTATTAGATGAATTGCATGGTGTAAAATTCTTCATAAAATTAGATCTACGCTCTAGTTTTCATCAAATCGGAGTAAGGGATGAGGACATTCCTAAAATTGTTATTCATACTCATGAAGGTCATTATAAATTCTTAGTCATACCTTTTGGTCTCACTAATGCCCCATCCAAATTCCAAAGTCTCATGAACCATGTCTTTAATCCATTCCTTCATAGATTTGTCTTAGTCTTCTTTAATGGCATTATGATATATAGTAAAACATGGAAGGATCATTTGATGCATGTGGGAAAGGTTATTCATATATTACACAAGGTAAAACTTTTTTTCATATGCTCTAAATTCTCTTTTGGTGTTCAAGAAGTTGATTTTTTGGGTCATATCATTTCTCATGAAGGTGTTAAAGTGGATTCTAATAAGATTAAGGACATTCAGGATTGGCCTTTATCTAAAACTATCAAGAAAATTCAGGGTTTTTTGGGTCTTATTGGTTACTATCACAAGTTTATGTGCAACTATGGTAAAATTCCAGTCCCTCTCATAGATATCACAAAAAATGATGTTTTTCATTGGTCTAAAGCAGCCACTTAAGACTTCATGTCTCTCAAAGAAGAAATGTGTACTACTCCAGTTTCGGCAATCCCAAATTTTCACAAACTATTTGTAATTGAATGTGATGCTTCGAGAACAGGTATTGGGGTAGTATTAATGCAAGAAAGGCATCCCTTGGAAATTGAAAGTAAAAAAATTTTAGATAAAAATTTGGAAAGGTCCACATATGAGAAATAAATATTGGCTATTCTACATGCGGTTGAGAAATGGCGAAAATACTTAATCAGTAGCCACTTTATTATAAATATAGATCATAGTAGTCTCAAGCATTTTCTAGAACAACAATTTTCTTATCCATAGTAAAATAAGTGGTTAAAAAAATTGTTTGGATATCATTTTGTTATAGATTATAAGAAAGGAAAATAAAATGTGACAATAGATGCATTATCGCATAAATATGAAGATGACATGGTTATCAATGTTATTTCCGGTCCTTGTTATCAATGGGTTTCTTAGCTCCAAGATGAATGGTTTTCAAATACAAAAAATACTCAAATAATTCAAGAATTGATGTTAGTATCATCCAAGCATCCTTATTTTTCCTATGATGACAAGGTAATAATAAGAAATAATCACATTTACATTCCACATAATTCTACCATCAAATCCCAGATTTTGGAAGAATCACATGCTTCTCCATCAATAGGACATTCAAGTTTTTTAAAGACATATCTATAGGTAAAACAATATTTTTATTAGAAGGGATTAAAATCCAAGGTCAAAATATGGGTGGCTGAATGTGAAGTATGTCATTGTAATAAGGGTGAAATAGTCAAATCTCCAGGTCTGATTCAACCACTATCTATTCTGAATCGCCAATGGAAATATATTTCAATGGATTTCATTGAAGGTATTCCTAAATCAGAAGGTAAAATAATAATTTTTGTGGTAGTGGATTGCCTCTCCAAATATGCTCACTTCAATGCTCTACAACATCCATTTTTAGCAAGCAAAGTGGCTAAGGTATTTATGGACTCAATTTTCAAATTGCATGGAATACCCAAAAATATTGTAAGTTATTGTGATCCCATATTTACTAGTAATTTTTAAAAAAAATTATTTCATCTTAGTGGTACCAAAGAATGGTGGTACAACACTTCGTACCATTATTCCATCAAGGTATCTCCATTTGAAGCATTGTATGGAGTAAAACCACCAGCATTAGTAGATTATGTTCTAGGTTCTTCCAAAGTGGCCCAAGTAGATGATTGGTTCCAACACCGATAGTCAATGCTCAACATTATTAAATATAATTTTGTCTAAGAACAAAATCACATGAACCAGCAACAAGACACACACCATTCCAAAATATAATTTAATATAGGTAATATGGCATTCCTGCATTTGCAACCCTAAAAACAATTGTCATTAAAAATCAAGACTAGTCAGAAGTTGGCTCCAAGATTTTATGATCCTTACAAAATAGTGCACCCGCATAGGAGAAGTGGCATATCAACTAGAGCTTCCTCCCTCATCCCATATACATCCACTATTTCATGTTTCCTATCTCAAGAAGGTGATTGGATAAAAAGTACACTCCTAGTTAGAATTACCAGTACTTTATGAAGAAGGACATATATATCTCCAACCAGAAACAATTTTACAGAGCATATCACGTATGCTTAGATCTCGTAACATCAAAGAATTTATAATCAAATGGCAGGACTTACCATAAGAAGATGCTACATGGGAACCAAAAAGTATTTTTTAATCATTTCCAACTTTGAGGACAAAGATTTCTGAGGAGGGGAGCCATGTTACAACCCTAATATAGCTTAGTCGACTATATTTCTAATATTATTATTTGTTCATCGATTAATATAAATAAGAGTAGAATAGGTTTGATTTAATCATCTATCATCTTGTTATTCATTTGCGTAATCGCAAGGACTAAGCCCTCCTTAGTGGTAAAGGACTTAGCCCTCCTAAAGTGGTAATAATAATTTCATTTTCCTTATCAATTTACTTCTTTACATTATTTTTTGAATTGTTATGCTCCATACTTGGTGGGTCTCTTGGCTATGATATGGTGGAAATCCTATGGTTGGACCTACAATAACAATAGTAGAAAATGGTGGAGGTGATGATGAGTGATAAGTTTATCATAGTATGGAGGGTGAGTGGGGGCAATCTTTAGGATAGATGGATGAGCCCTAGGCTGAGGAGAGCAAGGATGATGCCCCGATAGATGAGGTAGCATAGTTATGAATATAATTATAGAGCATACATATGTAGTTGCAGATCTCACAAATGCTACTAGTATAGTGGAATACTAGTCTCACAATTACCCAAAGTCAGATTAGTGCTAGACAATAGTAGTGGTGGGGGTATGCTAAGGAGAGAGATACTCTCTAGGCTTAGGTGAATATCGCTATGATGACTTAGATACTTTATGCGTACAACTGGTAGCCAAGACCACTAAGATAAATTCTAGGACCATGGAGAGGAATGCTCTTAGGGTTCAGTTAGTGGTTGCAACTGCAACTCAGGCTACACCCTCCACTCTAGCCACTTAGGGGCTAATAGTATTAGGTGAGGACACAAAGATCATGAGATTGTGGTGCCTCCTAGATGTGAGTGTGGCTTAGAATGAAGTAGATGCATCATATATCATCACTCTAGAGACTCAGGTTAGGATATGTGGTGGAACTCTACCAGAGTGGTCCACTATAGGGAGATCCTATCAGAGCAGACAAATCAAGTCTGGGTAGTCATCAATACGGTCTATTGATTGGGTAGCTTCGCAATCAGAGAGATTGGTATGTGTTAGCTTCAATAAGCCTCATAATTATGGGGCTAAGGGTGGAGGTGACTTAGGGGGTGCAGACCTTACTTGATTTTATCATGTATTCATTATTTTTTAGTGTAAGGTATGAGGACCTACATAGTTGTAGCCTGCAATTTTTTTGTACCATGATGTACTTTCTTATTCACACACATATATATAATATCTTCTTTGATGACTCATTATATTTTATGATTTTGATTTTATGTTCATGGATGCATTAATATATGTAATACCTATGTGATTATGTGATTATGCTATGTATTAATGACATACAATAGTTATATAATTGATGCATGATTAGATGTTGTGATCTAGATGTATGAATTCACTATGATGTATGTTTATATGAATGCAGTAGTAAATGTTAAATGCATATTTTGATTTGTTTTAGTGATTATACATTTAATATATATTTATATGATATGGTGTATGTCGTGTATATAATACATTAATTTCATGAGGATGGTCTAATTCAAATGTACCTATATGATCTAAAGTGTATTTAACAAAATAATGGCAGACACCACTGAATGTATGATAATAATAAATGAAAATGTTAACTCTTATCATAAGAATTAATAATTTAAACATCTATATGTGACATTAGATGATGTGAGATGTAGGGGTTTTCCCTATAAGCTTCTAAAAACTAAAATATATGCATAAAATAGTTAGTGGCCATATAAATATCATTTCTAATATCCATATGGTATCTATCCTATCTTATGAACACCCCTTAATAAAAAAAAGTTCATAAGAAAATATGTGATTGTTTGATGAGATGATTTGTTGCTATTAGGGAATTTTTGAGGTTTTCCATGAGACTCAAACACCCTAGTTGATTGATTTAGAAGTTGTATAATGACTACACAAGAATCCTAAAATATATAAGCCTATTAAGAAGACCGAGATATTCATTATCCTTGTGTGTGCAAAGTGATTATATTAGATGAGGCATAAGACTAACTCATTGCCAGGTGGGTTTTATTCAACCCATTATTATAATGAGGATCACCATATAATCATCATGATCCTAAGTTTAGACACAGTTGGACTAGACTACTAGGTAATACATGCCATCTAAAGCTATTTTATCCATAAGCTGACATTAGTCTGTACAAAATAAGGTCACTAATGTGATAGACATATCAGCATGTGTAAAGCTACTCCATTTCTAGGTGGGTTTCATTCAACCTATTGTTGTAATGGAGATCACCGCATGGCGTTTGAATACGAAATATTCCAAGGATTCAAGATCATTACCCCCTTCTTTTATTTTAATTACTTGGGATACTTGCTCATGCTTAGTGGTGAAAACCATTATTTATTTTACTTTTTTTTTTTTTTTTGAGCAAGGGGTTAGCTTAGTGATGAAAATCACTGTTTATTTTACATTGTTTTGGTAATTTACTCATTTTGTGATGAGCAAGGGATTGTTTGGGTAGGGGGGATCTTGTCATTTTGTCAATGCTCATAATTCTAGACCATGCACATAATAATATGAGCAAGAAAAACCTTTTGCTTAAGGTGATCAGGATCACTTTGTAGTGTCATATTTCCTTATTCAAACTAGGATTGTTAATATTTGAAATTGTGTCGGTATTTTGACATATGAAAGGTACTATCAAAGCAAGACATCATATTTGAAAGCCAATATAGCTTTGCACAAAATCTGAAAATATAACTACAAATGATTGAATGACCGAAAAACCTAGTATACACCCTATAGCAACTCATAAGTTGTGTTGAAAAATAAAGTTACTCATGAAAAAAATATGAATGATAATGGTAAGTGGATTCATGATTGACATACAAACATGGTCTCATTTGTAAGAATATAAACACAACCTATCATAATGCAAGTGCAATGGATGAAGATGCCTAATGCAATGCAACTAATGAGTGCATATAATGAAAATCTATAATGTGAATGTTTTTGTATTTTTGATGTTTTGAATTGTTTTTGTTATTTTTATGTTTTTTGATTTGTTAGGAATTTTTATGATTTTTGTTGTTTTTGTAATTGTACCATGATGTACTTTCTTATTCACACAAATATATATATATGATATCTTATTTGATGACTCATTATATGTTATGATTTTGATTTTATGTTCATGGATGCATTAATATATGTAATACCTATGTGATGATGTGATTATGCTATGTATTAATGACATACAATAGTTATATATTTGATGAATGATTAGATGTTGTGATCTAGATGTATGAATTCACTACGATGTATGTTTATATGAATGCAGTAGTAAATTTTAAATGCATATTTTGATTTATTTCAGTGATTATACATTTACTATATGTTTATATTATATGGTGGATGTCATGTGTATATAATCAATTAATTTCATGAGGATGGTCTAATGCAAATGTACCTATATGCTTTATTCACTTAAAATATAAGGAATGAATCTAATATGCATTTAACAGACTAATAGCAGACACCACATAATGTATGATAATCGTAAATGAAAATGTTAACACTTATCATAATAATTAATCATTTAAGCATCGATATGTGATATGAGATGATGTGAGATGTTGGGGCTTTCCCTATATGCTTCTACAAACTAAAATATATGCATAAAATATTTAGTGGCCATATAAATATAATTTTTGATATCCATATGGTATCTATCCTATTTTATGAACACCCCTTAATAAAAAAAAATTCATGAGAAAAGTTGTGATTGTTTGATGAGATGATTTGTTGATATTAGGGAATTTTTGAGGTTTTCCATGAGACTCAAATACCCTAGTTGATTGATTCAGAAGTTGTATAATGAATACATAAGAATCTTGAAATACATAAGCCTGTTAAGAAGACCGAGATATCAATTATCCTTGTGTGTGCAAAGTGAATATATTAGATGAGGCGTAAGACTACCTCATTTCCAGGTGGGTTTCATTCAACCCATTATTGTAATGAGGATCACCATAAAATCATCATGATCCTAAGTTTGGACACATTTGGACTAGACTACTAGGTAATACATGTCATCTAAAGCTAGTTCATCCATAAGCTAACATTGGTCTGTACAAAATAAGGTCACTAATGTGATAGACATATCACCACATGTAAAGCTACTCCATTTCTAGGTGGGTTTCATTCAACCCATTGTTGTAATGGAGATTACCGCATGGCATTTGAATACGAAAGATTTTAGGGATTCAAGCTCGTTACCCCTTCTTTTAATTTAATTACTTGGGATACTTTTTCATGCTTAGTGGTAAAAACCACTATTTATTTTACATTTTTGAGCAAGGGGTTTGCTTAGTGATGAAAATCACTATTTATTTTACATTGTTTTGGTAATTTACTCATTTTGTGATGAGCAAGGGATTGTTTGGGTAGGGGGGATCTTGTAATTTTGTCAATGCTCATCATTATAGACCATGCACATAATAATATGAGCAACATAAACCTTTTGCTTAAGGTGATCAGGATCACTTTGTAGTGTCATATTTCCTTATTCAAACTAGGATTGTTAATATTCGAAATTGTATCGGTATTTTGACACATGCAAGGTACTATCAAAGCAAGACCTCATATTTGAAAGCCAAGATAGCTTTCTACAAAATCTGAAAATATAACTACGAATGATTGAATGACCAAAAAACCTAGTATACACCCTATAGCAACTCATAAGTTTTGTTGAAAAATAAAGTTACTCATGAAAAACATATGAATGATAATGATAAGTGGCTTCATGATTGACATACAAACATGGTGTCATTTGTAAGAATATAAACACAACCTATCATAATGCAAGTGAAATGGATGAAAATGCCTAATGCAATGCAACTAATGAGTGCATATAATGAAAATGTATAATGTGAATGTTTTTGTATTTTTGATGTTTTGAATTGTTTTTGTTATTTTTATGTTTTTTGATTTGTTTGGAATTTTTATGATTTTTGTTGTTTTTGTAATTGTACCATGATGTACTTTCTTATTCACACACATATATATATGATATATTCTTTGATGACTCATTATATGTTATGATTTGGATTTTATGTTCATGGATGCGTTAATATATGTAATACCTATGTGATGATGTGATTATGTTATGTATTAGTGACATAATGTACTGTGATGTATGTTTATATGAATGCAGTAGTAAATGTTAAATGCATATTTTGATTTATTTTAGTGATTATACATTTAAGATATATTTATATGATATGGTGGATGTCATGTGTATATAACTCATTAATTTTATGAGGATGGTCTAATGCAAATGTACCTATATTCTTTATTCACTTAAAATATAAGGAATGAATCTAATATGTATTTAACAGACTAATGGCAGACACCACAAAATGTATGATAATCATAAATGAAAATTTTAACTCTTATCATAAGAATTAATCATTTAAATATCGATGTGACATGAGATGATGTGAGATGTAGGGGCTTTCCCTATACGCTTCTAAAAACTAAAAGATATGCATAAAATAGTTAGTGGCCATATAAATATAATTTCTGATATCCATATGGTATCTATCCTATCTTATGAACACCCCTTAATAAACAAAATTTCATAAGAAAAGTTGTGATTGTTTGATGAGATGATTTGTTGATATTAGGAAATTTTTGAGGGTTTCCATGAGACTCAAATACCCTAGTTGATTGATTCAGAAGTTGTATAATGACTACATAAGAATCCTAAAATATATAAGCTTGTTAAGAAGACCGAGATATTCATTATCCTTGTGTGTGCAAAGTGAATATATTAGGTAAGGCATAAGACTACCTCATTGCCAGGTGGGTTTCATTCAAACCATTATTATAATGAGGATCACCATATAATCATCATGATCCTAAGTTTGGACACATTTGGACTAGACTAATAGGTAATACATGTCATCTAAAGCTAGCTTATCCATAAGATGACATTAGTCTGTATAAAATAAGGTCACTAATGTGATAGAAATATCACCACGTGTAAAGCTACTCCATTTCTAGGTGGGTTTCATTCAACCCAATGTTGTAATGGAGATCACCGCATGGCGTTTGAATACGGAAGATTCCAGGGATTCAAGCTCGTTACCCCCTTATTTCATTTTAATTACTTGGGATACTTGTTCATGCTTAGTGGTGAAAACCACTATTTATTTTATATTTTTATTTTGTTTTTGAGCAAGGGGTTTTCTTAGTGATGAAAATCACTATTTATTTTACATTTTTTTGGTAATTTACTCATTTTGTGATGAGCAAGGGATTGTTTGGATAGGGGGGATCTTGTAATTTTTTCAATGCTCATCATTATAGACCATGTACATAATAATATGAGCAACAAAAACCTTTTGCTTAAGGTGATTAGGATCACTTTGTAGTGTCATCTTTCCTTATTCAAACTAGAACTGTTAATATTCGAAATTGTGTTGGTATTTTGACATATGCAAGGTACTATCAAAGCAATACCTCATATTTGAAAGCCAAGAAAGCTTTCTAAAAAATCTGAAAATATAACTAGGAATTATTGAATGACCGAAAAACCTAGTATACACCCTATAGCAACTCATAAGTTGTGTTGAAAAATAAAGTTACTCATGAAAAAAATATGAATGATAATGATAAGTGGCTTCATGATTGGCATACAAACATGGTGTCATTTGTAAGAATATAAACACAACCTATCATAATGCAAGTGCAATGGATGAAGATACCTAATGCAATGCAACTAATGAGTGCATATAATGAAAATGTAGAATGTGATTATTTTTGTATTTTTGATGTTTTGAATTGTTTTTGTTATTTTTATGTTTTTTGATTTGTTTGGAATTTTTATGATTTTTGTTGTTTTTGTAATTTTTGATTGTTTTATAATTTTTAGGGGGAAGGTGTGATACTTATGTACCCCCAACATGTATGATGATTGATGGAAGTAGGGAAGGTGCAATACCTTTATAATCCCCAATTTGCTTCATTGATTATGATGTGGATGGTGGGGAAGGTGTGACACCCTGAAGATCCCCAGTGTGTATTTCATTTATGGTAATATAATTGGCTTGACTAGCAAGAGTGATGGAAATTGACTCCCCTTGAAGAATTTTGTGAAATGGCAATGTCTCGATGGGGTAAAACAAGGGAACTGTTTGTGGATAAAGCTTTCTTATTAATAAGATCCTGGACCACATGTCTACAAAAAAAAAAACACTAATGTAATGACCTCTCATTTGATGATAAAGGTAAGAGTGATCTTCCATGTATCATTTAGACCTATGCCTATTTGGGTTGAACAAGGGTATGTTTTGAAATATGATTACCTTCATTTCTTGCAGCTTATGAAAAATGGTTGATATTGACTCGACTATCGATGTTCAAGTATAAAGTTGGTATTTTCAACGTAAGGGATGCAATGATCAATTTTGATGATGCGGTTGATGCAGGAGCATCCGGAGACAGTGAAGCAATCTTGCATCTTCCAAAAAATTTTCAAGTTTTTCTAAGTTCTGTGCACCTTGTTTTATTTATTTTATTTTAGTCCAGGAGAAGTTTTGTTGAGCAATGTTTAAATTGGAGAAGGTTTGGCAAAGCAAGGGGGTTGGGGTCACGAAATCGTGACATGTCACGATTTCGTGACATGTCGCGAAATCGCGACCTCCGAAAGGCTGCCAAGTGATGGTTGAGTTCCGTCGCGATATCGCGACAGTGTGTCGAGAGCTTTGGCAAAGGTCCTCTGACGTCGCGATGTCGCGACGTCATTGTTGAGGCTATGGGAAGTGGCCACAGTCGTCGCGATATCGCGACGTCGCGATATCGCGACGATCTCGTGGGGAAAAGCGAAGAGGGAGAGGCTTGTCGCGATATCGCGACCTGTCGCGATATCGCGGCCTGGTTTTTGCACAGCCGAAGGTAAACAAGAGAACGGCCTGGCAAGGTCAACTTGACACGTGGGCAGTGTGGAGGACACGTGTTTCTACTGTAATGTGACAAGGAAAGAGCATGACCCGATGAGCCGACCGCGTGTAAGAAAACCAAAGAGGAAGGTCAAGGAGATTAATAAGGGGGTGTAAGCCACGCATCCTTTTACTTCTGGCAACACGACAATTGCGGGAGATGGATTAATGAATGAAGCAGCGGTACAGAGTACAGTCAGTGTATAGCGGCCAGTGCAGGGTATGGGAAGCCATTAATGCAAGCTTCCAGGCTGGTCGGGCAGTTGCCCATTTATGGCAGAAAACCAAAATTTAAAAATTCGATCGGAGGGAAAATGGAAATTGAAATTGTTGTGGGGCGGGAGCATTGATTTTCGAGAGGATCGAGGCCTCGATAAAAACTCGAAATTTGTAAGGGTTGGGGATGGTGAGTTCGGGATTTGGGAGGAGGAAGTGTGCTGAGAAAAACTGTAACAGAGACCATATTAATGAAATTTACTGCAATTTGTGAGACTGGTGTGTTCTGAATCTTGACCTCGCCATCAAGTGGTATCAGAGCGGGAGCTCCTGAGCGTGTAACAGATCGCCGGAGAGAGGCAGTTGCACCAGGATCTGTGGAAGAATTCTAAAAAAAAAAAAAAAATAATACAGAGAAAATATCATGCCTCCACGAAGGAACCGTGGCGGAGCAGGAAATGTAGTGCCGGCCGAAGACTTCCGGGCCTTGCAAAGGCAAGTTCAAGCCCTACAAGCAGAGTTACGCAGAAGACGCGAACCCGGAGGGGATGAGGAAAGTGAAGACGAAGTTGAGGAAGAAGACCGGTTTGAGGAAGAAGAAGAAGCTGTGGATCCTGCTCAAGCCCGGTTGTATAGGGCCATCTCTCAGATTGGAAAACAACCAAAAATGGAGGTATCTACCTACTCGAGAAATCTGAATCCAGAAGAAGTGATTGACTGGATAAATGATTTAGAGGAATATTTCGAGTATGAGGAGATTGAAGACCCTAACCGGGTCAGATTTGCTAAGACCAAGTTAAAGGGTCATGCCAACATTTGGTGGAGGGGAATGCAGTTGGAGAGAAACAGAAGAGGGAAAGAGAGAATAACAAGATGGGATAGAATGGTGGAGAAGCTTAAAAGACAGTTCATCCCGGCAGATTACGAGTTGGATCTGCTAAGAAAAATGCAGAGCTTGAGACAGACAAACAAAACTGTCCAAGAGTACACCGAAGAATTTTACAAAATTTCTATTAGAACGGGGCATTTAGAGGCAAATAAAGAGAAAGTAGCCCGTTACATTAATGGGTTGAGGCTTGGTATCCAGGAAGAACTAATCCTGGTTCGAGTAAACACCATTGAGGATGCTTATCAATTTGCCTTGAAGGTAGAAGAAAAGCTAAACAGGCGGTTTGAAGGCAAGCAAAGAGGAAGAGGCCGAGGTGGAAGGACTGGTGGGAGGACCAGTGGAGAAAAGTACAAGGATCCGAAGAAGACTGGTGAAGCCAGTAGTAACCAGGACCAAAAAGAAGAAGATGTTTATCAGCCCCGAGATCAGAACAGCTACCCAAGAGGACGGGGTGGATCTGGACGAGGGTTTGGAAGGGGAGTATTTCGTGGAACATGTTTCCACTGTGGTGAAGAAGGACACAGGGCATTTGAATGTCCACAACACCGAGAAAGAACAAACAAGAGGCCTGAGGGCCCAACCAGAGCTGCTGTGGCAGAGGAGGATGCTGAATCTGAGCATTCCGAAGAAGCGGAGAGAGGAGAAACAATGGTTGTAAGAAGAGTCCTGTTGAACGAGGAGAAGGACACAGACCAGAGGAAAATTTTATTCCGCACTAGATGTAAATGTGCGGGCAAGGTTTGCAATATCATTATTGATAATGGTAGCACGGATAACCTGGTTTCTAAGGAAATGGTTACAAAGTTACAGTTAGAAAGGAAGAAACACCCACACCCATACCGGGTCGCATGGTTACAAAAGGACCACGGAGCTTTGGTCAATGAGCAGTGTTCTGTTAAATTTAACATTGGGAATTATTGTGATGAGGTCCTGTGTGACATCTTACCCATGGATGTTTGCCACATGTTGCTGGGGAGACCCTGGCGGTTTGACCGGAGTGCAGTACATGATGGCCGTGCCAACACCTACTCATTGACAAAGAATGGTGTACGCCATAAACTAAAGCCCTTGAAGGATGCAGATGAAAAGGTATGTAATATTTCCAGAGTCTGTTTAGTTGAGGGGAGAGAGTTTCTGAACGGGTTAAAGCATGAACATTTATGTTATGCAATAATCCCTAGAGTTAGGGGGAAGGAATGCCGGGATACCCCAACAGAAGTTCTAAATCTGCTGGAGGAATTTCCAGACATTGTGTCTGACAATGTGCCTGAGGGCTTACCCCCTGTGAGAAAAATTAGCCATCATATAGATTTAGTACCAGGATCAAGCCTGCCAAATAAAGCTGCACACAGGATGACACCTGTAGAGACTGAGGAGTTAAATAGACAGGTCCAAGAATTATTAGAAAAGGGATTAATTCGGGAAAGTTTGAGTCCATGCGCAGTACCTGCAGTGCTTGGCGCCAAAGAAGGATGGAGAATGGAGGATGTGTACAGATTCACGGGCCATCAACAAAATTACTATTAAGTACAGATTCCCGTTACCAAGAATGGATGATATCATGGACTGTTTAAGTGGAGCTGAGTACTTCACAAAGATTGACCTGAAAAGTGGTTATCATCAGATCCATATCCGAGAGGGGGATGAATGGAAGACAACCTTCAAGACAAGAGAAGGCTTGTTTGAGTGGTTGGTCATGCCCTTTGGACTGTCCAATGCACCAAGTACCTTCATGCGGCTGATGAATGAAGTACTGAAAGAATTTCTGGGAAAGTTTGTTATTGTTTATTTAGATGATATATTGATATTTAGCCGGACCCTGGAGGAACACCTGATGCATATCAGGAGAGTCTTTGAAAAACTGCGAGAAGAACAGTTATTAATAAATTTGAAAAAGTGTAATTTTGTCAAGAAGGAATTGGTATACTTGGGGTTTGTAATCTCAGCAGAAGGCCTGAAGATGGACCCCGAAAAGGTGAGAGCCATCATTGAATGGCCTACTCCAAGGAACACAACAGAAGTGAGGTCATTCCATGGTCTGGCCAGTTTTTATAGGAAGTTCATAAAGAATTTCAGCAGTATTTGTGCACCTCTCACAGAGACAATGAGGGGAGATAAAAAGGAGTTCAAATGGACGTCAGGGGCTGAAAGGAGCTTTGATACATTAAAGAGAAAAGTTATCGAACGACCTGTTTTGGCACTTCCAGACTTCAACAAGGTATTTCAGGTGGACTGTGATGCCAGTGGCAGTGCAATAGGGGCTGTACTGAGTCAAGGAGGCAAGCCAGTTGCTTATTTCAGTGAGAAATTGAATGATGCTCAGAAAAAGTATTCAGTCTATGATCAAGAATTTTATGCTATAGTTCAGGCCCTGAAGAAGTGGAGACATTATTTATTACCAAAGGAGTTTGTACTGTTTACTGACCATCAGGCTTTGCAATACATTAACGTTCAGACAAAACTGAACCAAAGGCACATGAAATGGGTGGAGTTCCTCCAAAGTTATACCTTTGTGCTGAAACACAGAAGTGGGAAGTCAAACAGAGTTGCGGATGCCTTAAGCGAAGGCAGGCTCTGCTGACTAGATTGACAATAGAAGTAGTGGGATTTGAAGAACTGAAAGGTCTGTACCCTGCAGATCCGGATTTTGCAGAAGCCTGGAAGGCTTGCTCGATACCTATTACTATGGATAGAACAAAATGGTTGGATTTCTTAATCCAGGACGGAATGCTATTCAAAGGTAGTAAGTTGTGCATTCCCAGAAGTTCCATGAGGGAGAATTTAATCAAAGAAAAGCACAACGGAGGGTTGGCTGGGCATTTTGGTCGGGACAAGACCATTGCCTTGGTTGAGGAAAATTACTACTGGCCTCAACTTCAGCAAGATGTGCGGAAGTTTGTGCAAGGTTGCAGAATATGCCAGATGGCAAAGGGTGTAAGACAAAATACAGGGCTGTACCAGCCATTACCAGTGCTTGAGAGACCATGGGAGGACATAAGTATGGATTTTATTCTTGGATTGCCGAGAACACAGAGGGGAAATGACTCAGTATTTGTGGTGGTTGATCGGTTCTCCAAAATGGCACATTTTATCCCCTGCCAAAAGACCAGTGATGCAGTTCACATTGCAGGGTTGTTCTTCAAGGAAGTGGTTAGACTTCACGGTCTGCCAAGAAGCATAGTTTCTGATAGAGATACCAAGTTTGTTGGATACTTTTGGAGAACTCTGTGGAAGAAGATGAAAATAGACCTGAAATTCAGTTCGGCATACCACCCACAGACTGACGGACAGACAGAGGTGGTGAACAGAAGCCTGGGTAATCTATTGAGGTGTTTGATAGCAGATCAGCCCAAGGGATGGGATTTAGTTTTACCACAGGCAGAATTTGCGTATAACAATTCAGTTAATAAAAGCACAAGATAAATCTCCATTCCAGATAATATATGGACACAGCCCGAGGAATGTGTCTGAACTAAGAAAGTTGGACAGAAAAGAAAAATGTAGTGCCGAAGCAGAAGAATTTGCAGAACATATGAAAAGTCTGCATGAGGAAGTAAGAAGACAAATTACAAAAATGAACAGTCAATATAAGACAAGGGCGGACCAGAAGCGGCGGTTCAAGGAGTTCAAGATTGGAGATGAGGTTATGGTGCATCTCAGGAAAGAGAGATTTCCTGCCAAGACTTACAATAAATTGAAGATGAAAAAGTTTGGACCCTGCAAAATACTGGGAAAGCGGGAGTCGGGAAATGCGTATGAAGTGGAATTGCCGAGTTGGCTTGATATTTCACCTATTTTTAATATTTCAGATCTAGTAGAATATCATGAGGGAGGAAGTACAGAGATGCAAGATCCAGAACCACGGCAATTTCCAACCTCTACACCAAGCACAGATGAGGCCGAGAAGATATTAGATACCCGTGAAGGCAGAAGCACCAGAAACAGACAGTATACTGAGTATTTGATCAAGTGGAAGGGCAGGCCTGTTGAAGATGCAGCTTGGTTGTCTAAAACGGAGGTTGACCGCCTGGGTCTTCCTCTAACAACCCAAAAGTGAGGATCACTTTTCTTTAATTACCCCGGGTGTCTGATGCAGGAGCATCCGGAGACAGTGAAGCAATCTTGCATCTTCCAAAAAATTTTCAAGTTTTTCTAAGTTCTGTGCACCTTGTTTTATTTATTTTATTTTAGTCCAGGAGAAGTTTTGTTGAGCAATGTTTAAATTGGAGAAGGTTTGGCAAAGCAAGGGGGTTGGGGTCACGAAATCGTGACATGTCATGATTTCGCGACATGTCGCGAAATCACGACCTCCGAAAGGCTGCCAAGTGATGGTTGAGTTCTGTCGCGATATCGCGACAGGTCGCGATATCGTGGCCTGGTTTTTGCACAGCCGAAGGTAAACAAGAGAACGGCCTGGCAAGGTCAACTTGACACGTGGGCAGTGTGGAGGACACGTGTTTCTACTGTAATGTGACAAGGAAAGAGCATGACCCGATGAGCCGGCCGCGTGTAAGAAAACCAAAGAGGAAGGTCAAGGAGATTAATAAGGGGGTGTAAGCCACGCATCCTTTTACTTCTGGCAACACGACAATTGTGGGAGATGGATTAATGAATGAAGCAGCGGTACAGAGTACAGTCAGTGTATAGCGGCCAGTGCAGGGTATGGGAAGCCATTAATGCAAGCTTCCAGGCTGGTCGGGCAGTTGCCCATTTATGGCAGAAAACCAAAATTTAAAAATTCGACCGGAGGGAAAATGGAAATTGAAATTGTTGTGGGGCGGGAGCATTGATTTTCGAGAGGATCGAGGCCTCGATAAAAACTCAAAATTTGTAAGGGTTGGGGATGGTGAGTTCGGGATTTGGGAGGAGGAAGTGTGCTGAGAAAAACTGTAACAGAGACCATATTAATGAAATTTACTGCAATTTGTGAGACTGGTGTGTTCTGAATCTTGACCTCACCATCAGCGGTTGAGCTAGAGGTATCTCAATCAGTTGCTTATATGGCTCTTCTTGTTTTTATGGTGTAGGTAAAGGATCATTAACTATGCTCACTCATTGTTTTTTTATATTGAGAAGGTTATAAATTCAAATTTTATTCTCAAGTATGTTTTGTATTTTGTTCCTGAAGGTGTAACATGATTGAATATCATGACCGTCCAGTCGATGATAGAGATAATGCAAATCTTCTCTATATCCTTAAGGATTCTTTCAGTATGGATGTGTGGTGCAGATTTTTGGTAAAGTAATGGTCTTTGAATCACATAATCAAGTGAATATTGATACCATAGGTTCAGGTAGCTGTGTATAAATGCAAGGTGATCATTTTGTTCATGATGCAGGAGCATCCGATGGCAGCAGAGCAATCTTGCACCAACAAAAAATTTTCCTAAGTGTTTTCCTTGGTGTCACGATACCGTGACAGAAAAAGAGTCACGATATCATGACATGTCATGAAATCGTGACTCAGCCAGGAGAGAGAAGGTGCGGGGCAAAAATGTCATGATTTCGTGACATGTCGTGAAATCGCGATCATTTCAAAATCATGACGAGGAGGCAGTCGGGAGAAGACGCCATTGGGAATGTCACGATTTCATGACATGTCATGAAATCGTGACAAGGAGCAACTAGGAGTAGACATCGTTGGGAATGTCATGATTTCGTGACATGTCACAAAATCATGACCGTCATGAAATCATGACAAGGAGCAACCAGGAGAAGACACCAACAAGAATGTCACAATTTCACGACATGTCACGAAATTGTGACTGTCACGAAATCATGACCAGCAGCAGGAGGGAGAAGATGCCAAAAAAATTGTCATGATTTCGTGACATGTCATGAAATCACGACCAGAGCAGAAAGGCGGAGGCATCTGAAGGCAAATGTCACGATATCGTGACATGTCATGATATCGTGACTTGAAGATAAGAAAGGCAGCGATGGAGGAAAATGTCACAATATCATGACATTTCGTGATATCGCGACCAAGGCAAAAGTGGGAAGGTGTGAAGGAAAGAATGTCACAATATCGTGACATGTCGTGATATCGTGACCGAAGGAGGAGAGAGAAAGTACAAAGGAGAATTGTCGAGATATCGGGACATGTCATGATATCACAACCAAAAGAAAAACATGCACTCCAAGATTTCATAATTGCATTCCTTCATGCATGGCAAGCTAGCGATAGTGAAGTAGCAGTATCAGAAGAAGATTTCATTGAATAGGTCGGCCACTCGTGCACTTATCTAGAGACGTAGTTACGACAACTAGCAACGAAGCAGCAGTTCCAAAAGAAGATTTCAGTGGTTATTGCGACCAGTCGTGCACCTCACCTAGAGTCCCATCAATGTAACTTCCTAGTAGTGAGCTAGGTGGCAGATGCAGATCATGGAAATTTTGAGAACACAGAGGATCGAGGCCTCGATAAAAACCCAAGAATTGTAATGAGAGGGGGCTGGCAAATGGTAGATTACCTGTATATTTTTTGTAAATTCTTCTGAAGCTATTGAATGAGAAATTGGCTCTTGTTTTCTTGGTCCTCTGTCTTGTGTTAGTTCTATTCTCCATCAAGTGGTATCAGAGCCAGAAGTTCCTGAGTGTGCAAGAAGATCATTGGAAGTGAGGCAGTTTGCACGGGCTTGTGATTGAGTGAGCAGAATGCCTCCAAGAAGAAACTCTGTTGGTGGTAGAGGCATGGCGATAGTAGAATATGTTCGAGTTTTGCAAAGGCAATGCAAGCCCTGCAAGAAGAGATGCGTAGAAGATTGGAGACAAGAAGAGATGAAGGTAGTGAAGAGGAAGATGATGAAGAAGAGGGCCAGCCTAAATAAGAAGAAGAAGTAGTAGATCCTACAAAAGCTAGACTATATAGAGCCATATCCTAGATTGGGAAGAGGCCGAAGATGGAGGTTTCCATATATTCTGGGAACCTTGATCCAGAGGAATTGATCGACTGGATCAACGATCTAGAAGAGTACTTTGAGTATGAGGAGGCTGAGGACCTTGATAGGATCAGATTCGCTAAGACCAAACTGAAAGGTCATGCCAACATATGGTGGAAGGGAGTACAACTAGAGCGAAATAGAAGAGGAAAAGAGAGAATAACAAAATGGGAGCAGATGGTAGAAAAGCTAAAGAGACAGTTCATCCTTGGTGATTATGAGTTAGACCTACTAAAGAAAATGCAAGGTTTGAGGCAATCAAGTAAGTCTGTAAAAGAATACACAGAGGAGTTTCATAAAATTATGATCATAACAGGCCACTCAGAGGCCAACAAGGAGAAGGTAGCCCATTATATTAATGGGTTACGAGCAAGTATTCAAGAAGAATTAAGTCTGGTTAGGATGACCACCATAGAGGACGCTTACCAATTTGCCCTAAGAGTTGAAGAAAATCTCAATAGGAGGTTTGAGAACAAGCAAAGAGGAAGAGGTCATGGCGGAAGAACCGACGGAAGGACCAATGGAAGATGAAATGAAGATTCTCAGAAGAATGGAGAAGGTAGCAGTAATCAAGAACAAAGGGGAGAAAATACCTACCACCCCCGTAATCAGAACAATGATTACCGAAGGGGAAGGGGCAGAGCTGGACGTGGCCATGGAAGAGGAAGATTCCATGGAACTTGTTTCTAGTGTGGAGAAGAGGGACATCACCAATATGAGTGTCCACAGCAAAAATAAAGGACTACTAGGAGGCCAGAAGGTAATGCCAAAGCTACGGTCGCTGAAGAAGGTTCTAGATTTGAGCACTCTGAAGAAGTAGAGAGAGGAGAAGTACTGATCATAAGGAGAGTCATGTTGAATGAGGAGGGGGACACAGATCAAAGGAAAAGCTTATTCCATAGAAGGTGTAAATGTGCGGGTAAGATTTGCAATATTATTATTGATAATGGTAGTACAAATAACCTTGTTTCAGAAGGAATGGTTACAAAGCTACAACTAGAAAGGAAGAGAACCCGCATCCATATCGGATCACGTGGTTACAGAAGGACCATAGGGCTTTGGTCAGTGAGCAATGCCTGGTAAAATTCAATATTGGGAATTACCATGATGAAGTCCTATGCGACATCTTGCCCATGGATGCTTGCCATTTGCTATTGGGAAGGCCATGGCAGTTTGACAGGTGTGCGGTTCATGATGGCCATGCCAACACCTACTCTGTAACAAAGAATGGAGTCCTCCATAAGATGAAACCTCTAAAGGAGGTGGATGAAAAGGTATGTGGCAGTTCCAAAATTTGCTTAGTTGATGGGATAATATTTTTAGATGGTTTGAAGCATGAACATATGTGTTATGCATTAATTCCTAGAGTTAGGGAGAAAGAATGCAAAGATACCCCAGCAGAAGTCCTAGATCTATTGGAGGAATTTCCAAATATTATATCTGATAATGTGCTTGAGGGTTTACCCCCAATAAGGAAGATCAGTCACCATATAGATTTGGTGCTAGGATCGAGCTTTCCCAATAAAGTTGCACATAGAATGATGCCTATAGAAACTGAGGAGCTAAACAGGCAGGTCTAGGAGTTGCTGGAGAAGGGACTAATTCGAGAGAGCTTGAGTCCATGTGCAGTGCCTGTAGTGCTAGTGCCAAAGAAATATGGAGAGTGGAGAATGTGTACATACTCTCGAGTCATCAACAAGATCACAATAAAATACAGATTTTCATTGCCAAGGATGGATGACATAATGGACTATTTGAGTGGAGCCAAGTACTTCACCAAGATTGACCTCAAGAGTAGTTACCATCAGATCCATGTCAGAGAAGGAGATGAGTGGAAAATAGCCTTTAAGACCATAGAGGGTTTGTATGAGTGGTTGGTCTAACCAATGCACCAAGTACCTTCATGCGGCTGATGAATGAGGTACTGAAAGAATTTTTAGGCAAATTTGTCATTGTCTATTTAGATGATATATTAACATTTAGAAAAACCCTGGAAGAGCACCTGATGCACATCAAAAGGGTTTTTGAGAAGCTACGGGAGGAGCAGTTATTAATTAATCTGAAAAAGTGTAATTTTATAAAGGAGTTAGTGTACCTAGGATTTTTCATCTCAGTAGAAGGTCTAAAAATGAACCCAAAAAAGGTGAGAGCTATCATCGAATGGTCTACTCCGAGAAGCACAACTGAGGTAAGATCATTTCATGGTCTAGCAAGCTTTTACAAAAAATTCATTAGGAACTTCAATAGCATTTGTGCACCCCTTACAGAGACAATGAGAGGGGATAAGAAAGAATTTAAGTGGACCTTAGGAGCATATAGGAGCTTTGATATGTTGAAGAAGAAGGTCACAGAGCAACCTATTTTGGCACTTCCAGATTTTAACAAGGTATTTTAGGTAGATTGTGATGCCAGTGGTAGTGCCATAGGAGCCGTACTGAGTCAAGAAGGCAGACCTATTGCTTACTTTAGTGAGAAACTCAATGATGCTAGGAAAAAGTATTTATTTTATAATCAAGAGTTTTATGCTATAGTTCAGGCTCTAAAGAAGTGGAGACATTATTTGCTGCCAAAAGAGTTTGTTCTATTTACTGATCATCAGGCCTTACAATTTATCAATAGCCAAACGAAGCTGAATCAGAGACACTTGAAGTGGGTTGAGTTTCTCAGAAGTTATACCTTTTTGTTGAAGCACAAAAGTAAAAAATCAAATAGAGTTGCAGATGCATTAAGTAGAAGGCAAAATTTACTGATAGAAATGAAATTGGAAGTGGTAGGATTTGAAGAACTGAAGGGTTTGTACCCTGAAGATCCTGATTTTGCAGAAGCCTGGAGGGCTTGCTTGGAACCTGTTACTTTGGACAGGACAAAGTGGTTGGATTTTCTAATCCAAGATGGAATGTTGTTTAGAGGAAGTCAATTATGCATTCCAAGGAGTTCCATGCGGGAAAACCTAGTCAAGGAGAAACACAGCGGAGGACTGGCTAGACATTTTGGTCAAGATAAGACCATTGCCCTAGTGAGTGAGAACTACTATTGGCCACAACTACAACAAGATGTGAAAAGGTTTGTGCAAAGTTGTAGAATATGCCAAATGGTGAAAGGTGTGAGGTAGAACACAGGATTATATCAACCGTTACCTGTACCTGAGAGGCCATGGGAGGATGTTAGCATGGATTTTGTTCTTCGATTACCGAGAACGCAGAGGGGAAATGACTCCATATTTGTGGTGCTTGACATATTTTCCAAAGATGGCACATTTTATTCCCTGCCAGAAGACAAGTGATGTGGTTCACATTGCAGGGTTATTTTTTAAAGAAGTGGTATGACTTCACGGTCTACCAAAAAGCATCATTTTTGACAGAGATACCAAGTTTGTTGGGTATTTCTGGAGAACCTTGTGGAAGAAGTTGAAGACAGACCTGAAATTTAGTTTTGCATACCACCCACAGACTGATGGATAGACAGAGGTGGTAAATAGAAGTCTGGGTAATCTATTGAGATGCTTGATAGGGGATAAGCCAAAGGGATGGGATTTGGTTTTGCTGTAGGCAAAATTTGCATACAACAATTCTATCAACAAGAGTACAAACAAATCTCCATTCCAGGTCATATATGGAAACAACCCAAGAAATGTTTTTGAGCTGAGGAAATTGGATAAAGGGGAAAAGTGCAGTGCCGAGGCTGAGGAATTTGCGGAACATATGAAAAGCCTACATGAAGAAGTAAAGAAACAAATTACAAAAATGAATACTCAATATAAGACAAGGTCAAACCAGAAGCGGTGGTTCAAAGAGTTTGAAGTGGGAGATGAAGTCATGGTCCATCTCAGAAAAGAAAGATTTTCTGCCAAAACCTATAACAAGCTGAAGATGAAGAAGTTTGGGCCATGCAGAATAATGGAAAAACGAGATTCATGTAATGCATATGAAGTGGAATTGCCAAGTGGACTTGATATTTTGCCTATTTTTAACATCTCAGATTTAGTGGAATACCATGAGGGAGACAGTACAGAGGCACCAAGTACAGATTTCTAGAGCATTCCAGCATCTACCCCAACCACAGACGAGATCGAGGAAATATTAGACATTCATGAAGGAAGAAGCACCAAGAACAAATAGTATTCTGAATATTTGATCAAGTGGAAGGGAAGACCTGTAGAAGATGCAACTTGGTTGTCAAAAATAGAGGTTGACCACCTGGGTCTTCCTCTAACAAATTAGAAGTGAGGATCACTTCTCAATCCACTCTGGGTGTCTGATGCAGGAGCATCCGGTGGTAGTAGAGCAATATTGCACCAACAAAAAATTTTCCTAAGTGTTTGCCTTGGTGTCATGATAGCATGATAGAAAAAGAGTCTTGATATCACGACATGTCATGAAATTGTGACTCAGCCAAGAGAGAGAAGGTGTGGGGCAAAAATGTCATGATTTTGTGACATGTCGCAAAATCGTGACCATCACAAAATTGCGACAAGGAGGAGGCAGCCGGGAGAAGACGCCATTGGGAATGTCGTGATTTTGCGACATGTCATGAAATCGTGACAAGGAGCAGCCGAGAGTAGACATCGTTGGGAATGTCACGATTTCGCGACATGTCATGAAATCGTGACTGTCGTGAAATCGTGACAAGGAGCAGCCAGGAGAAGACACCAACGAGAATGTCACGATTTCGTGACATGTCATGAAATCACGACCGTCACAAAATCATGACCAGTAGTAGGAGGGAGAAGATGCCAAAGAAATTATCGCAAAATCGTGACCAGAGCAGAAAGGCAGAGGCATCTAAAGGCAAATGTCATGATATCGTGACTTGAAGATAAGAAAGGCAGCGATGGAGGAAAATGTCATGATATCATGACATGTCACAATATCGCGACCAAGGCAAAAGCAGGAAGGTGTGAAGGAAATAATGTCACGATATCACGACATGTCACGATATCGTGACCGAAGCAAGAGAGAGAAAGCATAGAGGAGAATTGTCGCGATATCATGACATGTCGTGATATCACGACCAAAAGAAAAACATGCACTCTAGGATTTCATAATTGCATTCCTTCATGCACGACAAGCTAGCAGTAGTGAAGCAGTAGTCTTAGAAGAAGATTCTGCTGAACAGGTCGACCACTCGTGCACTTATCTAGAGACGCAGTTATGACAACTAGCAACGAAGTAGCAGTTCTAGAAGAAGATTCTGATGGTTATGGTAGCCAGTCACGCACCTCACCCAGAGTCCCATCAATGCAACTTCCCAGTAGTGATCCAGGTGGAAGATGTAGATCGTGGAAATTTTGAAAACATAGAGGGTTGGGGCCTCGATAAAAATCCAAGAATTGTAATGAGAAGGGGCTAGCAAATGGCAGATTGTCTGTATATTTTTTGTAAATTCATTTGAAGCTATTGAATAAGAAATTGGCTCTTGTTTTCTTGGTCCTCTGTCCTGTGTTAGTTTTGTTCTCCATCAGTTCATGTGATACATCAATCATTTTGTGATATTTGAAAGGTTCGAGATTGGTATGTACCACATGTATTTAAACTTGGTGTATGAATTTGAGGTATTTATGTACTATGGATGGAATGCATTCTATATATCTCATCCAAGATCTGCCCAACAGTATATTGTAAAGTATTTTACCTTTTAAAATGTGGCACAACGTAGGCATCATATTTATTCCAACCTGAATAGGTAGGACCATTGTACCAATAGTAGGGGATATTAAAAGCTTATAATGTAAATGTGGATGCGATGACATGTGAAGGTGGAAGATTGAAATGTCTTAGAGTAGTGGTTGTAATGATGTTAAGGTACAAACCAATATCAATAAAAACTCACTTATACAGAGTCTGATTTATGCTAGCTATAATATGTAATGGTGGACTAGGCTCGTTAATAAGGGTTGGCCTAATATTCTGCTCACAAAAAGTGATCACATGATCCTTGCATGGTTGAATGGTCCTCAATTATCATGAGGGTTGTGACACATTATTAGCATTGATTGGATTCATCAATGATGTAAATTGGTTAGGGCATTTATTTCTCCTTGTCGTTATATTGATCATGCTGATAAAACACTCATTAGGTAGGGCTATATGCACATCATTCACATGCTCTATTTTATATTCCTTGACCTCATGTTTGGGTAAGTTACCTTCACATATGCCGATATGTTGATTGATGATAGAAAGAGGGTTGCTAATTTGTAGTTGATTTTTATCTAGTATATTTTGTACTAGGTTTTTAAATAAAATGCAATCTTGGATGTCATGTCCATGCTATCGATGATACATGCAATATAGGTCCTCCCTATACCCTTTAGGTTTTGGGTGATTAGGATCGATGGTATGCATCTCAGGGAAGATAATAGCCTTAGCCTCGCATAATAAATTAAAAAGTGATGCCATATATTTAGGTAATGGCATGTAGATAGAAGGTGTATGACATAGTTTTTGTGCTTAAGTCTGATACAGTTGATTATAATTTTATGATAGAGGGGATTGAGCCTAATAGTTAGGCTACTGAGGCATTTTTTCTACTTTAGGAATGTTTAGAACAACCTTATTAACTAGTGATGGTTTCATTTGATGATTGTCGTTTCAAGGATTTTTATTCCACTCTTTCTTTCATAGTTTTAGCTCTCCTTCCTAGACCTTAATGTCCTCAATCACTTTGGATTAATCCAAAGCTTCCTGAATGTTTGGTATTACTAAAATTGTAATAGAAATGATATATTCTTAGAGAAACTCTTGGTAAACATATGTGTTACCTCAAACATAGGGATGGTGAATGGTAATTTTGACATGATTTTACACCACCTATTTTCATAATCCATTACTTGTTCATCATCATATTGACGTAAATTGGACAATTCAGAAAGGTTAGACTTCTTCTTAACTTTGAAAGAGAAGCATTCAAGAAAGGTGTTGGCTAGCTATTCAAAGCTAAAGATTTTATGTCTAGGTAATTGATTGTACCACACCAAGGCAAAGCTAGAGTGTTATCAAAAATTTTCACAATAGCAAAGCATCATTGTTTTAGAGCTGAAAGCACAAGTTCATGAAATTTATGACATGCTCTCGGGCATCCTCGTATCCCTTAAATTTGTCCAAATTTGGAATTTCAAATTGCTTTGGGTAAGCCAGACTAGGCACTAATGGATTAAGGGGTTGGTTATACAGTTTACTCAATGTAGGTTTTTGGTAAACTGCACCCTATTTCTTGAGCAATTGAACTCGTTCTATGAGAACTTTATAATCCTACAATGAGATAATCTCACATTCTCAAAGATATCTCTTGGGAGTAGGATGTGGGAGGTTTTTTTTTGAATGATTTGGCAGATTGTGATCATCTGCCAAGTCCTTGCAAGATGGCTCAGAATATGTTTGTCCTATCCATATTTTTTTATCTTTTCATAAACTTCATATTCCAATGGATTTGGTTCTAGGCATTCTCTTTGTTGAGAATCATACATAGAGGTGGGAAGAGGATGGGTTTTTGTTTGTGTAAGAGGTAAATCTTGATGATGCATAGTGAGACTTGTGGTGTGTTGTTGCCTATAGGTGGTAGGATTGGGCACCCCATCCTGAGCTACCCTACGTAATTGTTCTTTGTGTAACTTATGTTTGAGGATTATTTCCTCATGCAGTATATGTTCATACAAACACTAATGATGTAGCCTCTATTTCTCTACATGTTTGTGGTCTAAGCACTCTCACTCATTATACAAATTCTCCAATTGATATTGGATCAATTGCTCTCTTTTACTAGCATTAGGTCGAGGTATCTATTCTATGTGATCTACTATGTAAGGTCACTGGCTTTTCATCTTGATACGATGGGTTTTGGCTATTATGGTTCTTGCAGAAGGGACAACTACTCTCTTACCCTAATAAATTGATGCTACATTCACTTTGTGTTCAACCCCAGGGGTAATTTCCTCCTATAAGTATGGTGCGGGTGTGTGGCATGCTCATGTAGAACACTCACCACACACATATGTAGGATGAACTATATCTTCATCATTCCCATTATTGGAATGATAATGAGCAAAAGAAGGGTCTCTATAGACTACGTTAGGACCATACCTATCTAAGTGATCTAACTTATGAGTCTTCCAAGGTTGATCACGAGGAATATCTCCTCCAACTTGACTAAGCAAAGGTATGTACTCTACACCAAGCTTTGGAGGGTTTGTAGATTTGTTGGGTATACAGATGCATACAACACCTATATTAAACCTCTCATTGAGTGGATTTTATCTAGAAATACCATGTGATGAATGAGATCTAGAAGGATCCTCACCATGGTCGTGAGTAGTTACCACAAGAGTTCTTCTAGCAGGGGTTTCTCAATGAGAAGATCCCCCAAGTGTGGAGTTGTCTCCATGATGATTGCCTAAATGTCATTCAGGTAAAGGTTGGTCATTTGGGCTACATATAAGGTGTTCTGATCCTTCCTATGCATTTTCAATGGTCTCAGTTGGTAACTGGGCATGGCTTTGTGTAGTGACCATTTTGTTTTGATTATGCATGTGATTAGAAAAAAATAATGTATAAAAGTGACTATCTCATGTAAGAATTAATTGTGTTTCCTATAACTAGCTTGTGTGTTATAATTTATTGAATTTCTTACCTTTCTCTTGTTCAAGTTTGAAAATGTTGATGTAATGCTCAATGTTAAAGGGTTTTCACTTGTACGCTCTCACACACTAGTCTAGTTTTGAAGTCCAAACTGTGAAATGCATCAAAATATAGAGATAAATCCCATATTCGATGAGGGATCATAGGTACTAGCAGTCGTCACTTAGTTCATCGTGATTAGTGATACACCTTTCGAAGAAGAGTGCGTGCAATTTTTCATGACTATGATAGTTCTTAGAGCTATACTTGGCCAAAAAGGGGTACAAAAATCCACAATACAAGCCAAACAGGTGGTGATGAAGGCCACCGTTGGTCTTGATCAGTGGTTGGATGTCACTTCCAACTCACTGATGTTAAATTTTATACATGATGTGTGTGTGGATTCCTTTTATTCTATGCAAAAGCAAAATGCAATATAGAGCATACAATGACTTTTCACTAATGCATAAAAGGACGTTTCAAATTTTCAAATACGTAAATGAAAATGTCTTAATTTTCAAAAACTTGAAATGCAACCCTAAATGAAAATAACTTTTAAGCCAGACAAATGCAATCAAACCCTAACAATGAATTTATCAGGAGTCGTCACTATGTCAAACATTTTTTAATAGATGTCTTCAGGCACAAAGTTGGTTAGAAATAGGGACCGTTGTACCCTGGGGAAGCTAATAGTAGAGACCATTGTTCCTAGCAGTCGTTGTCAATAGAAATATAGAAACTTAAAAATTCTTTTAAATATCTCTAGTTTTTCTAATTAAAACTACTATTATATCTTTACCAAAAAAATACAGTAAAATCAAGTATAGAGCCACTTACAAGTGTAGCCATCATTTTATGAAGATGTTGTAAATTTGATTTTCTACACTCTATTCTGAGGCTGTCATAGGTTAGACCGATGGCTTTACTGGTCATTAGAGGGTATGGCAGTGACCACTGTGAGCCACACCAACTCAGAACGGTGGTACCTGCAAGTCCAAACTAGTAATAAAATATCAAATTAGCAATAATTAATGATATCATGGTAATGTTACCGCACGTGATCATCACTATAGAATTGAAAAAAGATCTAACACCTAAAAAATGTAAAACAAAATCAACTTGATAATATGAAATTTATGTAACCATCATAATAAGAAATTAGATAAATAAGAGTGCTCTTTTCATTTTTATTCAAGAAATATCTTTACAAAGGGTTACAATAGATCTCTCTTAGAGATTCACCAAATTGATACAAATTATATCAAGAATCCAATAATAGATGTCTTCAAAAGATCATCTATAATCTCTAAAACTAATTATGGAGGGTTTTTCTAGCGACCTCTATTTGATGATGCCAAGAAGGATGATCTTGATGATGATTATACTCCTGATAAAGCTTGTAACCTGCACACATAAGCACCTATAAAGTAAATGCCTCATGAAATATTGAAATAAAGTATGCTAAAACTGTGTTAGAAATAAACTTAAAGACTACTAAAACTGATATAATTAAGAAAATAGGGGAAATCAGACATCACAACAAGGTCATCATTGATTAGTATTGTGGGCTCTGCTAGCCTTCATCAAGTCCTATGGATCTATATGCTAGTCAATGTCGAGCATAGTGCGTGGTGACATCCAAAATGCCTATCAAAAGAATTTATGTTCTTGGTGTGCTCTTGAGAAATGAATTACAATGAGTCATGGTGAATTGATGATGAGCGATGTTGAGATTTGTCCTTAAAACTCTTCAAAGCTCCATGGATGTGAATGCAAACTTCATGATGAAATATCGATAGCACCTTGACACTTATGATAGAATGATCTCTCTATTAGGCAATTTGATAGCACTTTGTTATGGCAATTCAAAGATCCATTTTGACAACACTTTCTTTCATTAACTGATCAACCTTTGGGTGAAGGAAATGCTCTAATTTATAGACTTTCCTCCATTGCAATATTGGCTTCTTGGAGAATCCAAGACGAAGATTTAGTTAGGCTCAAGGAGATGAAACATCACTTCTAGAAGGTTCTTGAGCATAACCGTTCAAGATTACTTGCCTTGTAATGGATTTTACTTGACTCAGGAAGGCCATCATTGGGTCTAGTGGTCACTTGGGGGGATAGCAGCCCAGGATGAAAAGGACTAGATTCCCTTATTTGAGTTGTTAGAACAACTTTTAGGTCTTTGGAAGGCCCAAGATGGGCCATATGGCCTAAAAAGGTGTCCATATGAGTAGCCTCCTCACAATGACATCTTTTAGATATCTAAAATTAGGTCATGCTAAGAAGAGCTATTCTTCTTCCTGATAGATCAACCGACCAATGGGTTTAATAATATCATAAATAAATACTCATAAGGGCAGTGGAAGACCAGGGAGTTCAAGCCAAACCAACACTTTCAAGGGAACTTGCTCTAAAATTAGAAAGGTGTCCAAGGAGAAAGGACCATAAAAGTATTGCGAAGAAACTAACAACTGAATTTAGCAACCACAATTTGCTCTTTCAAGGGTTATTTAAAGGAGAGCAAAAATAAACCTTTAGTAATATTACGGATACCCACAACCACAACGCCATAAGATTCCTAGTGAAGTTTCATCTAGTTTTGAAGATATTATTTTGGTAAGATTTGACCAACAAAATAAGCTATAAGATAATGATTCTCATACCATTTTACAACTAGAGAAATAGCATTAATAAAGAGCACAACATCTATATAACAATCATTACCTCATCCACCACTTTTGAAATAAACTTTAGATCTCACTTCAGTGCCTTGAGTTTCACTATCTGTAACAATAATTATATCTACGGATGGTGAAGCCATAAAAAATAAGAGCAATCACCTAATTGGTGGTAATATCAGTATTAAAAACCAAAATAAGTGAATTTACAAATTGCGGCAGCCCAAAACCCTAGTACTCAAAAAACTCATGATGAATACTCACTCAAATTGGGTTGTAAAATGTTAGAGTGATTACAATTTTCTACTCTCAAATATTTTCTTTGCAAAAATGTTTGGTAAGTAAAGGCTCTGAAAGGCCTCAACATTCCTTTGCATAGTATTCTAATGTAAGATTCTTACATGAGAGAGTTTTCAAATAATAGGATGTGTGAGAAGTATTTAGAAACATCAAACCATTTATATTAGAATATATTGAAAGAGTTTTTTCCTTTTTTGAAACCATACTATTACCCCTATTGCAGAATTTTCATAGACATGGTGCTTGTCATGGGAAGTTAAGCCTAGAAAAATAAGAGACTACTAGATTTGAATATACATGGAAGGGTCATCTATAATAATTCAAAATTATATTTTGATGATGCTTTTGAATGAGATCTAGAAAAATATAGTGGAGGTGTTATTTCTTGAAATCACGTAGGAACTTATCAGGATCGTAAGGAACTCCATCTAACAACTATGTAGAATTTAAAAACATAAGGAACTTCTATAATCATAAAGAACTTCAACTAAAAACTACTTAGAATTTAGAAACATAAGGAACTTCTACACTTATCATGATCATAAGGAACATCAAATAACAACTATGTATATTTTAGAGCATTTATTAGAGGATCAAAGTTGTAATTGAAAAATGTTAAAAATATACTTCAATTAAGAGAGATTTACAAATAATTAGTAATGCTTTAAATAAAAATAAAAATGGATGTGGAGATTGGTTGGATAAAAAAACATTATTGTTGATATTCATCCACTATTGTTGGGGGTAATCTCTTGGAAATGTGAGCATATCTTTAGGGAAGGAAATCATGTAGCAAATCATTTAGCCAATTGCGAAGTTGATTTTCAATTTTGGTGAAATTCAAATTTTAGAAGGTAATTGAGATAAGTAATATTTTATATCTTAATGACAATGGCACAAAGAAGGTGAGAAAAATAAAGAAAAAATTCAATAGGAAAAAAATAAGAATATCTTTCATAAAAAAATATAGTAAATATGATTTATGACTTTTTTAAGGGGGTTACATAGGAGAGTTGGTCATAACCACACTATTTTTAGTAACTGACAAGTGTGGGGTTAAAACCATAGGGGCTGCTCCCAAAAAATGTATTTCATCTCATTATTGTTAACCCAGTGTGAAGGAGACCACCGGTTGCTCTGTATTCATACCATCATCATCAGTTTGGCACGTACCCAGAGGCTAATACCTTTGCAAATAAGCTACCCCAAGGTTTTAAGTTGGGTGTCTTCTTGGTATGTGCCTATCCAGACAAGCACTTACCAATCCACCTAGCCCTTGGGGGTGATTTATGATTTAATTGAACTAACAACAAATATTTCTTTTGTAATATTTAATAGAATCCATATGTAGCTTATTAAATAAATAAATAAAAAATGAGCCAAGACATAGGAGTTTTAAAGGAAAACAACATCACATAGAAGCTAGGATATAGGAGCTTGAATGAAGAGTAGTAGCTCACAGAAGTTTGAATTCCATGGAGGTGGGAAAACTTACAAGGTACTCAGTGGCATTGTAGAGGATGCTAAGAATTTTGGAACTAGAGAAGAGTATGCCATTAGATATGGGTTAGATAATATTGATAGTGTAGAGCATGCTGATACCTCGGTCGAAGGTGCGAACGTCCTAGGTGTAGGGGGAACCTCTGCCAGCTCAACCTCAGAATATCCCTTCCATTTTCTTTATGGATAAACTACAATAGAATTGGGTTCACCATTCCTGCCTCATAAGACTTGATTCCTATTATGGTATCTAGTAGGGAAGTCATTATTCTGCCTGAAGTCATGGCTCCCTTGATTTATCAAGAATCCCTATTGCTTGTAGGGAAATTTGTGGGAGCACGACCTAATATCGAGTCTATTCGTAAATGGGCCTTCATGAAATGGCAACCTATAGGCAACATGGAAATTTTTTCCTATCCTAGAGGATTTTTTAATTAGACTAAATAATCTCCAAGATACTAGCCAGATTCTCACTAGAGGGCCCTAGTTTTTTTATCAAAGAAGCCTCTTCTTGCATCATTGGGGAGGAGAGTTTGATCTTGATACCTAGAGAATCAACATGGCACCAATTTGGGTTAGATTACTAGGATTACCAACTCAGTTATAGCATGCAAAATTCTTAAGGGTATAGCCCAGACAATTGGAGAACATGTTACCATTTACTCAGTGGTGAAAGCTAGATCTTGCCTTACATATGTCCATATTTGTGTAACATATAACCTTGATTTTGAGCTTCCCATATATGTAGACCTAATCACAGGAGAATACCACAAATGTTAATCTATCGAATATGAAAATAAACCAACTTTTTGTATTGAGTGCAAAAAGCAAGGGCATCTCAAAAATCAATATCCCATGCTCAAGAAAGAGTTGAAGAAGGATGGGTTCCAAGGTAGGAATGGGAAGAGGGATAGATAACCGATGTACTATATCAAAAATAAGAACCAAGGTGACAAGGGAAAGTAACCAATATTTTCTCATACAATGACTGAGGCAGCTCCTACTCAGGTATGTTCACTATTTGTAAATCCCAACCCATTCTTACCTATAAACAACCTTGATACCAACTCATATTCTAAAGCTATCCATGAAGTTGAGGCAAATGGTTGTGAAGCAAATAATTTTGAAGTCATTCCAAGAGCAGAGAATAAATCCCCTGCTAATCCTATCCAAAAAATGGATGCCACCCCTAATAGAAATCAGTCCCTCAATAGAAATCAATCCCCTACTAGGTTGGGATCATCGGGTCTTTCATTGTCTAGCGAGTCTCTAAAAATCATAAATGATCCCTCCCATTCCCCTATTATTCAAGAATTGCTTTGTTCCCCAAAATAGGTGACAAGGAGCCAAATTAAATTGGTTACTGATGTAGGCAATGACAAAAAGAAAGGTAGGCCAACTAGTCAAGAAATAAGGCACAAGGAAACTGAGAATGATATTGCTAATGGTGTCCAACCTACTATCATATCATCTCTTACATTACTTTCAAATACTGAATTCTTGGTAGATGATAGAAAATGATCCAAAATTCCTCCAACCTCTGACACTAGGGGGGCAGAAAATCTTCGTCAAGGAACCATAGATGAATATCCACTCATAGAATGTGAGAGGTCTCAATGGGCAGTCCAAATAAATATTGGTTAGTTCCATGAGGAAAGAAATAAATTGAATATCATTTTACTATAAGACACTAAAATTGATATGGATAATAGTGATAAAATGGCTAAGTCTATGTGGAAATATAGTGCTTTCATTTATAGTCCAATCTATGGGTCGTTCAACGACCTCATGTGTTTGTGGAAGCCAGATATTATAGAAGGTAAATTCATTTCCAATTCAGAAAGAATAATAAATATTCTATTTTATAAAAAATATACCCAAGCTCAATCGATCATGGCAAAAATCTACTCTCCCAATGATCCGAGAGGTCGTTGGGCCTTATGGAACACTGCAAGCCAAATGAGAAGTAATTTTCACAACCATCCTTGGATGCTTGTAGGTGATTTCAACAATCCACTCTATACTTCAGATAAGAAATGGGGGGACCCTATCACATCCAAGTGCTTTGAATAATTTGCAGAGTTTGTGGAACATATTGAACTCATGAACATTCAGTTAAAAGGGGTAAAATATACTTGGAGTAGTTGAGGAATAAAAAACCAACTCATCCAAATGAGGCTTGATAGATTCTTGGTGTCCAAGGAAGCAATCCAAAATTTTGGTGATGCCCTCATCCACTCTCTTCCAAAAATTAGATCAAATCACAGTCCTTTAGTCCTAGAAAAAATAGGTAAGGCTCAGCCTTCAAAATACCCTTTAGATTTGAATCAATGTGGTTACAACATGAGGGGCTTAGGAACTATATTTTTGAATGGTGGAGTAAGTCTTTTTCAGGATCACCCATATCTCAAATTGGCAAAAAACTACGCTTTATCAAAAATAACCTTAAGGTATGGAACACTAAATTCTTTGGAAATATTTTCCAATATAAATAAGAGATTGTTGGTTAGTTGAATGCCATAGAAAGCAATATTTAAAATGGGAGTTTGGAACCTGATATGAGGCAAAGAGAAAAATAATTTCTATCAAAGTATCATAACATCCTTGCAAGGGAAGAGGTTTTATAGAGGTAAAAATACTATACCCTATGGCTAAAGGAAGGTGATTCCAACACCAAATTATTTCACGCATCCACACTCAGACACAAGCAATAATAAAATAAGACAATTGTCTATAAGTGATGGGACAATAACCTACAACATTCATGAGATCAAGAAAGAGGTCGTGTCACACTTTGAAATATTTTAAGACCTTTCCCTCCTTGTAAACCTCAATCTCAAATTGATCTTTTGCAAAACATTCCAAATCTCATATCCCAAAAATTTAATGACAGCCTCCTAAATGCTTTCACCAATGATGAAATGAGATATGCAATATTTTCTATGCAACCCGATAAAGCTCTTAGACCTGATGGATTTCCTCTTAGGTTTTTCAGCACTTCTAGGATATAGTGGACCAAGATATTTCTATAGTTATTCTAGATTTCCAATGGAAAAAATCGTTACATAGGGACGTTAATTCAACTTTCTTGGCGTTCATTCCAAATTCTCATAAATCCATATCTTATTTCAAACCAATAAATCTATGCAATTTATTTTATAAGATCATCTCAAAGGCCATTGCTAATAGGCTCAAAGAAGCACTCCCAACCTTTATAGATCATTGCCAAGGGATATTTATTTGAGGGACATATATCACTGATGGCATAATAACAATTCATGAACTCATCGAATTAGTTGCAAAGAGCAAGAAACCTGGTCTTTTATTGAAATTTGATATGAACAAAGCTTTTGATAGGGTTTCCTGGAAATTTCTCTTTGCTATCCTTACCAAATTCAGATTCCATGATGAGTGGATTTCCCTAATTAAATAATGTTTAACTTCTACCTAGTTTTTGTCCTTTTTAATAGTTTTGTTGTAGTTTTTTTCAAGATATCCATGGTTTTAAGGCAAGGGGACCCACTCTCTCCCTTCCTCTTCATAATTATGGTTGAAGCTCTTGGGAGATACCTCATACAAGAGAGCTATCTTTGTATCCTCTCTAGCATCAAGCCATATTAAAGGTCAAGGGTTGTTACTCACCAACAATTTGTAGATGATATGATTTTGGCCACCATTTATTTTATTTCTAAAGCAAAAATAATCAAAACCATAATAAAATTTTATGAATAAATTGTTGGTCAAAAGGAAAATTTTGACAAAAGTAAATATTTTTCCTAAACACCCATGTTCACAGGCAGTAACATAATAAGAATATTGGGATGCAGTATTTCAAGTGTTCCTTCTATATATCTTGGCATACCCCTATTTCACAGAATTATGATAGACGTGATGTGGAAAAATGTTATTCATAAAATGTTTAAGAAATTAGCTAGCTAGAAAAGGCATTTTTGAGTCAAGCTGCCAAGGCAACTCTTGTCCAAGCAAGCCTCCAAAGCATTCTGGTCTTCTTAATTTCCATATTCAAAGTCCTCGTCTCAATATGTTAGAAGATTGAGCAAATACAAAGAAAATTTCTTTGGTCCACGAATGAAAACCATAATAGACTATCACTGGTAGCTTGGGATAAATTTTCTCTAAGAAGGATAAAGATGAAGTAGGCTTCAAGAAATTTCACCAAATGAACCTAGCGCTCTTGGTCAAACAAGGATGGAGAATTGTCAAAGAAGCTCAAGCCTCATGGATGGATATAATCATAGGCAAATATCTCCAGCATAATTCCTTCTCGGAAGAATTTTCCATTCTTAACAGATCTTACTTCTAGAACTCAATCATCCATACTAGAGAAATTATCAAAAAAGGCCAAAGGTGGCAACTTGGATTTGGTAGGAATATTAAATTTTGGGAAGACTCCTGGTTGAAGGACCATCTTCTAATCAATGAGCCAAGTCTTGCCATTATGAAACCTGTCATAGACTAGCTTTTTGGAGATAGAGTGGCTAATTTTATTTATCAAACGTCCAACTGCAGGCAATGGAAAATTATTCGTAATGCTACAATAGAAATATCAAAACTGCTAAGGGTCTGTGTCATCCCAAGCATCAAGTCCAGAGACACTCATGTCTAAAAAATTTGTGAGGATGGTCAATTCACAGTAAAAACTGCATATAACATTCAAGATCCTCCAATAGAGTCATGGACCAATGCAAATATTGTTTGGATTAAACACTTAATTCCAAAGGTGAGTTTCTTTTCTTGGCTTACCTCTTAGAATTAAATTTTAACTATTGATAATCTCATTAAACGAGGCATGTACATCACCAATTTTTGTGTTCTCTATAAGTCTAATTGGAAATCAACCTTTAACTTGTGATTTGAATGTTCATTCCCCATTGGCATATTGAATACCCTCTTTGATATCTTTAGCATTGTGTGGGTTCAACCATCATCCCTTTGTCAATTGTTAGAACAATGGCCAAATCCCTTTTCCAATCTTTGACTAAAGTTCCTTTGGTCCATTTGTTTCCATCATTACCTGTGGCAAGTATGGTTGGAGTGTAATAATAGAGTTTTTAATGGTTTGAGCAAAAATACTTGGTAAATCTTCCATCATTTCATCACCCTTGCCTTGGAGAATACTCAACTTGTTTTTGCATTTGAAGTCCCTAAAACTGGTCTTAAAACTCGCTTG
Source organism: Wollemia nobilis (assembly GCA_028583015.1). Taxonomy (NCBI): domain Eukaryota; kingdom Viridiplantae; phylum Streptophyta; class Pinopsida; order Araucariales; family Araucariaceae; genus Wollemia; species Wollemia nobilis. The sequence continues at coordinate 4,383,976 of JAQPPZ010017188.1, read as the reverse complement.
TTTAATATGTTCAAGTTTTAGTGCAATATTTTTGTGGCCTCCCAAACCCGCATTGATAGAATTATTATTAAGTGGACTCCTCCTCCAGTTGGTTGGTTAAAACTAAATTTTGATGGTACGACAAAAGGGAATATTGGGATGGTCTGTTTTGGGGATATTATCATAAATAATGGGGGTCAAATAATTTTTGCTTATGTGGATAATATTGGGATTTAGTCCAAAAACCTTACAGAAGTGAGAGACATGTACCAAGGTCTAATAATTATGCAAGAGTTTGATTGTGACCACATCATTACTGAAGGTGATTCCATGCTTGCTATTTACTGGCTCAAAGTAAATCAAGTCTCATCATGGATTATTTACATTATAATTAATGAATGTAAAATATTACTAGTTAGGTATGCAAACATCATTATCCAACATGTGTATAGAGAAGGAAATAAAGAAATAAATTTACTTGTAAACAATGGAGTTATGGAAAAATCCATTCACATATGGCAGTCTGACTTCCTAGTAGGACTCATGGAGGTAAACCATGGTGATGGAATTTGTTTACTTTAGCAAGTATGGTGGTCCAAGTAAGCCAATTGGACCCCAAATGAGGTTCCCTTGTCTTTTTCCTGGGAGTAATCACTCTAACATGGTATTTTGATTCCTCATGAGAATTCTGAGATGGAGTTCAATGTCAACTATAGTGATAGTTATGATTTTTTGTTATGTTTTGTATGGTTCCTATTAATGGTTTGCTTGTTTTGATGGTTTCTCCTATTCATTTTTTGGGTTTGCTGGATTTTTCAGAAACTGCTAGGCTTCCTTTTTTATCTTTTTGGATGGTTTTGTTGGGTTTTCCTGATACTTTTTTGTTTTGTTCAACTTTTTGTGTTGATCCCAGTAGGGTTCATACATGTTTCTCTCTATGAAAGGTTTTGGATCCTTTCAAAAACCCTCTATCAATCAAAATAAATAAATAAATAAAAATATATTTTTAAGCTAAATTTATTGGTTGATTTTTTTTTGATAAGTAGCTATTGTATTTAAAGCTGGTTTTAACTAGGATCCCAAAACCTAATTAAATAAGATTTGGAAATAACATGCCGAGAATAAGCCATTACAACAAAATTTTGGGCCCAAGGCACCAATACCCCGAAAATGAAAAACAAAAAAAAATCTCGCCTAGCAGGAAACCACCAATTTTGAAGGAAGAAAAGTTTGAAGATCCCGCCTAGTTGGGAGCAGCTAAAAATTGCCATCGTGTAAATCCCGCCCAGCAGGAAGCAACAAAAAACCATTATAATATAAATCCCGCCTAGCAGGAAGCAGTCGAAAAACCACCAAAGAGTGAATCCCGCCCAGCGGGAAGCAGCTGAAATCCATCCCAGTGTAGATCTTGCCTAGTAGGAAGCAACAAAAACCTCTACCAAGTGAATCCCGCCTCCTAAGAAAACCAGAAGGAAATGAGAAAAACCCGCCCAGGGGGAAACCCAATGGTTCTAGAGAATCCTGCCCTGCGAGAAACCATCCCGCCTAGCGGGAAACCAACCTGCCCAAAAAAAAGGGGGAATCCCACCCAGAAGGAAGCAGCTAAAACCAGCAAAGAGGAGATCCCGCCCATCGGGAATCAGCCATAAAACACCACCAAGATAATCTCGCCCCAAGGACAACCAGCAGGAAAAGACAACAGGTTAAGGGACCAGGGATACAGGGACTAGGGATCCCAGACGGGAAGAGGTAACAACCAAAAATATGGGATCCCTTGGAGCCTAGCCTGGGGGATCCAGGGTTTGCATGCATAGATCAGATCCCCCCATGATTTGAAGAATGCAGCAGAACCCAGAGAACCCCAACAACAGGGGCCAAGAATCCCATCCTTGCACAGGAGAAACTTCATGGAACTGGGACTGAGGCTGGGAACAACCCAGGCAGAGAAAAATCCCCCCCAAGGCCAAAAAAATGCCCAGGGTGTCCACCAAGGAGTAGAACCAGCACGAAGAAGCCTCCAAGTCAAAAATCGAAGAGGGTCCTCCCCATAGGGATGGGACCAACAACAGCCACAGGATCCCAGAGAGGATTCACTAGCAAAAGGGGGAAAGAGGCCCCCCAGACCACCCCAAAAGCAGTAAGGACCTCAAATGAAACCCCAAGAAGCCATCAAAAAACCCAACCACTCACCCCCACCACCCAGAGAACCGCAGGGAACCAGATCCATGCCAAAAACCTGCAAAAAACCCTAGGGGGAAGCCTGAGGGAAAAAAAAGGGAAGGGATCCCAAAAATAGCAAGGAACCTTGGGAAGCACCAAGCCAAAAACTCAAACAAGGGAACCTTGACCGACTGGGAGAGGTGCAGAAAGAGGAGAAGGATCTCCCTCAAGGAGATCATCTGCAACAAACAATCCTAGGGAGGGATGACCTGGGATGAGCCAAGGACTGGGCAGGAACCATGGGAGGGGGAGCAGGGAAGGGATCGGGACCATCCCCTCTCTACTTTTTTTCCCTCTTCCAAACTATTTACTGTTTTTCTTATTGGTTGATTTTAACAGTATATAGAAAAAAGAATATATTTTATAAGAAACAGATTAAATATAATTTATAGTTTAATTGAATTAACAACAAAATAAAATATTTTTATATTTTAATACCATAACTACTAATATATACCATATTTTAACTTAAAGAAATAAATAAAAATATATCTTTAAACTAAATTTATTAGTTGGTTTGAATGATATACATAAAGGACTTTAAAGAAGATTTGATGGAGAGTAATCCATGACCTATCAATCTTGTATATTTTATTTTAGATTGAAAAAGGGGGATTTGAAAGGGACCCCAAACTTTTTACAAAGGAACAAACCTTTTACAAAGAATCAATCCAAAAGGAGGTCATCTTAACATAGATACTTTAGCAGACCAAAAGGAAATAGTCTTAGTAGAGACGACCTCAATGAAACAACAAATAAAAGAGACCACTAAGACAAAGCAACCCGCCACCATGAGACATAGATAAAAAGAGTGAAGAGCAACAAAGAGACACACAAGATTGAATCTTATACAAGATTCAATCTTGTATAATTCATTAAAAGTAAGTTAAATTAATTAAATGGTTTTAATAAGATCTTTGAAGGGGATTTTGGTCATAGTTTATTAAAGTTTAAGTGAAAATTAATTAGATTGATTTATATGATATTAACTTATATATTGAATTTGTATTTTTAAATTATTTTTAATTAAAAATAATTATGAATTTATATATTATTTAAAATATTTTATAATTTATTCGTTAGAGCTAGGAGGAGACCTAGGTTCAAACCTCATGAGCATGCGCAATCTAGGGTAAAGGTAGTAGTCTGAGTTGAGTCTTCTAAGTGTGCGCCAACTTGATGATGACGATACAAACCCCGAGCCACTAGGGTCTCCCTCACTCTAGTTCATGGCTACCAAGATGAGATAGGAGTTATAGTGGTAGCACCATGATTTGACGCTACTATCGGAGGCAATGCGACTTGACCTTGTGACTAGTTGTTCAAAAAGGAAAGGTAGTTGCTGATTCCTCTATGTATCAATAAATATATATATATATATATATATATATATATATATATATATATATATAAATTTAATATAAATTGTTTTTTTATATTGTATGTTTTATAATATTTTAGGTTTTTTTAAGTAATATATTTATTTATTAGCTTTTAATTTTTAAGCAAATATTTTAAGCAAAATTTAATACCATTATATAAATTATTTAATTTTAATATTAATAATATTTTTTATTAGATTAGGGAAAGCATACTGATTATTTATTAAGCATAGGATTAAATACAATATGCTATGACTAAGATTAGCCAAATATGAGCATAAAATAAAATCCCCCTAATGTCTCTAACAACTAACAATATGTCGCTAATCAAAAGATGTTGTCGACTAAATATAATATCACCAAAAAGGTGTCGGCAAAATAAACTAAAGTAAATAAACTAATCTACCCTAGGAATATAGGTAATATCCCAAGTAATGGAATATTTACTCTAACATCCCCCCTTATTACATTATTTGGGTAATAATATAACTGTCCCAATACAGTGAAGAAAAGAAATGAAAGATTGTTGGCTCTTGCTTTGTCTTTGGCTCTGGCTCTGGCTCATGGTATTGGCTTTGGCTCTAAGCGTACCTCCGTATTTGTACCTTTGGGTATATCTTTGGATCTGCCTATGAATCTACCTCTGGATTTGCCTGTAGATTTACCTCTGGAACTTTGTCTTTGGGTTTGTCTTTAGGTCTATCTCTGGGTCATTGTCTCCAGGACTGCCACTCAGCCTATCACTAGATTTACCTCGGGGTCTACCATAGGTTTTACCTTTTCAGTAGAAACCATACAACATTTCTTTCATCATGGTCCATTGTGTGAGATATGTCCATCCACAATCTATATGAACCTTGTTGGCCATTTTCACTTTATACCAACAACTTGAAGAAGAGTGATTCGTAAGGATGTAGTTTCCAAAAGTTAGCTGCTACATATCCTATATTTCAACAATGACTACAACAAAGCTTTTTAGGAGTTGGAGGAGATTTACGATTTGGAGGATATTTAGGGTTTATAAACATGGTTTTACTGGTACTTGCTTGTCCAGAATAGCCAAGGCCTTCATTCTTTGCCCTGACATTTAGCATTATTGGAGTTTTAATGCCTTGCTCCTGTTTACATAATCTCTCACCATTGAATCTCATTTTATTCATCAATTTGGATACAAATAATTTGGTGTGTTTTTAAAAATACCCAATTTCATCATCTTCATCAATGCATTTAACAATATGGTATTTGTCACTATTGATGAGATTATGGAGTTCATTTTTAGGAGGTTCAGTTTTTAAGTCACTAGTGTCACAAGTAAAATATGCTACTATGATGATATCACCTGTGCTACAACTGATATCTACCATTGAAGGTATGAGTTCACCTATATCACAACAAGCATTGGCCATAGTGGGTTCAAGGTCACATGTATCACAAAAAGCATTCACCACCATGGGCTAAAGGTCACTTGTGTCACTACAAGCATCGACCATTAGGGTTTTGACCTTTGTTTCCTCATTAATATCCCTTTTCACTTATGTTGAGCAATGTCAAGTACAACCAATGACATGTATATTGCCCTTACAACACCGATAGGAATTAGAACAACATTTTTTTGAATATCTTCAGAAGACACAGAATCATCGAGTATGTGATCTACACCATTGTGTAGTGTGAGAAACGTGTCATCCTCACAAAAATCTATCCCATCCATGTATGGTGAAAAGTAGGGACTTTTAACTGATTTAGCAACATCAGTTGATTTTGGGGCTTGTTTTTTCTTTGATCTGCCCATTTTTAAGGTGTCAGTCTCTATCGAAAATACACCTTTTACAAGAAAATTTTGCAAAATATTGACTAAGGTGTCGGTCTCTATCGAAAATGCACCTTTTACAAGGTAATATTGAAAAATATTGCTTAAGGTGTCGGTCGCTGCCGAAAATGCGCCTTTACAAATGATTCCCCCATTTTTGCAAAATGAGCTTTGGAGGAAAAAATGAGTATCCCCCCTTGTTGTAAAATTATAGCCCCCCTTGGTTGGAGAAAATGTGATCCCACTTAGTGCAAAAAATGCAATTACGAGGCCTCTTGGGCTTTTACAACAGTTTACCTCTTAAGCAATGTTTCAAATGCACTCAAATGGAGTGATTACAATGTTTGTTGCAAAATTGCAAAAATGATGCAAAATAAAGTTTACCAAAATAATCCCCCCTTGTTGCCAAGGACTTAAAAAAAAAAAAAAAAAAATTGTTATTTATGAAGCCTAAAGTGTTGCAAGGGAATTTCTAACGGTGTCATTAGAAAATTTTAGCAAAGTTTTTGTTCTTGAATTTTAATTGGCAAAATTAAAAAAATTATCAAACATTTAATTAATAATAAAATAATTTTGACTAAAAATAATGAATTTAAAAAAATAAATGATTTTAATCAAAACAATATTAAATTATTAAAAAATGTAATCACTCAAATGGAGTGATTACAATGATTATTGCAAAATTGCAAAATGATGCAAAATAAAGTTTACCAAAATAATCCCCCTTGTTGCCAAGGACTTAAAACAAAAAAAAAAAAAATTGCTATTTATGAAGCCTAAAGTGTTGCAAAGGAATTTCTAACGGTGTCATTAGAAAATTTTAGCAAAGTTTTTGTTCTTGAATTTTAATTGGCAAAATTAAAAAAATTATCAAACATTTAATTAATAATAAAATAATTTTGACTAAAAATAATGAATTTAAAAAAATAAATGATTTTAATCAAAACAATATTAAATTATTAAAAAAATTGATAAAAGTTTAATAACATTTACAAATAAAAAAATTGCAAAATTAAAAAAATTATCAAACATTTAATTAATAATAAAATAATTTTGACTAAAAATAATGAATTAAAAAAAAAAAAATGATTTAAATCAAAACAATATTAAATTATTAAAAAAATTGATAAAAGTTTAATAACATTTGCAAATAAAAAAATTATCTTCCGCTGTTGTTGGTGGAATTGGATCCCACGACCACCCATTTGTTGTACACCTTAATACTCGATCTTCAACCAATCACACTAAGCACATTGGCGTATAGAAGACGAGAAGGCATCTAATTTATCATACATGCAGATTTCCAAGCCAGTTGTGCCTGCAGCTCTCTTGCGAGCGGCGGTAGTGGCTTGCCGTGAGCAGGCGGCGGCGTGTTTCTGGGCAACAAGATGTGATTGTAATCGATCAAGAAATCGATGTCTGGTTTGGTATAAGTGTCAGAGAATCTCTACACAAAATTCTACAACTAAAACTTTCTCTATACGTAACGATGAAAACTCCACTCGATCCTTCACACCGTCCACCAGTTCTCGAATCATTTTCGGTAGGATGGTGACTTGCTACGAGAGGCAACTGTAGTAATCACATCAGTATGAGGTGGGCTAGTGGTGAAACATGTTGGATTGTAGTAGACACGATTGCACTACCATACCTAGTGTTTTTTCACTTGTCTCAACTGCTTCACTGCGATCACGCGCTTCAAATCCAAGAATAGCAGGCGGTTTTCAGGCGTTGGTTGTAACGACCTGTAGATATTTTGATCACAAAATTCTTTAGCAATGTTGAACTGTTTTAGACTGATCTTAAATATATTGGTGCATATTTATTTTCTTCACCCATCTTTGTGAACCAGTGTGATGAAATTCCTAGTCTACAACATAAATTTTTGAACCGTCAGTGATCTTCGGTCCCTCACGCGGAATCAACGATGACTTCAATATACCGACATCAATCTGCAACTATGGCTGTAATCGGCACGCCTGCAAATACGTCTTCAACTCATGTTTCGATATCTTGACCACTTCAAGGATGTGAACTCCACGTTGTCTTCATATGATCGACGAATTCGACCTCCACTAAGCGAAATGCTGCATCTATGACTCCTGATTTACAGCAGACGGGAAACACCTCCAGTAAAAACAACAATGTACATACTAGGATTTTTCGAAGAATGCCATTTTATATTTACCTACTATAACTGTGATTAGGTGGAAATGTGCAGAAGATTGTTTGATCATGAACACACATAGATCAAGTGGATCTACAAGCTTTGTGTTTGTTTTATTTGTTTCTTCGCCATTGTTGGAATATTTATCCCATATGCACAATGGGGAGACTTTTAAATCTTTTAAAAATGAAAATTCACTTAAAAAACAATAACCACCTGATGGTGGTGATAGCCTCTGATCAGCCTTTTATCAGCCATTGGTGTCATCCACCTTGTGTTAATCATCCCTTCATGTTAGGTCACCCAACCATCCTAGCTAGGGTCCATTCACCTCCACAATCACCTATTCCTTCATGTTAGGTCACCCAGCCATCCTAGCTAGGGTCCATTCACCTCCACAATCATGTATCTCGTGCATCCACATGTATATTGCATGCACGTCACCCCATTAGGGTTCTAAGTTTCATTGCTATCGAATGGAGGTAGCACCAAACGCCCCGCATCAATTTCTCAATCCTTTGTGTTAATCATCCCTCCATGTTAGGTCACCCAACCATCTTAGCTAGGATTCATTCACCTCCATAATCATGTATCTCGTGCATCCACATGTCTATTGCATGCACGTCGCCCCCATTAGGGTTCTAATTTTCATTGCTATCGAGTGGAGGTAGCACAAAAAAAGCCCCGCATAAATTTCTCAATATTTTGTGTCTGCGTTAGGTAGGATGTTCAACATTTGTCTAGCCGTCACGCTTGTGATCCAAGTGAGCATCAAGGGTTGTGCCTTAGATATCACCATATAGGTGTCCCACATGTCATTATAGTCAGGTTAGCTTTGGGTCGCTACATCGTGGAGGCCTTTGTCAGTCCAACTTAGGTGTAGATCACCTTAGGCTTAGGTTGTCCACTTGGGGTTGTCATACTACTACACTCAGATCAGATCTGGGATAGTCGAATGACACCTCAAAATCAGGCAGGCTACAACTCAGATCTGGGAATTATTATCTCTCTAATCAAGTCCAATCCGATAGATCCAATTTGGCTATGTCTACCTAAGATAACTTAGATGATGAGTTTAAGTGATCACATTCACAGAACTCAACCTTGGAAAGTGGGTCAGAGATGCCCAAGTCAACCAATCTACCTAGTCATCAAGCTACGAGAGTTGTGACTATATTGGGCTCTGATACCATATTAGATTAGGGAAAACATATTGATTATTTATTAAGCATAATATTAAATACAATATGCTATTGCTAAGATTAGCCAAATATGAGCATAAAATAAAATCCCCATAATGTCTCTAACAACTAACAATATGTTTCTAACTAAATATAACATCACCAAACAAAATAAACTAAATTAAATAACCTAATCTATCATAGGAATATAGGTAATATCCCAAGTAATGAAATATTTACTCTAACATTTTAAAATATCAAATGATAATAGTTTGAATGGTTAAATTCTTATTCAAAGATAACTTAGGTTGAAATCTTGGCAATTCATATATTTGCAAATTTAAATATTGTCAAGTCATATATTTGCAAATTTAAATCTTTTCAAGTCATATAATTGCAATTATCAAGCTATTGTAACATGGCTATGGTTCATTAAGTATTATAGATGAGGCCAAATTTATTCTCATATAAGACATTGAAAAATATACTTTGTTAAATAATTTTTTTAATGATTTAATTCTTATTCAAAGAGAACTTACGTTGAAATCTTGTCAATCCATATATTTGCAGGTTTAAATATTATCAATTCATATATTTGTAATTGTCAAGCTATTGTAACACCGCTATGGGGGTCATTGCGTGATATAGATGCACAATTTATTCTCATATAATACATTGAAAAATACATTTGGTTGAATATATATATATATATACTTTAATTATCTTTTGAATATTATTAACTAGTTTGTTTTAAATGTAATCGCAATTTTATTTTTTGAAATTATAAAATAAGTAAAATATAATTAAAGACAATGATATGATCATTTTAATATGAATATTTTTTATTTGTATAATATATAACATTTTATTATTATTTTTAGGGATAATACAACCGTTCGAGCTTTGGCTCTTCTTTGGAATGTTCAAGGTTCAAACAGTGGCATGGGCGAGTGTATGAGGGGTGGGTGTGTGTATGGTTGTGTTTTTATCCCCTATTGATAAGCTTAGCTCATGAACTTATGAGAGGTCATGGTTGGGATGGTAATGCCTAACCCCTAAGCATCGGTCATAGGGGTTTCTTGCACTCCCCTAACCTCTCTCTATATGTAATTTTATTTGTTAAAGTAAATTTACCTTTAGAGAAGGAAAAGAAAAAAATATGTTGCCTTTAACTTTGAGCTTGAGATGTCATTAAAGTAAATTTGAAAAAAACTTTAAACACCTTAACATTAGATTGTAATTGAAAAAAATAACTTGTGTATGTTATTGTATTTGAAAAATCAATTAAAAAAATAGACCACCCATGTTAGGTCACCCAACCATCTTAGCTAGGGTCCATTCACATCCATAATCATGTATCTCGTGCATCCACATGTCTATTGCATACACGTTCTCATGCATCCACATGTCTATTGCATGCACGTCGCCCCCATTAGGGTTCTAATTTTCATTGCTATCGAGTGGAGGTAGCACAAAAAAATCCTCGTATAAATTTCTCAATCTGTTGTGTTTGCGTTAGGTAGGATGTCCAACATGCAGTCGATTGAGCTTGTCTAGCTGTCACGCTTGCGATCCAAGTGAGCATTAGGGGTTGTGCCTTAGATGTCACCATCTAGGTGTCCCACATGTCATTATAGTCAGGTTAGCTTAGGGTCGCTACATCGTGGAGGCCTTTGTAAGTCCAGCTTAGGTGTAGATCACCTTAGGCTTAGGTTGTCCACTTGGGGTTGTCATACTACTACACTCAGATCAGATCTTGGATAGTTGAAAGATACCTCAAAATTAGGCAGGCTACAACTCAGATTTGGGAATTATTATCTCTCTAATCAAGTCCAATCCGATAGATCCAATTTGGCTATTTTCTACCTAAGATAACTTAGGTGACGAGTTTAAGTGATCACATTCACAGAACTCAACCTTGGGAAGTGGGTCAAAGATGCCCAAGTCAACCAATCTACCTAGTCATCAAACTATGAGAGTTGTGACTATATTGGGCTCTGATACCATATTAGATTAGGGAAAGCATATTGATTATTTATTAAGCATAATATTAAATACAATATGCTATTGCTAAGATTAGCCAAATATGAGAATAAAATAAAATCCCCATTATGTCTCTAACAACTAACAATATGTTTCTAACTAAATATAACATCACCAAACAAAATAAACTAAATTAAATAACCTAATCTACCATAGGAATATAGGTAATATCCCAAGTAATGGAATATTTACTCTAACATTTTAAAATATCAAATGATAATAGTTTGAATGGTTAAATTCTTATTCAAAGATAAATTAGGTTGAAATCTTGGCAATTCATATATTTGCAAATTTAAATATTGTCAAGTCATATATTTGCAAATTTAAATCTTTTCAAGTCATATAATTGCAATTATCAAGCTATTGTAACATGGCTATGGTTCATTAAGTAATATAGATGAGGCCAAATTTATTCCCATATAAGACATTGAAAAATATATTTTGTTAAATAAATGTTTTAATGATTTAATTCTTATTCAAAGAGAACTTACGTTGAAATCTTGTCAATCCATATATTTGCAGGTTTAAATATTATCAATTCATATATTTGTAATTGTCAAGCTATTGTAACACCGCTATGGGGGTCATTGCGTAATATAGATGCACAATTTATTCTCATATAATACATTGAAAAATACATTTGGTTGAATATATATATATATATATATATATATATATATATATATATATATATATATAATATATACATTGATTATATTTTGAATATTATTAACTAGTTTGTTTTAAATGTAATCGCACTTTTATTTTTTGAAATTATAAAATAAGTAAAATATAATTAAATACAATGATATGATCATTTTAATATGAATATTTTTTATTTGTATAATATATAACATTTTATTATTTGTTTTGGGGATAATGCAATCGTTCGAGCTTTGGCTCTTTTTTGGAATGTTCAAGGTTCAAACAGTTGCATGGGGGAGTGTATGAGGGGTGGGTGTGTGTAAGGTTGTGTTTTTATCCCCTATTGATAAGCTTAGCTCATGAACTTATGAGAGGTCATGGTTGGGATGGTAATGCCTAACCCCTAAGCATCGGTTGTAGGGGTTTCTTGCACTCCCCTAACCTCTCTCTATATGTAATTTTATTTGTTAAAGTAAATTTACCTCTAGAGAAGGAAAATAAAAAAATATGTTGCCTTTAACTTTGAGCTTGAGATGTCACTAAAGTAAATTTGAAAAAAACTTTAAACACCTTAAAATTATATTGTAATTGAAAAAAAAAACTTTTGGATGTTATTGTATTTGAAAAATCAATTAAAAAAATAGACCACCCATGTTAGGTCACCCAACCATCTTAGCTAGGGTCCATTCACCTCCATAATCATGTATCTCGTACATCCACATGTCTATTACATCCACGTTCTCATGCATCCACATGTCTATTGCATGCATGTCGCCCCCATTAGGGTTCTAATTTTAGTTGTTATCGAGTGGAGGTAGCACAAAAAAAAACCTCACATAAATTTCTCAATTTGTTGTGTCTGCGTTAGGTAGGATGTCCAGCATGCAGTCGATTGAGCTTGTCTATTCGTCACGCTTGCAATCCAAGTAAGCATCAGGGGTTATGCCTTAGATGTCACCATCTAAGTGTCCCACATGTCATTATAGTCAGGTTAGCTTAGGGTCACTACATCGTGGAGGCCTCTATCAGTCCAACTTAGGTGTATATCACCTTTAGCTTAGGTTGTCCACTTGGGGTTGTCATACTACTACACTCAGATCAGATCTGGGATAGTCGAATGACACCTCAAAATCAAGTAGGCTACAACTCAGATTTGGGAATTATTATCTCTCTAATCAAGTCCAATCCAATAGATCCAATTTGGCTATTGTCTACCTAAGATAACTTAGGTGATGAGTTTAAGTGATCACATTCACAAAACTCAACCTTGGGAAGTGGGTCAGAGATGCCCAAGTCGACCAATCTACCTAGTCATCAAGCTACGAGAGTTGTGACTATATTGGGCTATGATACCATATTAGATTAGGAAAAGCATACTAATTATTTATTAAGCATAATATTAAATACAATATGCTATTGCTAAGATTAGCCAAATATGAGCATAAAATAAAATCTCCATAATGTCTCTAACAACTAGCAATATGTTTCTAACTAAATATAACATCGCCAAACAAAATAAACTAAATTAAATAACCTAATCTACCATAGGAATATAGGTAATATCCCAAGTAATGGAATATTTACTCTAACATTATAAAATATCAAATGATAATAGTTTGAATGGTTAAATTCTTATTCAAAGATAACTTAGGTTGAAATATTGGCAATTCATATATTTGCAAAATTAAATATTGTCAAGTCATATATTTGTAAATTTAAATCTTTTCAAGTCATATAATTGCAATTATCAAGCTATTGTAACATGGCTATGGTTCATTAAGTAATATAGATGAGGCCAAATTTATTCTCATATAAGACATTGAAAAATATATTTTGTTAAATATTTTTTTTAATGATTTAATTCTTATTCAAAGAGAACTTACGTTGAAATCTTGTCAATCCATATATTTGCAGGTTTAAATATTATCAATTCATATATTTGTAATTGTCAAACTATTGTAACACCGCTATGGGGGTCATTGCGTAATATAGATGCACAATTTATTCTCATATAATACATTGAAAAATACATTTGGTTGAATATATATATATATATATACTTTGATTATCTTTTGAATATTATTAACTAGTTTGTTTTAAATGTAATCGCACTTTTATTTTTTGAAATTATAAAATAAGTAAAATATAATTAAAGACAATTATATGATAATTTTAATATGAATATTTTTTATTTGTATAATATATAACATTTTATTATTATTTTTAGAGATAATGCAACCGTTCGAGCTTTGGCTCTTCTTTGGAATGTTCAAGGTTCAAACAGTGGCATGTGCGAGTGTATGAGGGGTGGGTGTGTGTATGGTTGTGTTTTTATCCCCTATTGATAAGCTTAGCTCATGAACTTATGAGATGTCATGGTTGGGATGGTAATGCCTAACCCCTAAGCATCGGTCGTAGGGGTTTCTTGCACTCCCCTAACCTCTCTCTATATGTAATTTTATTTGTTAAAGTAAATTTACCTCTAGAGAAGGAAAATAAAAAAATATGTTGCCTTTAACTTTGAGCTTGAGATGTCATTAAAGTAAATTTGAAAAAAACTTTAAACACCTTAACATTAGATTGTAATTGAAAAAAATAACTTGTGTATGTTATTGTATTTGAAAAATCAATTAAAAAAATAGACCACCCATGTTAGGTCACCCAACCATCTTAGCTAGGGTCCATTCACCTCCATAATCATGTATCTCGTGCATCCACATGTCTATTGCATACACGTTCTCATGCATCCACATGTCTATTGCATGCACGTCGCCCCCATTAGGGTTCTAATTTTCATTGCTATCGAGTGGAGGTAGCACAAAAAAATCCTCGTATAAATTTCTCAATCTGTTGTGTTTGCGTTAGGTAGGATGTCCAACATGCAGTCGATTGAGCTTGTCTAGCTGTCATGCTTGCGATCCAAGTGAGCATTAGGGGTTGTGCCTTAGATGTCACCATCTAGGTGTCCCACATGTCATTATAGTCAGGTTAGCTTAGGGTCGCTACATCGTGGAGGCCTTTGTAACTTAGGTGTAGATCACCTTAGACTCAGGTTGTCCACTTGGGGTTGTCATACTACTACACTCAGATCAGATATGGGATAGTTGAATGACACCTCAAAATTAGGCAGGCTACAACTCAGATTTGGGAATTATTATCTCTCTAATCAAGTCCAATCCGATAGATCCAATTTGGCTATTGTCTACCTAAGATAACTTAGGTGACGAGTTTAAGTGATCACATTCACAGAACTCAACCTTGGGAAGTGGGTCAAAGATGCCCAAGTCAACCAATCTACCTAGTCATCAAGCTATGAGAGTTGTGACTATATTGGGCTCTGATACCATATTAGATTAGGGAAAGCATATTGATTATTTATTAAGCATAATATTAAATACAATATGCTATTGCTAATATTAGCCAAATATGAGAATAAAATAAAATCCCCATTATGTCTCTAACAACTAACAATATGTTTCTAACTAAATATAACATCACCAAACAAAATAAACTAAATTAAATAACCTAATCTACCATAGGAATATAGGTAATATCCCAAGTAATGGAATATTTACTCTAACATTTTAAAATATCAAATGATAATAGTTTGAATGGTTAAATTCTTATTCAAAGATAACTTAGGTTGAAATCTTGGCAATTAATATATTTGCAAATTTAAATATTGTCAAGTCATATATTTGCAAATTTAAATCTTTTCAAGTCATATAATTGCAATTATCAAGCTATTGTAACATGGCTATGGTTCATTAAGTAATATAGATGAGGCCAAATTTATTCCCATATAAGACATTGAAAAATATATTTTGTTAAATAAATGTTTTAATGATTTAATTCTTATTCAAAGAGAACTTACGTTGAAATCTTTTCAATCCATATATTTGCAGGTTTAAATATTATCAATTCATATATTTGTAATTGTCAAGCTATTGTAACACCGCTATGGGGGTCATTGCGTAATATAGATGCACAATTTATTCTCATATAATACATTGAAAAATACATTTGGTTGAATATATATATATATATATACTTTGATTATCTTTTGAATATTATTAACTAGTTTGTTTTAAATGTAATCGCACTTTTATTTTTTGAAATTATAAAATAAGTAAAATATAATTAAAGACAATGATATGATCATTTTAATATGAATATTTTTTATTTGTATAATATATAACATTTTATTATTTGTTTTTGGGATAATGCAACCGTTCGAGCTTTGGCTCTTTCTTGGAATGTTCAAGGTTCAAACAATGGCATGGGTGAGTGTATGAGGTGTGGGTGTGTGTATGGTTGTGTTTTTATCCCCTATTCATAAGCTTAGCTCATGAACTTATGAGAGGTCATGGTTGGGATGGTAATGCCTAACCCCTAAGCATCGGTTGTAGGGGTTTCTTGCACTCCCCTAACCTCTCTCTATATGTAATTTTATTTGTTAAAGTAAATTTACCTCTAGAGAAGGAAAATAAAAAAATATGTTGCCTTTAACTTTGAGCTTGAGATGTCACTAAAGTAAATTTGAAAAAAAATTTAAACACCTTAACATTAGATTGTAATTGAAAAAAAAAACTTTTGGATGTTATTGTATTTGAAAAATCAATTAAAAAAATAGACCACCCATGTTAGGTCACCCAACCATCTTAGCTAGGGTCCATTCACCTCCATAATCATATATCTCGTACATCCACATGTCTATTACATGCATGTTCTCATGCATCCACATGTCTATTGCATGCATGTCGCCCCCATTAGGGTTCTAATTTTAGTTGCTATCGAGTGGAGGTAGCACAAAAAAAACCTCACATAAATTTCTCAATTTGTTGTGTCTGCGTTAGGTAGTATGTCCAGCATGCAGTCGATTGAGCTTGTCTATTCGTCACGCTTGCAATCCAAGTGAGCATCAGGGGTTGTGCCTTAGATGTCACCATCTAAGTGTCCCACATGTCATTATAGTCAAGTTAGCTTAGGGTCACTACATCGTGGAGGCCTCTATCAGTCCAAATTAGGTGTAGATCACCTTTAGCTTAGGTTGTCCACTTGGGGTTGTCATACTACTACACTCAGATCAGATCTGGGATAGTCGAATGACACCTCAAAATCAAGCAGGCTACAACTCAGATTTGAGAATTATTATCTCTCTAATCAAGTCCAATCCAATAGATCCAATTTGGCTATTGTCTACCTAAGATAACTTAGGTGATGAGTTTAAGTGATCACATTCACAAAACTCAACCTTGGGAAGTGGGTCAGAGATGCCCAAGTCGACCAATCTACCTAGTCATCAAGCTACGAGAGTTGTGACTATATTGGGCTCTGATACCATATTAGATTAGGGAAAGCATATTGATTATTTATTAAGCATAATATTAAATACAATATGCTATTGCTAAGATTAGCCAAATATGAGCATAAAATAAAATCCCCATAATGTCTCTAACAACTAGCAATATGTTTCTAACTAAATATAACATCGCCAAACAAAATAAACTAAATTAAATAACCTAATCTACCATAGGAATATAGGTAATATCCCAAGTAATGGAATATTTACTCTAACATTATTAAATATCAAATGATAATAGTTTGAATGGTTAAATTCTTATTCAAAGATAAATTAGGTTGAAATATTGGCAATTCATATATTTGCAAATTTAAATATTGTCAAGTCATATATTTGCAAATTTAAATCTTTTAAAGTCATATAATTGCAATTATCAAGCTATTGTAACATGGCTATGGTTCATTAAGTAATATAGATGAGGCCAAATTTATTCTCATATAAGACATTGAAAAATATATTTTGTTAAATAATTTTTTTAATGATTTAATTCTTATTTAAAGAGAACTTACGTTGAAATCTTGTCAATCCATATATTTGCAGGTTTAAATATTATCAATTCATATATTTGTAATTGTCAAGCTATTGTAACACCGCTATGGGGGTCATTGCGTAATATAGATGCACAATTTATTCTCATATAATACATTGAAAAATACATTTGGTTGAATATATATATATATATACTTTGATTATATATATATATATATATATATATATATATATATATATACTTTGATTATATATATATATATATATATATATATAATCGCACTTTTATTTTTTGAAATTATAAAATAAGTAAAATATAATTAAATACAATGATATGATCATTTTAATATGAATATTTTTTATTTGTATAATATATAACATTTTATTATTATTTTTAGGGATAATGTAACCGTTTGAGCTTTGGCTCTTTTTTGGAATGTTCAAGGTTCAAACAGTGGCATGGGCGAGTGTATGAGGGGTGGGTGTGTGTAAGGTTGTGTTTTTATCCCCTATGGATAAGCTTAGCTCATGAACTTATGAGAGGTCATGGTTGGGATGGTAATGCCTAACCCCTAAGCATCGGTCGTAGGGGTTTCTTGCACTCCCCTAACCTCTCTCTATATGTAATTTTATTTGTTAAAGTAAATTTACCTCTAGAGAAGGAAAATAAAAAAATATGTTGCCTTTAACTTTGAGCTTGAGATGTCATTAAAGTAAATTTGAAAAAAACTTTAAACACCTTAACATTAGATTGTAATTGAAAAAAATAACTTGTGTATGTTATTGTATTTGAAAAATCAATTAAAAAAATAGACCACCCATGTTAGGTCACCCAACCATCTTAGCTAGGGTCCATTCACCTCCATAATCATGTATCTCGTGCATCCACATGTCTATTGTATACACGTTCTCATGCATCCACATGTCTATTGCATGCACGTCACCCCCATTAGGGTTCTAATTTTCATTGCTATCGAGTGGAGGTAGCACAAAAAAATCCTCGTATAAATTTCTCAATCTGTTGTGTTTGCGTTAGGTAGGATGTCCAACATGCAGTCGATTGAGCTTGTCTAGCTGTCATGCTTGCGATCCAAGTGAGCATTAGGGGTTGTTCCTTAGATGTCACCATCTAGGTGTCCCACATGTCATTATAGTCAGGTTAGCTTAGGGTCGCTACATCGTGGAGGCCTTTGTAAGTCCAGCTTAGGTGTAGATCACCTTAGGCTTAGGTTGTCCACTTGGGGTTGTCATACTACTACACTCAGATCAGATCTGGGATAGTTGAATGACACCTCAAAATTAGGCAGGCTACAACTCAGATTTGAGAATTATTATCTCTCTAATCAAGTCCAATCCGATAGATCTAATTTTGCTATTGTCTACCTAAGATAACTTAGGTGACGAGTTTAAGTGATCACATTCACAGAACTCAACCTTGGGAAGTGGGTCAAAGATGCCCAAGTCAACCAATCTACCTAGTCATCAAGCTATGAGAGTTGTGACTATATTGGGCTCTGATACCATATTAGATTAGGGAAAGCATATTGATTATTTATTAAGCATAATATTAAATACAATATGCTATTGCTAAGATTAGCCAAATATGAAAATAAAATAAAATCCCCATTATGTCTCTAACAACTAACAATATGTTTCTAACTAAATATAACATCACCAAACAAAATAAACTAAATTAAATAACCTAATCTACCATAGGAATATAGGTAATATCCCAAGTAATGGAATATTTACTCTAACATTTTAAAATATCAAATGATAATAGTTTGAATGGTTAAATTCTTATTCAAAGATAACTTAGGTTGAAATCTTGGCAATTCATATATTTGCAAATTTAAATATTGTTAAGTCATATATTTGCAAATTTAAATCTTTTCAAGTCATATAATTGCAATTATCAAGCTATTGTAACATGGCTATGGTTCATTAAGTAATATAGATGAGGCCAAATTTATTCCCATATAAGACATTGAAAAATATATTTTGTTAAATAAATGTTTTAATGATTTAATTCTTATTCAAAGAGAACTTACGTTGAAATCTTGTCAATCCATATATTTGCAGGTTTAAATATTATCAATTCATATATTTGTAATTGTCAAGCTATTGTAACACCGCTATGGGGGTCATTGCGTAATATAGATGCACAATTTATTCTCATATAATACATTGAAAAATACATTTGGTTGAATATATATATATATATATATATATATATATATATATATATATATATATATATATAATTATATTTTGAATATTATTAACTAGTTTGTTTTAAATGTAATCGCACTTTTATTTTTTGAAATTATAAAATAAGTAAAATATAATTAAAGACAATGATATGATCATTTTAATATGAATATTTTTTATTTGTATAATATATAACATTTTATTATTTGTTTTGGGGATAATGCAACCGTTCGAGCTTTGGATCTTTCTTGGAATGTTCAAGGTTCAAACAGTGGCATGGGCGAGTGTATGAGGGGTGGGTGTGTGTATGGTTGTGTTTTTATCCCCTATTGATAAGTTTAGCTCATGAACTTATGAGAGGTCATGGTTGGGATGGTAATGCCTAACCCCTAAGCATCGGTTGTAGGGGTTTCTTGCACTCCCCTAACCTCTCTCTATATGTAATTTTATTTGTTAAAGTAAATTTACCTCTAGAGAAGGAAAATAAAAAAATATGTTGCCTTTAACTTTGAGCTTGAGATGTCACTAAAGTAAATTTGAAAAAAACTTTAAACACCTTAACATTAGATTGTAATTGAAAAAAAAAACTTTTGGATGTTATTGTATTTGAAAAATAAATTAGAAAAATAGACCACCCATGTTAGGTCACCCAACCATCTTAGCTAGGGTCCATTCACCTCCATAATCATGTATCTCGTACATCCACATGTCTATTACATGCACGTTCTCATGCATCCACATGTCTATTGCATGCATGTCGCCCCCATTAGGGTTCTAATTTTAGTTGCTATCGAGTGGAGGTAGCACAAAAAAAACCTCACATAAATTTCTCAATTTGTTGTGTCTGCGTTAGGTAGGATGTCCAGCATGCAGTCGATTGAGCTTGTCTATTCGTCACGCTTGCAATCCAAGTGAGCATCAGGGGTTGTGCCTTAGATGTCACCATCTAAGTGTCCCACATGTCATTATAGTCAGGTTAGCTTAGGGTCACTACATCGTGGAGGCCTCTATCAGTCCAACTTAGGTGTAGATCACCTTTAGCTTAGGTTGTCCACTTGGGGTTGTCATACTACTACACTCAGATCAGATCTGGGATAGTCGAATGACACCTCAAAATCAAGCAGGCTACAACTCAAATTTGGGAATTATTATCTCTCTAATCAAGTCCAATCCAATAGATCCAATTTGGCTATTGTCTACCTAAGATAACTTAGGTGATGAGTTTAAGTGATCACATTCACAAAACTCAACCTTGGGAAGTGGGTCAGAGATGCCCAAGTCGACCAATCTACCTAGTCATCAAGCTACGAGAGTTGTGACTATATTGGGCTCTGATACCATATTAGATTAGAGAAAGCATATTGATTATTTATTAAGCATAATATTAAATACAATATGCTATTGCTAAGATTAGCCAAATATGAGCATAAAATAAAATCCCCATAATGTCTCTAACAACTAGCAATATGTTTCTAACTAAATATAACATCGCCAAACAAAATAAACTAAATTAAATAACCTAATCTACCATAGGAATATAGGTAATATCCCAAGTAATGGAATATTTACTCTAACATTATAAAATATCAAATGATAATAGTTTGAATGGTTAAATTCTTATTCAAAGATAACTTAGGTTGAAATATTGGCAATTCATATATTTGCAAATTTAAATATTGTCAAGTCATATATTTGCAAATTTAAATCTTTTCAAGTCATATAATTGCAATTATCAAGCTATTGTAACATGGCTATGGTTCATTAAGTAATATAGATGAGGCCAAATTTATTTTCATACAAGACATTGAAAAATATATTTTGTTAAATAATTTTTTTAATGATTTAATTCTTATTCAAAGAGAACTTACGTTGAAATCTTGTCAATCCATATATTTGCAGGTTTAAATATTATCAATTCATATATTTGTAATTGTCAAGCTATTGTAACACCGCTATGGGGGTCATTGCGTAATATAGATGCACAATTTATTCTCATATAATACATTGAAAAATACATTTGGTTGAATATATATATATATATATACTTTGATTATCTTTTGAATATTATTAACTAGTTTGTTTTAAATGTAATCGCACTTTTATTTTTTGAAATTATAAAATAAGTAAAATATAATTAAAGACAATGATATGATAATTTTAATATGAATATTTTTTATTTGTATAATATATAACATTTTATTATTTTTTTTAGGGATAATGCAACCGTTCGAGCTTTGGCTCTTCTTTGGAATGTTCAAGGTTCAAACAGTGGCATGGGCAAGTGTATGAGGGGTGGGTGTGTGTATGGTTGTGTTTTTATCCCCTATTGATAAGCTTAGCTCATGAACTTATGAGAGGTCATGGTTGGGATGGTAATGCCTAACCCCTAAGCATCGGTCGTAGGGGTTTCTTGCACTCCCCTAACCTCTCTCTATATGTAATTTTATTTGTTAAAGTAAATTTACTTCTAGAGAAGGAAAATAGAAAAATATGTTGCCTTTAACTTTGAGCTTGAGATGTCATTAAAGTAAATTTGAAAAAAACTTTAAACACCTTAACATTAGATTGTAATTGAAAAAAATAACTTGTGTATGTTATTGTATTTGAAAAATCAATTAAAAAAATAGACCACCCATGTTAGGTCACCCAACCATCTTAGCTAGGGTCCATTCACCTCCATAATCATGTATCTCGTGCATCCACATGTCTATTGCATACACGTTCTCATGCATCCACATGTCTATTGCATGCACGTCGCCCCCATTAGGGTTCTAATTTTCATTGTTATCGAGTGGAGGTAGCACAAAAAAATCCTCGTATAAATTTCTCAATCTGTTGTGTTTGCGTTAGGTAGGATGTCCAACATGCAGTCGATTGAGCTTGTCTAGCTGTCACGCTTGCGATCCAAGTGAGCATTAGGGGTTTTGCCTTAGATGTCACCATCTAGGTGTCCCACATGTCATTATAGTCAGATTAGCTTAGGGTCGCTACATCGTGGAGGCCTTTGTAAGTCCAGCTTAGGTGTAGATCACCTTAGGCTTAGGTTGTCCACTTGGGGTTGTCATACTACTACACTCAGATCAGATCTGGGATAGTTGAATGACACCTCAAAATTAGGCAGGCTACAACTCAAATTTGGGAATTATTATCTCTCTAATCAAATCCAATCCGATAGATCCAATTTGGCTATTGTCTACCTAAGATAACTTAGGTGACGAGTTTAAGTGATCACATTCACAGAACTCAACCTTGGGAAGTGGGTCAAAGATGCCCAAGTCAACCAATCTACCTAGTCATCAAGCTATGAGAGTTGTGACTATATTGGGCTCTGATACCATATTAGATTAGGGAAAGCATATTGATTATTTATTAAGCATAATATTAAATACAATATGCTATTGCTAAGATTAGCCAAATATGAGAATAAAATAAAATCCCCATTATGTCTCTAACAACTAACAATATGTTTCTAACTAAATATAACATCACCAAACAAAATAAACTAAATTAAATAACCTAATCTACCATAGGAATATAGGTAATATCCCAAGTAATGGAATATTTACTCTAACATTTTAAAATATCAAATGATAATAGTTTGAATGGTTAAATTCTTATTCAAAGATAACTTAGGTTGAAATCTTGGCAATTCATATATTTGCAAATTTAAATATTTTCAAGTCATATATTTGCAAATTTAAATCTTTTCAAGTCATATAATTGCAATTATCAAGCTATTGTAACATGGCTATGGTTCATTAAGTAATATAGATGAGGCCAAATTTATTCCCATATAAGACATTGAAAAATATATTTTGTTAAATAAATGTTTTAATGATTTAATTCTTATTCAAAGAGAACTTACGTTGAAATCTTGTCAATCCATATATTTGCAGGTTTAAATATTATCAATTCATATATTTGTAATTGTCAAGCTATTGTAACACCGCTATGGGGGTCATTGCGTAATATAGATGCACAATTTATTCTCATATAATACATTGAAAAATACATTTGGTTGAATATATATATATATATATATATATATATATATATATTGATTATATTTTGAATATTATTAACTAGTTTGTTTTAAATGTAATCGCACTTTTATTTTTTGAAATTATAAAATAAGTAAAATATAATTAAAGACAATGATATGATCATTTTAATATGAATATTTTTTATTTGTATAATATATAACATTTTATTATTTGTTTTGGGGATAATGCAACCGTTCGAGCTTTGGCTCTTTCTTGGAATGTTCAAGGTTCAAACAGTAGCATGGGCGAGTGTATGAGGGGGTGGGTGTGTGTATGGTTGTGTTTTTATCCCCTATTGATAAGCTTAGCTCATGAACTTATGAGAGGTCATGGTTGGGATGGTAATGCCTAACCCCTAAGCATCGGTTGTAGGGGTTTCTTGCACTCCCCTAACCTCTCTCTATATGTAATTTTATTTGTTAAAGTAAATTTACCTCTAGAGAAGGAAAATAAAAAAATATGTTGCCTTTAACTTTGAGCTTGAGATGTCACTAAAGTAAATTTGAAAAAAACTTTAAACACCTTAACATTAGATTGTAATTGAAAAAAAAAACTTTTGGATGTTATTGTATTTGAAAAATCAATTAAAAAAATAGACCACCCATGTTAGGTCACCCAACCATCTTAGCTAGGGTCCATTCACCTCCATAATCATGTATCTCGTACATCCACATGTCTATTACATGCACGTTCTCATGCATCCACATGTCTATTGCATGCATGTCACCCCCATTAGGGTTCTAATTTTAGTTCCTATCGAGTGGAGGTAGCACAAAAAAAACCTCACATAAATTTCTCAATTTGTTGTGTCTGCGTTAGGTAGGATGTCCAACATGCAGTCGATTGAGCTTGTCTATTCGTCACGCTTGCAATCCAAGTGAGCATCAGGGGTTGTGCCTTAGATGTCACCATCTAAGTGTCCCACATGTCATTATAGTCAGGTTAGCTTAGGGTCACTACATCGTGGAGGCCTCTATCAGTCCAACTTAGGTGTAGATCACCTTTAGCTTAGGTTGTCCACTTGGGGTTGTCATACTACTACACTCAGATCAGATCTGGGATAGTCGAATGACACCTCAAAATCAAGCAGGCTACAACTCAGATTTGGGAATTATTATCTCTCTAATCAAGTCCAATCCAATAGATCCAATTTGGCTATTGTCTACCTAAGATAACTTAGGTGATGAGTTTAAGTGATCACATTCACAAAACTCAACCTTGGGAAGTGGGTCAGAGATGCCCAAGTCGACCAATCTACCTAGTCATCAAGCTACGAGAGTTGTGACTATATTGGGCTCTTATACCATATTAGATTAGGGAAAGCATATTGATTATTTACTAAGCATAATATTAAATACAATATGCTATTGCTAATATTAGCCAAATATGAGCATAAAATAAAATCCCCATAATGTCTCTAACAACTAGCAATATGTTTCTAACTAAATATAACATCGCCAAAAAAAATAAACTAAATTAAATAACCTAATCTACCATAGGAATATAGGTAATATCCCAAGTAATGGAATATTTACTCTAACATTATAAAATATCAAATGATAATAGTTTAAATGGTTAAATTCTTATTCAAAGATCACTTAGGTTGAAATATTGGCAATTCATATATTTGCAAATTTAAATATTTTCAAGTCATATATTTGCAAATTTAAATCTTTTCAAGTCATATAATTGCAATTATCAAGCTATTGTAACATGGCTATGGTTCATTAAGTAATATAGATGAGGCCAAATTTATTCTCATATAAGACATTGAAAAATATATTTTGTTAAATAATTTTTTTAATGATTTAATTCTTATTCAAAGAGAACTTACGTTGAAATCTTGTCAATCCATATATTTGCAGGTTTAAATATTATCAATTCATATATTTGTAATTGTCAAGCTATTGTAACACCGCTATGGGGGTCATTGCGTAATATAGATGCACAATTTATTATCATATAATACATTGAAAAATACATTTGGTTGAATATATATATATATATATATATATATATATATATATATATATATATATATATATAACTTTGACTATCTTTTGAATATTATTAAATAGTTTGTTTTAAATGTAATCGCACTTTTATTTTTTGAAATTATAAAATAAGTAAAATATAATTAAAGACAATGATATGATCATTTTAATATGAATATTTTTTATTTGTATAATATATAACATTTTATTATTTTTTTTAGGGATAATGCAACCGTTCGAGCTTTGGCTCTTCTTTGGAATGTTCAAGGTTCAAACAGTGGCATGGACGAGTGTATGAGGGGTGGGTGTGTGTATGGTTGTGTTTTTATCCCCTATTGATAAGCTTAGCTCATGAACTTATGAGAGGTCATAGTTGGGATGGTAATGCCTAACCCCTAAGCATCGGTCGTAGGGGTTTCTTGCACTCCCCTAACCTCTCCTATATGTAATTTTATTTGTTAAAGTAAATTTACCTCTAGAGAAGGAAAATAAAAAAATATGTTGCCTTTAACTTTGAGCTTGAGATGTCACTAAAGTAAATTTGAAAAAAACTTTAAACACCTTAACATTAGATTGTAATTGAAAAAAATAACTTGTGTATGTTATTGTATTTGAAAAATCAATTAAAAAAATAGACCACCCATGTTAGGTCACCCAACCATCTTAGCTAGGGTCCATTCACCTCCATAATCATGTATCTCGTGCATCCACATGTCTATTGCATACACGTTCTCATGCATCCACATGTCTATTGCATGCACGTCGCCCCCATTAGGGTTCTAATTTTCATTGCTATCGAGTGGAGGTAGCACAAAAAAATCCTCATATAAATTTCTCAATCTGTTGTGTTTGCGTTAGGTAGGATGTCCAACATGCAGTCGATTGAGCTTGTCTAGCTGTCACGCTTGCGATCCAAGTGAGCATTAGGGGTTGTGCCTTAGATGTCACCATCTAGGTGTCCCACATGTCGTTATAGTCAGGTTAGCTTAGGGTCGCTACATCGTGGAGGCCTTTGTAAGTCCAGCTTAGGTGTAGATCACCTTAGGCTTAGGTTGTCCACTTGGGGTTGTCATACTACTACACTCAGATCAGATCTGGGATAGTTGAATGACACCTCAAAATTAGGCAGGCTACAACTCAGATTTGGGAATTATTATCTCTCTAATCAAGTCCAATCCGATAGACCCAATTTGGCTATTGTCTACCTAAGATAACTTAGGTGACGAGTTTAAGTGATCACATTCACAGAACTCAACCTTGGGAAGTAGGTCAAAGATGCCCAAGTCAACCAATCTACCTAGTCATCAAGCTATGAGAGTTGTGACTATATTGGGCTCTGATACCATATTAGATTAGGGAAAGCATATTGATTATTTATTAAGCATAATATTAAATACAATATGCTATTGCTAAGATTAGCCAAATATGAGAATAAAATAAAATCCCTATTATGTCTCTAACAACTAACAATATGTTTCTAACTAAATATAACATCACCAAACAAAATAAACTAAATTAAATAACCTAATCTACCATAGGAATATAGGTAATATCCCAAGTAATGGAATATTTACTCTAACATTTTAAAATATCAAATGATAATAGTTTAAATGGTTAAATTCTTATTCAAAGATAACTTAGGTTGAAATATTGGCAATTCATATATTTGCAAATTTAAATATTGTCAAGTCATATATTTGCAAATTTAAATCTTTTCAAGTCATATAATTGCAATTATCAAGCTATTGTAACATGGCTATGGTTCATTAAGTAATATAGATGAGGCCAAATTTATTCCCATATAAGACATTGAAAAATATATTTTGTTAAATAAATGTTTTAATGATTTAATTCTTATTCAAAGAGAACTTACGTTGAAATCTTGTCAATCCATATATTTGCAGGTTTAAATATTATCAATTCATATATTTGTAATTGTCAAGCTATTGTAACACCGCTATGGGGGTCATTGCGTAATATAGATGCACAATTTATTCTCATATAATACATTTAAAAATACATTTGGTTGAATATATATATATATATATATATATATATATATATATATATATATATATATATATATATATATATATATATATATATATATGATTATATTTTGAATATTATTAACTAGTTTGTTTTAAATGTAATCGCACTTTTATTTTTTGAAATTATAAAATAAGTAAAATATAATTAAAGACAATGATATGATCATTTTAATATGAATATTTTTTATTTGTATAATATATAACATTTTATTATTTGTTTTGGGGATAATGCAACCGTTCGAGCTTTGGCTCTTTCTTGGAATGTTCAATGTTCAAACAGTGGCATGGGCGAGTGTATGAGGGGTGGGTGTGTGTATGGTTGTGTTTTTATCCCCTATTGATAAGCTTAGCTCATGAACTTATGAGAGGTCATGGTTGGGATGGTAATGCCTAACCCCTAAGCATCGGTTGTAGGGGTTTCTTGCACTCCCCTAACCTCTCTCTATATGTAATTTTATTTGTTAAAGTAAATTTACCTCTAGAGAAGGAAAATAAAAAAATATGTTGCCTTTAACTTTGAGCTTGAGATGTCACTAAAGTAAATTTGAAAAAAACTTTAAACACCTTAACATTAGATTGTAATTGAAAAAAAAAACTTTTGGATGTTATTGTATTTGAAAAATCAATTAAAAAAATAGACCACCCATGTTAGGTCACCCAACCATCTTAGCTAGGGTCCATTCACCTCCATAATCATGTATCTCGTACATCCACATGTCTATTACATGCACGTTCTCATGCATCCACATGTCTATTGCATGCATGTCGCCCCCATTAGGGTTCTAATTTTAGTTGCTATCGAGTGGAGGTAGCACAAAAAAAGCCTCACATAAATTTCTCAATTTGTTGTGTCTGCGTTAGGTAGGATGTCCAGCATGCAGTCGATTGAGCTTTTCTATTCGTCACACTTGCAATCCAAGTGAGCATCAGGGGTTGTGCCTTAGATGTCACCATCTAAGTGTCCCACATGTCATTATAGTCAGGTTAGCTTAGGGTCACTACATCGTGGAGGCCTCTATCAGTCCAACTTAGGTGTAGATCACCTTTAGCTTAGGTTGTCCACTTGGGGTTGTCATACTACTACACTCAGATCAGATCTGGGATAGTCGAATGACACCTCAAAATCAAGCAGGCTACAACTCAGATTTGGGAATTATTATCTCTCTAATCAAGTCCAATCCAATAGATCCAATTTGGCTATTGTCTACCTAAGATAACTTAGGTGATGAGTTTAAGTGATCACATTCACAAAACTCAACCTTGGGAAGTGGGTCAGAGATGCCCAAGTCGACCAATCTACCTAGTCATCAAGCTACGAGAGTTGTGACTATATTGGGCTCTTATACCATATTAGATTAGGGAAAGCATATTGATTATTTATTAAGCATAATATTAAATACAATATGCTATTGCTAAGATTAGCCAAATATGAGCATAAAATAAAATCCCCATAATGTCTCTAACAACTAGCAATATGTTTCTAACTAAATATAACATCGCCAAACAAAATAAACTAAATTAAATAACCTAATCTACCATAGGAATATAGGTAATATCTCAAGTAATGGAATATTTACTCTAACATTATAAAATATCAAATGATAATAGTTTGAATGGTTAAATTCTTATTCAAAGATAACTTAGGTTGAAATATTGGCAATTCATATATTTGCAAATTTAAATATTGTCAAGTCATATATTTGAAAATTTAAATCTTTTCAAGTCATATAATTGCAATTATCAAGCTATTGTAACATGGCTATGGTTCATTAAGTAATATAGATGAGGCCAAATTTATTCCCATATAAGACATTGAAAAATATATTTTGTTAAATAATTTTTTTAATGATTTAATTCTTATTCAAAGAGAACTTACGTTGAAATCTTTTCAATCCATATATTTGCAAGTTTAAATATTATCAATTCATATATTTGTAATTGTCAAGCTATTGTAACACCGCTATGGGGGTCATTGCGTAATATAGATGCACAATTTATTCCCATATAATACATTGAAAAATACATTTGGTTGAATATATATATATATATATATATATATATATATATATATATATATATATATATATATATATATATATATATATAAACTTTGATTATCTTTTGAATATTATTAACTAGTTTGTTTTAAATGTAATCGCACTTTTATTTTTTGAAATTATAAAATAAGTAAAATATAATTAAAGACAATGATATGATCATTTTAATATGAATATTTTTTATTTGTATAATATATAACATTTTATTATTTGTTTTGGGGATAATGCAACCGTTCGAGCTTTGGCTCTTCTTTGGAATGTTCAAGGTTCAAACAGTGGCATGGGCGAGTGTATGAGGGGTGGTTGTGTGTATGGTTGTGTTTTTATCCCCTATTGATAAGCTTAGCTCATGAACTTATGAGAGGTCATGGTTGGGATGGTAATGCCTAACCCCTAAGCATCGGTCATAGGGGTTTCTTGCACTCCCCTAACCTCTCTCTTTATATGTAATTTTATTTGTTAAAGTAAATTTACCTCTAGAGAAGGAAAATAAAAAAATATGTTGCCTTTAACTTTGAGCTTGAGATGTCACTAAAGTAAATTTGAAAAAAACTTTAAACACCTTATCATTAGATTGTAATTGAAAAAAAAAACTTGTGTATGTTATTGTATTTGAAAAATCAATTAAAAAAATAGACTAAGCTTGCATTGAATTTATTACTTATCTTATTTAAAAAACATATCTAGTAAGTTATTGTTTTTGTATTGTAAATGAGTAAGAAAAATAGTAAAAAAACTAGTGCATTAGAAAAAAGTTCAAATGAATACAAAGATAAACCTTGACAATCATATCTAATCCATATATAAGGAAACAAACCTACAAAAACACAATGTAGTTCAAGTGATCAAAAAAAAAAAAATAGAATTATGCAATGTATATTAAAAACAATTATTTAATTTATTGAAAGTACACTTGAGATGTAAAGCCTTGATTCCTTAATGCTTGAACATGAGTCAAAAAAATCTTCCAACTAATGATGGAATTCATCAAATATGCATTAGGTACTTTCAAATTCCCTGGTAATCATAAAAAGTTGTAATGTCATGTGAACTATAAATTTTGAAAAAAAAATATAAATCATAAAAATAGGTTTTATTCAGTTTTAATATTAAATTTGTTTTATAATAATTTTTCAAAAAATAGAAATGATATTAGAATTTGTAGGCACTCCCATCAAGGTATACTTCCAAGGGAATCTACAAAAAAAGGTTGGATACTAAACTTGCTTCTAAATAAATTTGGCATATCTACAAAACTAGAAAAATATCCCCGTGAGTGTGGTCTATCGAAAAGGATGCCACTTGCATTATCGGTGATGTGACCCGGTTTCAATCCCCATGTTGGATGTGTATAAGAAGTATTACTCAAAAAAAAAAAACTATAAAATATATTTAGCAATTTTATGATTGTTATAAAAGCAACACTTATGAGAGGAAATATATTTAGATATATGAATCATCATGGTTAATTTATGACACAATATGCATTCCATGTAAAATATACTACATAGCATTTGCCTTGAATTTCTAAAAAGTAGTAGACAAATAACTCCAAATTATTTTTCAAGTTTACATTATCACTTTTCATTTAACCTGAAGTGCAAGGGAAAGTGAGGAAACATAGACCTATATATAGAACTAATTGATAAGGCAACAATGGTTCTACAATCCCATGATTTCTATTCCCTTTAGAAGTTACAAACTAAGGTGGTTGATAGCATGATCAATGGATCATATTTTAGTGAATATTGATTGATAATAATGGACTATTTAACTCTAACAAGTTTTCCATTATTTATTATCCATACCAACAAATTTAGGAAGAATTTGATTCCTCTTTGAAAAAGTTTTGCATTTAAAAATAGTGTTCAAAACAAGGAATTTTTATTGATACTTACAGAAATATTCCATCAAGTATAGAAAATTGAGAAGATAAGACCATGTCTCAACGTAGAGCCATCCCAAATTAATGTCATTGCCATAAATTTTTTATCATGCCAAATATATTTGGTAAGAATTTCTTAATTAAAGATTCATTAATCATATTATTAAAAATGTGAATCCCTTACACAATAACTTAGTAGTGTCATAACTTGGAGGATAATGTAATAATATTTCCTTGGCTTAGTGCCTATAATAAACTAAAATTACATTTTATCATTAAACATAAAATCTTGAGTCCAAATATTTATTAGGTCCAAAACACCATTGTTCCTAGGTTGGAGATATTGTAGTCAAAATATAGATATCATAATAGGCCTTCAATATTACTTTGAGAACTCATAATTTTATTTGAGAGAAAGTTTTGAATTCAAAATAAGAAGTCAATGACAAGAAGAGTAATACATATATAAATTGGTGATAAACATTTTGGTATCAACTTGAGTTCTACCAATTGAGAACATATATACAAACTCATTCATCCAATATTTTTTAAACTTTGTCCAAAATAAATTCTAAACATCAACTAATGAGACTTTATATCCAAAAGGTATTGATGCAAAACCTCATCATGCAATATCTTCCTTCACATCAAAGGACTCCTTAGGGCATCATATACCTAAACTATAATTAATTTTATCTTATGTAGATATATTTTTCATTTATAATACATTATAAATAGGTCTAACACTTATATAACATTCCCAAACTCTTGATGATCATAATATATTGATCTAAGCAGTGTGAATTGATGATATGCCTACCATTAAAAAGTTAAATATCATGCACAAGCCTTAGGGAGGTTGATCTTTGAATAAGATATTTGAGAGAGCATATACAAATAGTGCATAAAGAAAGGGGAATAATGAGAAAAGTTTCATAATAGACCTATGTAATATGGACTCAGAGTGTACCATTTATAATATTTCTAGAAAATGAAATAAATAATTACACAAGGTTTATAATGCTTGGCCCCAAATCCATTATATTAAGCATGTACACATTGAAATGTTGCTTAAAATTGTGATATTGATAGGATTTAAATTTAATTTATTTTACTCTATATAGTGTTCCAAATAAAAAGCTTATGAGAATATGCTTCACTTAGCTAAGTTGTTAGTTGTTAGGGAGATCTTCTAACAATAGCTATTTGTTATCAAATATTCCTAACAAATAACAACTTATCTAAGAGAAGCTTATTCTTAGAAGCTTCTTATTTGGCCCACTACACAAAGCAAAATAAATATAATTTAAATCATATCCTCATCACCTTGCCATAGGCTTCGTAAAAGCCTAAATTTATGAACATTGCATCTTCAACTAAATTTACATCTTATTTTATATCTTTACATATAAACAACAAGTTATATAAAATAAAATTTTCCTAATAAATTCAATTTTATTAAGAAGCATTATTTATTGAACAATAATCCAAATATATTTTCTTAAGATTCATTATTTATTTATTCTTTTATAATTTTGTTATTAGATCCTTTAATAATCAATACAAGCTTGACTAGTGATTGGACCTAATGACATCATATTCTCATTTTCACTAAACATACAATAAAAATCTAAACCAGCATGTGTGTCATATTTTTCCTAAAAATTATATCGGGTAACAACCCATCCCTAATGCTTTTTTATTAAATATTTAAAAAAATAGCATGTCTTCTAGCTCCTTAAAGGTTAAGACCCTTTCCAAAAACATTATAGTAGTTTGATCAAATTTGCAAAGGATATGCTAAAATATGCAATCTAGTGTTTAACCATAGACAAGGTAATGCTAATTTTATAAAGCATTATTGACATACAAGGAAAAATAGCTTTTATTTTATTATAATCATTTACTAGGTTGTTATGACCACCTAAATTTATAAATTCTCTCTTTTATGCTTGTAGTTGAGATATTTTAAGAAAAAATTTGAGACCTTATACTCAACTATAATCTATTAGGATTTATTACATCATAGACCATGTGAAAATACAATTGGTATAACCACAACTCAAAAGGTACATGCATGTTATATAGGACAAGATAGTTGTAAGTTTTATTGTTTTATTTGGAGGTTTGGTATACCTAATTTAAGCATTGTATGTACTTAAATACACTTCACTACCATAATACAATCATTTGAATATTAAGTGCTAACATGTGGTATTAGAGCAAGTAGAAGAAACAAAAAATTATCCTTTTGATCCTCCTCTAGCTTTGACATAGAGATAGACAAAAGTACACTTTGTTTGAAAGAATAAATTCTAGTTGAGATAAGAAGCTTTCACGAGTAAAATTACCCTATATAAGATTGTGATCATGAAGGAAAATTCCATGGTATATTCAAGAAGTTTTAGGTTGAAACCCCTACCATAGGAAAATAGCCTCTTGAAAAATCAAAAGGGTTTCAATACCTATTATAAAGCCTAAGATAACTAAGTCAAGCTTAGAAAGCAAGAAAATAATCCATAGAAGCTTTCTTTTGAAAAATTACATTGAAACCATTGGAAAGGTATTCAAAAAGAAATATTGAAGAAAATTTAAAAGACAGAAGCTAATAGTATAGCCCATTGAAGCCTATGTTGGAAGGCATTTGCAATTTTGAATAGAAGTCTTATGAAAATAAAGTCATTTGCAAGGAATATAAATGCTCCAAGAAGAAAAAATTAGAGAACAAAGAAGATTCCAAAAATACAAAGAAGAAAGAAAAATTATTTTAAAGTCACTTTGAAACTTTGGAACAAAGAAAGTAAAAAATTAGTTTGAAACCAAGGCAAACATTCCACCTAGAACAAAAATTTAATAAGCTTTACGACATGAACAAAGCAAAAATATCTAAAAAAAAAGGGAAGAAAGCCCTTGTAGAGGCTCAATTGGTCTCTTAAAATAAACATGTTAACACCCATAGCAAGACAAAGGTCATGTTTTAGCAAGAGGATATACTTGGAAATCAAAATATGTATATTTGCAAGGCACTCATTAGAGAGCGCTTGAAAAAATTATTTTGATATTCAACAAATATTGTAGAAGGTGCTTTATTTAGACACTAGTATAAAGATTAAAGAAATTTGCACAAGTTGAGTTTCATTTTGCAAGAGGAATTACATTCACTCAAACAAAATACAACCAAAGAATAAAATATTACAAGTAGTTAATGCAATTCAACACAAGTCACCTAGGCGAAGAAAAAAACATGCAACTTGTCCATTATTTTTATGGTGAATTATTGAGACAAATTGTACCAAAAAAACATTGATGAAACAATGAATTGCACTAGTGAAACATTGTTAAAATAAAAATAAATTGCAATAGAGAAATGATTGATGAAATAGTAGATTACACTAGTGAAGCATTGCTAAAATAGTGATGAATTGCACCAATGAAATGACTAATAAAATAGCAAAAAATTGCATAAATGGAAAATTGGTGAGAGTGATGAATTGCACTTGTAAAAATTGGTAAAATAGTAAGATATTGAGATGGATTAAATAAATGAATAGTGATGGTAGTGAAATTCTAGATGACATGCTAAAAAGGATATTAGCAAATTGGTAAATCTATGCCACCTCTTTTGAAAGACATGAAGAACAGAATAAAATGACATCAAAGTAAATATACCTACAAGGTAAATCCATATTTAAGGTAAAAGGTGCTCCATAATCAGATACCTAAGTTCAAGAAAGCACAAAGCATAAAAGAGCATGACTTCACTCAATTGTCTCTAAAAAATAAAAAATCTAACCTTGCATTGATGGTGAGAAAAGAAGCAAAGCTATAAAGTTCCCTTTGATTGAATAAAATAAAGGAGTTATTCCTTATGAAGGATTTCAACATTGTTTGAAAGGTGAAATATATTTATTATCAAATAGGGAATATTCTATAGACAAAGAAGTATTTCTTCTACTCAATGAGACACAATCCTCTTTCATATTTTTTAAGCATCATTTGAAATCTGATTATAGGCATATATATACTTTTTGGAAAGAGTTTTTGAGGTAAACCCAATAATATAAGAATATTTAGATTTTTTAAAGGTTATATATGGCTAGTGGAGCACCAAATTTCTTGTTACTAGAAACCCCATTATTGAGAGGAAATCATTATGTTGTCTAGAAGACCAAACTCATGACACAACTTTAGTTTGAGGAAGTTTGGCATGTAGAAGATGGAAGTACTACCCATACCATCATAGGAGGAAAATATCAAGAAAATTTTGATAAGGCAAGACCAATCATCATGTTTGGAGTAGCATATGAGGTCCAAGCATACATTAGAGATACAACCATAGCCAAATATGCATGGGAGAAGTTGAAGATAATATTTGAAGCCAAGAATCAAAATTAGATTCTATTCCTCCAAAGCCAACTCCATTTTTTAAAGATGAAGAATGGAGAAAATTTGGAAGCATTCATGAGGATAATTATAGAGTTGCAAGCATCATTGCAAGCACTAGGAGAAAAGGTATCTAATGAAACTATAGTTCCTATTATTTTGATATCACTCCCATCCAAGTATAATATTTTTTAACTACAGTAAATATTATTGAGAAAAAACAAAGCTTTGAGAAGTTGGTGAACCTACTTAACAAAGTAGATGCCTCACATACTATAGATGAAGAATGACATCTGCTAGTTACAATACAAAGAGTAAAGCAACCATTCAAGAGAGATATGAGACCTCTAAAAAACTTCCAACAAAGAAATAAATTTTAGAGATTTCAGAATAAAAGAAAGGATTCTTAAAGGAATACTTTCAACATGCAAAGGATGTGTGAATATTATGGAAGAATAAGACACATTGTGAAGGATTATTGGCATATTCCAATTAGAAATGGATCACTTTCATGAGAGATTAACTAACAAAAAAAAAGGTCATCTTTAGAACAACAAAATCAGAGTTGGAAAAG